>BPTQ01000001.1:291517855-292117855 GCA_019973895.1 Chrysanthemum seticuspe
TAACCTATACACCATCTCTATCGATGACATGATGAAGTCTTGATATGTCCAAACCGTCAAGTTATCTCACACAAGCTAGCCACTTGTGAATGACTAACCGTAAGAAACTTAAAACAGTTCAGACAAACCAATAATAGAGGAGAAGTGTGCAGTATGTTGGGTAACTCAAACGTATTAGGTTTGAGCACCGAGATCGTTCCGAACGAGGGTTGAATGGAATTTCCAACTCACGTCTCGATTATCGGGATTTGAATGAGAAAAGGGGATAAAATGAAGTTTTCTAAACTACGGGATAAGGAAAGCATATAGGATTAAAATCTATGGGAAAACCTAAGAATAAAGGCAAACTACGCAATTCTACACTAAAACGCAAATACGGGATTAAAACGAAACGCGAATAAAATGCAAATACGACTATTCTAAATCCTAAAAATAACCTAAAATTACTTTTACTCTAAAAATGATATTTGAAAACTAATTATGAATTAAAACTAATTTTTAGGAATTTTCTTGATTTTATTAGAATTAAAAAACTAATTTTTAACTATTAAAACTAAATTAAAATACTAAAAATATGAAAATCAAAGGGAAAAATATGAAACTATTTTTATAAAATCTAAAATACCCTAAGAGAATTTTCAAAACTATTTTTTTATTTTTCTGATTATTTTTCTATTTCTTACTAATTTAAAACTATTTAAATCTAATTTAAATTGTGAAAAATACCAAATAAAAGGGGAAAAATAGGGAAAAATATTTTTTATGCTTTTTATATTTTTCTTAAACTGGGAAAATTGAAAAATTATTTTTTGGAACTTTTTCTTAATTATTTGTAATAAAAGCTATTTAAAAATGACTAAAAACTGATTTTAAATAAGAAAAATACTAAACAGTAACCAAAAATTATGAAAAACTCAGGAAAATTCTAAAATCTTATTCTGGTTCAAAGAAAAATATCAAATATGATGCTTATGTGGAGAATATGAGGGCTGCAATGCAATCTGTTAAGAAATAAGCACTTGAAAATAAGCAAATAAGCACTATATTGCACCAAACTACTACAGAAGCTATTTTATACAATAACTACTCTAGGGCAACTAATTAAAACTACTCCTAACACCTAAACAGCAGATTACAAAGAATTTAAGCTAAATGACCACTTAAGCAACAGCTTCTGACCCCCTACTTTTAAGCTGATGAAACTGCTTATCCAATAAGCTAAAATGAAAATCAAAAGTGTGGAACTCAAGACCACCCAGCAAGCTGCAAATGGACCAAATTTGAGACCCTAACTACTTGGAATAAGCACTGTGCAAGACCTGCCAGTTTTGAAGAAAACTGACTTTGAGCAGTTTTGACTTATTCAGATAGATATGAAATGTTGACTTTCTTGAGTTTTGAATCCAAATGAAGAACTGATTATGATGTAATAAACTAAAGTCCAACTGAAATAAGCTAGCTTAACAAAATCTAAACCTAAATTCAGCTTATGATCTACACTACCTAACTGATGCAATGATAAGAACAAGAAGAAAGAGATTTTGACTTTTAGTGGTAAGCAGATGCAATTTACTGGTCTAAACAACTAGATGTTACTTATATGAAACTAGTGCAACAACAAATAAACATTAAACCTTCCTAATACTCAGATCATTCTTATAATCCAAACACTCTTTATAGAACCTGTTATGAAATTTTATGAAGCAAGACTCTAAACTAGACCATTATCAACCTCAATTCAGATTCTACTAACCTAAATAGAACTTAATTATGAAGTTGTGACAGCAATTATTCACTAAATCATATCTGGTCTTACTGATGCAAAGTATAACAGAACTTATGCAGATATTGATAGAGTTTGAAGCACAATGAATGAAACTTAAGCAAAAACAACCATAAATCAGACTAACATTATAATGAAAACATAAACTAAATGGAACAGTAAGAAACATGGAAACTAATTATGCTACTGATTCACATTATAAAGTGGAAATTTAGTACTAACCAAGGTCCTGCCACAATGGTAATGAAACAGTAACCCCTATCCTAAACTGATTTCAACCCAATTCAGATTCAAATCAACCCAAAACCTCAGCAGATCAGCAATCCAGAACCATTTCTAAATAAAACTCTAACCGTTGACTTTAGTTGACTATTTTGACAATCTTGAGATTTAGAACATGTAATATAACAACTTAGCTCACATAAGCTTCTACAAGCTTATAGGAGCTTAAAATCACAGATATTAAAACTTGAGAACAACAAAAGATTAAATGAGCAGAAATTCAATTAATAAAGATTTTGAAGAAAGCTTAAATTGCATTAATTAAAAACTGAATTCTAAAGTACAACTGATTAATTAATGACAAGTTATTAACTACTTGAAAACATAAAAATGACAGAAAAGTAAGGATCAAAATCCCTCTAAATACATAAGGAATTGGACAAAGCATTTTTGTGATGAAGGAGGACTTATATAGCCCGAGCTTGGATACTGAGAAGCTTCTGGATCTTCTAATCTCTGCCCTTGATTACCCTTTCTCGTCATTCCTTCTATTCACAGTCGTTAGATCATATGGATGATGTGGCTTGACCAATGAGAAGGCTTCTCTTGTCCACCTTGGCAATCCAAGGCTGTCATACTCTGACACGTTGGCAGGAGGTTCTAGAAGTATCTTAAGAGTGGGTAAATGAGGGTGACATGTGGGGAAGGTAATGAGCAGTAACTGGAGGTGGATTTGGGCACGCTTGGGTTTTGGATTTGTTTATAATTATTTGACCTTGGGGTTGGTTTTTGACCGGGTAAAATAGACGGGTTGGATGGGATAACATGGAAACCGGGTTGGGTGATTGGTTTAATATTACCGGGTAGATGATTTGGATTAAATGGACCGGATGTAAGGTTATTGGGCCGTGTATATTTGTTGTTGGACTTATGGATATATCTTGGACCATGAGTGTATATTGGATTAGGACTAGTATAATGATCCAAGATGTATTTAAGGGACCAAACATGTATAAAATGAAACTTTAGGGACCAAGGTTGTAATTCATGAAATGGTAAAGGTATGTTTCGGGATTTGGTTAAATGCATTTCATGAGGGGTGAAATGGTAAATTTGGGAAAGTGAAGGGTGTAAAGTGACAATATGGAAAAGTTGAGGGGTTGTTTGTGCAAAATGATAAAGTGAAAGGTAAATTGTGATAAACTCCCAAATCATGTCCCGAACTCCATAATTTGATCTTTTGAGCATCAAAATCCCTGAAATAGCATCCCGGCATCGGCTTTTTGCATTCTTCTTTCTCTCGTGCTCGGTTTTCTTCGGTTTTGGCTTCTTTTTGTGTGTTTTTACATATCCGTACCTGCACAAGCACAAACTCAAGAAAACCATAAATATAAGCAATAAACGGCTCTTTCTTGGTTATTTTGGGTCTATTTTGATAATGAAAATGTATGTGTTTTAGCACATACCAAAATACCCCAGACGAGACCATTGTCGTGTCCTCACGCAATGCAATCAACTCACGCTTCTAAAACCAAGGATTTCAATCTCTTTCTACTAAACCTATGAAGAAGTAGCAAAGATTCCTCAAAAGAGATTAAGAGATCCCTAATTCTAAAAACGCCCCGTTTACCTCTCAATTCACATGTATAGATATTACGGTTAAGCACATTCCGGTTATGAATGACGGTTTGATGAACTTTCATGTCGATCAATAACTCCAACATTTTTCAAACGACACGTTAGGATCACTGAGCAGAAAACACAACACAGCGTGAAATGACCATACGGATAGAATACATCGTCCCTGATTTTTCACAAGTCCCCAAACTAAGCGTAAAATCAAAATCATTGTTAAATATGACTCTAGATGCTAACACTACCCATGGAAGTTACTTGTGTAAATACCTTTTGTTCCCATTTTCCTATTTTCCTCTAAATTTTTTTATTTTTGTGAGAAATGAATTTCTTCAAATTCTCGTTTCGATAACTTATATTCCGATAAAGATACAAAGCTAAGTCGATAATTAGTTATCCGCCTTCTCTCAAGAACCATTGTCGTAAAAATGAGGTCCACATCAAGGAATTTTTATTCACTTATATTTTTGACTTTTCCATTTTTCATCAATAATAATTTTTTTTTATTATTTTTTTTTTATTTTTTTTATTTTTGCACTTATACTTTAATTTATATGAGCTATGAACTACGGAGCTTCACGGGGTAATTCCAAGACTATAGGCTTCATGAAATGAGGATCCCGGCTGGCTAGGCTAAGACCTCACTCAATCCCGGCTAAAGATCCAAGGGTCCGATCTCGACACCGCAGCTCACAACTTTACTTATTACTTTTTCTCTTATCACTTATTGCATATTCATTACGGATCCTTGATGTGTACCCAATTTTTAAAACAAAGATTCTTTTAAGAAGATAAAGAACTAACTATCGCCAAAAACTCAACATCTCTAATTATTATTAGACAAATATGGGGTGAAACAATTTTGTGGGAACAAAAAGCCATAAGTACCTTCGATGGGCTCTAAAGAGAACCAACTACTCCACGCTTAGCATCTAAACTCATAAGTAACTCTATCATTTCTTGATCTCCGCAAATTTAAAATCCCAAATAATGAGATCCGCGGATGCTTAGCCGATAATTTTTAGATTATCTATGGTTAAGGGAACAAGCTAGGGCTCAACACGCCCGGTCAAGTCAGAATTCTATTCCTACTCTCACCAGCGGAAAGTCAACAAGGTGTCAAAACATATATTAACTTAGCAAATGCTTCGTCTTATGAAATCAAGTCATGCATATTTAAAGTCACTCAGGGAAACTTGCAAAATCTTGGCCTTGTGAGCTAGAATTCGCATTTTATAGCTTCTTGTCTAAGAGACTAGCAAAACTTTTCAATCAAAAAGACTTGACAAAAGCTTACAAAAATTTTTAAATTTTTCACATTTTCGCACAATTTTTTATCTTCTAAGGAAAAACGGGGTTGCAAGAGTAACACGACAGAAAATAAGCAAGTGCGGTCAAATCAAATCGAATATTACCCTACCCCAGACTAGAACGAAACATTGTCCTCAATGTTTAAAGCAAGGGTATCACGAAAATCTAAAAGCCGTTTATTAAGTATGCTAGAAGATAAACGTTAGTCGATAAGATTAGGATATCGGATTTCCATCAGCATCGATCATGAAACTCGAGTGGAGAAAAAACAAACTTCGAGCACGAGAGTCTTCATAACGGAAACATCCTACACACAACATCACAAACAACCAAACACGAGAAATCGAAGAGGCTAACCCATTCACGTCACTTATTAGAAAATAGAAAGAAGATAGAGATAAGCATGGGGTGCCTCCCACGAAGCGCTACTGTTTTTGATCACCGAGTCGCTAGCCTGACTCGTCCCCGAATTCATTTGTCCTTGGGGAAGAAGGTGGTAGAGATACCAGGGTCAAAAACGGTGTCCTCATTCCTGAAGGAATGAGACTGGGTGGTTTGGGTGGGAAAGAAAATGTCGGGTATCAGCACATAAGGTATATCATGAAAGAATGATCCATCATCCGGTGGTTTTGCGGGCGGACGAAGGGATGACGGATCACAATGAGAAAACTCCAAGAAAGATGGGAGTCCATGGTAAGGAGGTGAAAGCTTAATAATGAAGGCATCCAAGAGAGGATCCTTTTCTCGAACAACAGTTTTAACAAAGAACTCATCAATGAATATCCCAGGTTTAAAAATTTTGTCTTCACATAAAGGCTCAACGGGATAAGTGATGGTCGACTCATCAGAGAGAGGAGAGTCAAGAAAACCATCAAGAACAACCATATCCCCATCGGGATCATGCACGGCATCCTCAATACCCGGTGGTATTAGGTCATCAATAGCATCCTCAATGATCGGGTAATTAACCGGAGTATCGGAAATTTCGTTCAAAACTTTACGCATATCAACCTCGAAATAGAATTGCTCAAGAATCGGAGGATAAACATCATCAATAGTGGGATTGCCACTAATCTCTTCATCAAATCGGAAAGTCTCAAGCTCGGGCAAGAAATCGCTATCTTTAACGGAGATAGGATGCGAACTTGAATTATCGTTAAGGGCTTCAATTTTGGAAATGAGAAGATAAACATTCGACAATGTTTCACGTAATGCTTCATCCTCGATCTCAATATCATTAAGCTCAATCTCTTCATCTTCTGGCATGAAATCATTTACTTCTTCTATGTGAACGGGCTCAGAAGGTAAATCGTCGCCAAAATCTATGTCTCCATAAGAATCATTATCGGAATCGGAGAACATCTCAACATGATCATTTGAAATATCAAGAGAAGGCTTATCACAAATATCAACAACCTCAGACTCAATTGGGATTGGGATAAGGATCTCAACATTAGACGCTTCCGTTTCCGGAATAGTACTAAAATGCTCATCCCCCATTATGAGAGAGTCAACGGGTTCAACAATATCCGTAGAAATATGATCATCGACCTCTTCCAAAAGAACGTCACTTCTCTCAACCGGCGTGAGTGAAGGGGAAGAGTCGGAAATGAGAGGCTCAGAAATAAGAGAGGGAGTATATGTCGAAGATTCCGGAGATGGGACAAGTGGAGTGCTCTGAGAGCTAGCAAGTTCCACCACTTCCGTTGTGGTCTCCGGTTCTTTCTGTTTAGAAATGGTGTGATCGTCTTCCGTAACTTGAACGGGTTCTGCATTAATACTTTGTTGAGCTTGCCATTGATTGAAGAAAGTTTGAAGCATATTCTTAAATTCGATTGTTTGTTTCTCAAAAATGTCGTGAATCCAAGAAAAATCGTCCCCGACACCCTCGGTGGGTTCTTCAATTATGGAATCATTATTCACAATCGGAACGGGTTCTTCACAATTAGAATGTATCTCGGGCATACACCGTAAACAACGAAAATCATTCGACGAATCTACCATATCTCCACAGCCATAACAATAATATGGATCAAACGAAGATATCTCGGACTGTGGAGGGTAGTCGGAAAAATTCTGAGGATTATTGTAAGAATTGGGGCACATATGATTATAACACTGATAATCATATCCCAAACGTGAATTACAACACTGACAGAAATAGTCGAAGGAGTCCATAAGAATCAAATATAAGAGGGATAAGAGGAAAGAATTATCGAATTAGAGGGCAAAGAAGAATATTTTTGGGTTTTAGAAAACATATTTTGAAAAGGAAAATCTTTTTGGGTTTTTCAAAAAGATATATATATATATATACAAAAATGACGGTAACTTCACTCGGGGAAGGATCTTCAAATGCACACGATTCGAGACGGAATACGAAAACTCGCTACAAGCCCTCCCCGGCAGCGGCGCCAAAAATTGATATGTCCAAACCGTCAAGTTATCTCACACAAGCTAGCCACTTGTGAATGACTAACCGTAAGAAACTTAAAACAGTTCAGACAAACCAATAATAGAGGAGAAGTGTGCAGTATGTTGGGTAACTCAAACGTATTAGGTTTGAGCACCGAGATCGTTCCGAACGAGGGTTGAATGGAATTTCCAACTCACGTCTCGATTATCGGGATTTGAATGAGAAAAGGGGATAAAATGAAGTTTTCTAAACTACGGGATAAGGAAAGCATATATGATTAAAATCTATGGGAAAACCTAAGAATAAAGGCAAACTACGCAATTCTACACTAAAACGCAAATACGGGATTAAAACGAAACGCGAATAAAATGCAAATACGACTATTCTAAATCCTAAAAATAACCTAAAATTACTTTTACTCTAAAAATGATATTTGAAAACTAATTATGAATTAAAACTAATTTTTAGGAATTTTCTTGATTTTATTAGAATTAAAAAACTAATTTTTAACTATTAAAACTAAATTAAAATACTAAAAATATGAAAATCAAAGGGAAAAATATGAAACTATTTTTATAAAATCTAAAATACCCTAAGAGAATTTTCAAAACTATTTTTTTATTTTTCTGATTATTTTTCTATTTCTTACTAATTTAAAACTATTTAAATCTAATTTAAATTGTGAAAAATACCAAATAAAAGGGGAAAAATAGGGAAAAATATTTTTTATGCTTTTTATATTTTTCTTAAACTAGGAAAATTGAAAATTTATTTTTTGGAACTTTTTCTTAATTATTTGTAATAAAAGCTATTTAAAAATGACTAAAAACTGATTTTAAATAAGAAAAATACTAAACAGTAACCAAAAATTATGAAAAACTCAGGAAAATTCTAAAATCTTATTCTGGTTCAAAGAAAAATATCAAATATGATGCTTATGTGGAGAATATGAGGGCTGCAATGCAATCTGTTAAGAAATAAGCACTTGAAAATAAGCAAATAAGCACTATATTGCACCAAACTACTACAGAAGCTATTTTATACAATAACTACTCTAGGGCAACTAATTAAAACTACTCCTAACACCTAAACAGCATATTACAAAGAATTTAAGCTAACTGACCACTTAAGCAACAGCTTCTGACCCCCTACTTTTAAGCTGATGAAACTGCTTATCCAATAAGCTAAAATGAAAATCAAAAGTGTGGAACTCAAGACCACCCAGCAAGCTGCAAATGGACCAAATTTGAGACCCTAACTACTTGGAATAAGCACTGTGCAAGACCTGCCAGTTTTGAAGAAAACTGACTTTGAGCAGTTTTGACTTATTGAGATAGATATGAAATGTTGACTTTCTTGAGTTTTGAATCCAAATGAAGAACTGATTATGATGTAATAAACTAAAGTCCAACTGAAATAAGCTAGCTTAACAAAATCTAAACCTAAATTCAGCTTATGATCTACACTACCTAACTGATGCAATGATAAGAACAAGAAGAAAGAGATTTTGACTTTTAGTGGTAAGCAGATGCAATTTACTGGTCTAAACAACTAGATGTTACTTATATGAAACTAGTGCAACAACAAATAAACATTAAACCTTCCTAATACTCAGATCATTCTTCTAATCCAAACACTCTTTATAGAACCTGTTATGAAATTTTATGAAGCAAGACTCTAAACTAGACCATTATCAACCTCAATTCAGATTCTACTAACCTAAATAGAACTTAATTATGAAGTTGTGACAGCAATTATTCACTAAATCATATCTGGTCTTACTGATGCAAAGTATAACAGAACTTATGCAGATATTGATAGAGTTTGAAGCACAATGAATGAAACTTAAGCAAAAACAACCATAAATCAGACTAACATTATAATGAAAACATAAACTAAATGGAACAGTAAGAAACATGGAAACTAATTATGCTACTGATTCACATTATAAAGTGGAAATTTAGTACTAACCAAGGTCCTGCCACAATGGTAATGAAACAGTAACCCCTATCCTAAACTGATTTCAACCCAATTCAGATTCAAATCAACCCAAAACCTCAGCAGATCAGCAATCCAGAACCATTTCTAAATAAAACTCTAACCGTTGACTTTAGTTGACTGTTTTGACAATCTTGAGATTTAGAACATGTAATATAACAACTTAGCTCACATAAGCTTCTACAAGCTTATGGGAGCTTAAAATCACAGATATTAAAACTTGAGAACAACAAAAGATTAAATGAGCAAAAATTCAATTAATAAAGATTTTGAAGAAAGCTTAAATTGCATTAATTAAAAACTGAATTCTAAAGTACAACTGATTAACTAATGACAAGTTATTAACTACTTGAAAACATAAAAATGACAGAAAAGTAAGGATCAAAATCCCTCTAAATACATAAGGAATTGGACAAAGCATTTTTGTGATGAAGGAGGACTTATATAGCCCGAGCTTGGATACTGAGAAGCTTCTGGATCTTCTAATCTCTGCCCTTGATTACCCTTTCTCGTCATTCCTTCTATTCACAGCCGTTAGATCATATGGATGATGTGGCTTGACCAATGAGAAGGCTTCTCTTGTCCACCTTGGCAATCCAAGGCTGTCATACTCTGACACGTTGGCAGGAGGTTCTAGAAGTATTTTAAGAGTGGGTAAATGAGGGTGACATGTGGGTAAAAGGTGGGGAAGGTAATGAGCAGTAACTGGAGGTGGATTTGGGCGCGCTTGGGTTTTGGATTTGTTTATAATTATTTGACCTTGGGGTTGGTTTTTGACCGGGTAAAATGGACGGGTTGGATGGGATAACATGGAAACCGGGTTGGGTGATTGGTTTAATATTACCGGGTAGATGATTTGGATTAAATGTACCGGATGTAAGGTTATTGGGCCGTGTATATTTGTTGTTGGACTTATGGATATATCTTGGACCATGAGTGTATATTGGATTAGGACTAGTATAATGATCCAAGATGTATTTAAGGGACCAAACATGTATAAAATGAAACTTTAGGGACCAAGGTTGTAATTCATGAAATGGTAAAGGTATGTTTCGGGATTTGGTTAAATGCATTTCATGAGGGGTGAAATGGTAAATGTGGGAAAGTGAAGGGTGTAAAGTGACAATATGGAAAAGTTGAGGGGTTGTTTGTGCGAAATGATAAAGTGAAAGGTAAATTGTGATAAACTCCCAAATCATGTCCCGAACTCCATAATTTGATCTTTTGAGCATCAAAATCCCTGAAATAGCATCCCGGCATCGGCTTTTTGCATTCTTCTTTCTCTCGTGCTCGGTTTTCTTCGGTTTTGGCTTCTTTTTGTGTGTTTTTACATATCCGTACCTGCACAAGCACAAACTCAAGAAAACCATAAATATAAGCAATAAACGGCTCTTTCTTGGTTATTTTGGGTCTATTTTGATAATGAAAAGGTATGTGTCTTAGCACATACCAAGTCTTCTCCAATCTGCTTGCTGTCAAAGGCTTCTAAAACAAAGTCTTGGTTATGGCATCGTCGTCTCAATCACTTGAACTTCGGCACCATAAACAACCTCTCCAGAAAGGATCTTGTCAGAGGCTTACCCAGATGAAAATATGATAAAGATCATCTCTGTTCAGCTTGCCAATTAGGAAAAAGCACTAAATATGCCCACAAACCAAAACCCACAAACTCTGTAATGGAAGTTCTTCATACCCTTCATATGGATCTGTGCGGCCTAATGAGAGTGCAATCTATTAATGGGAAGAGATATGTGTTAGTAGTGGTTGATGACTACTCCCGATTCACTTGGGTTAAGTTTTTGAGGACAAAGGACGAAACTCCAGATGTCATCATTAAACTCATTAAACAACTTCAGATCAGACTCAACAAAACGATTTGAATCGTCCGAACTGACAATGGAACTGAGTTTGTTAATAAAGTACTCAATGAATTTTATGAAAATGTTGGAATCAGTCCTCAAAGAAGTGTTCCTCAAACTCCTCAACAGAATGGTGTAGTTGAAAGACGAAATCGAACTCTTGTAGAAGCTGCAAGAATAATGCTGATTTACTCAAAGGTTCCAATGTTTTTATGGGGTGAAGCTATTGCCACTGCTTGTTACACTCAAAATAGATCCCTTATTTACACATCTCATGGAAAGACTCCATACGAACTTGTCCACAATCGAAAACCTGATCTATCATATCTTCGTGTGTTTGGTGCTTTATGCTATCCAACGAATGACGGACAAGATTTAGGTAAACTGAAAGCTAAAGCGGATATTGGAGTATTTGTTGGACATGCACCAAACAGAAAAGGTTACCGAATCTACAACAAGAGAACCCGAGATATCCTGGAAACAATTCACGTTACGTTTGATGAGCTGACTGGTCAAATGGCTCCTGGACAATCCAGTTCTGGACCCGCTCTTCAAATCAGTCCCATTGGTTCATCCCTTGTACCAAATTCCTCTCCAGCAACTCCATATGTACCTCCAACTGAAGATGATTTGAAGAAATTGTTTGATCCGATGTTTGATGAACACTATGAGCCAAGTGCTAATGATCTGTCAATTCCTACAACAGAGGCTGCTCATATCCCTGTGAATGAAGTCAATCCTTCAGTCTCAATATCACTAAATCAAGAAGCGCCTGCTGCTGATCACTCTACCTCATCAACAAATCATCAATCTTCAAATGTACATCATGGAACTGTTTATGGCTTCAATGATGAAGTTAATCCCTTTGCTACTCCTGAAGATGCTCCATTTGAAAACATATTTGCTCCTGAATCATCATCAAAACCATCTTCATCAGGAGACATCGACTCTGCTACTTCAGTTCCACAACAACAACCACATGAACACCTCAGAAAATGGACACATGATCATCCACTGGACAACATCATTGGAAACCTCTCTCGTCTAGTATCCACAAGGAAACAACTTGCAACCGATGCCTTATGGTGCTTCTTCAACTCCGTACTCTCTAAGATCGAACCAAAAGATGTTAAAACCGCCATGAATGAAGACAGCTGGTTCAATGCTATGCAAGAAGAAATTCATGAGTTTGATCGACTTGATGTATGGGAATTAGTACCTGCTCCAGATTTTGCTATGATCATTGCTCTAAAATGGATCTTCAAAGTGAAACTTGATGAGCATGGTGATGTATTAAAGAATAAGGCTAGATTGGTTGCAAAAGGATACCATCAAGAGGAGGGTATTGACTTTGAAGAATCTTTTGCTCCTGTTGCTCGTATCGAGGCTATCAGAATCTTCTTGGCTAATGATGCTAGCAAGAACATGGTTGTCTATCAGATGGATGTAAAAACAGCCTTTCTTAATGGAGATCTGAAAGAAGTGGTTTATGTCAGCCAGCCAGAGGGTTTTGTGAATCCAGAGCATCCTACTCATGTTTATCGCTTGAAAAAGGCCCTTTATGGTCTGAAGCAAGCTCCTAGAGCATGGTATGATACACTAACAAAGTTTCTTCTATCTACTGGATTCAGCAAAGGAGCAGTTGATCCTACATTGTTCACCAGAAAGTTAGGCAAACATTTAATTCACGTTCAAATTTATGTTGATGATATCATCTTTGCCTCGACTGACCCCAATGAGTGTGACCGTTTTTCAAATGAAATGGGTTCTAAATTTCAAATGTCAATGATGGGACAAATGTCATTTTTCTTGGGTCTACAAATTTCACAAAGTCCCGGAGGCATTTTTATAAATCAATCTAAATATGCAAATGAGATTTTAAAGAAATTTGGATTTGATTCTAGTGACCCTGTTGATACTCCCATGACTGAATGTACTAAACTAGATGAGGATCACTCAGGGATCATGGTAGACCAAACGAAATATCGTAGTATGATTGGATCCCTGATGTAACTCACAGCTAGTAGACTAGACATCTTGTTCGCTGTTTGCATGTGTGCTTGATTCACTCCCAGACGGTCAAGTTTTATCACGCAAGCTGACCACTTGTGAATGGTCAACCGTAACAAACTTCAAACAATCTGGAACCAAATGCAATTAAGATCAGAGGAATATAGTGGATTCCTGGGTCGTTAAGTCCCACGGAGGATGAATGGTGTTTAACACAGATAGATGTCGAATAATCACTAAGGATAGTGATCAGTAAGGATTTTGAGTTATTTATACCTAAAGAGAAAGTTTTGTAAATTACAGGGGTTTAAATGCAAATTAAAGAAAATTAAAAAGCTAAACTATATTAAATAAACGCTATCACTATTTTTACAATGATGTTTTTGTGATTTATAAAACAAAATAACTTAAATAAACTATTTTAACTAAAACTTAAACTTAAATTACCTAAAAATGTGATTTAAAATGAAAACGCACGTTATATATAAAAATTACGCAAGTGCGCAAGTAAAAACGTAAAATTTGTGAAATAAAAGTCCTACAAGTGTAAAAACAATTTCCTTACGTACTATATGACAAAAGAATATTTTAGAAAAAAGATTTATATTTTTTTGACTTTTATATTTTTTATTATGAATTAAATACTATTTTAGACTAAATAAATGATTAAAAATACTAAAACTATTAAGAAAAATCTGAAACTTTTTTATAAATTACTTTATACTAATACAAAGTTAAGAAAAATACAAAAGTTGAAAAAGCTAGATTAAATAAGCTGAAAATAAGCTAATAAGCTCGTATAAGCTTAAAATGAAAAGAAGGGGTATATATTAAATAATGCAAAGAAAAACAGAAAAAGACCCAAGGGCGAGTGGTAGTGTGTGTGTGTGGTGAGCTGGGTGGCTAGAGTTCGAATCCCAACACTGACTTTTTGCAAACTATTTTTTTTTTTTTTTTGGATTTTTCTTTTACAAACTTGTTAAACAAACTAAGATAAGCAAATTATTTAACTACAACTTTTTATGAAAACCAATAATAAGCTCAGTTTGAGCTTATTTTCTCAACAGTGAGCAAGAAAAAAGAAATAAGCAAAAGGTTTAAGCCAAAATAGCTTATAAGCTAAAAATAAGCAAAGGAAAACTGAAAATAAGCTAGACAACTTATAATAAGCTAAAATGACAACTGAACAAGCTCAATGACTTAGAAATAAGCACTAAATAAGCTAAAATAAGCACAAGCTTAAACTGATAAACAGGACACTGAATGGTTTCACTAGGCACCTTTAAGCTTAATTTTAAGCACTTAAATGAGATTAAAATTGAAAATAAACACTGGACTTAACAAGATGACCAGATAAGCTATCCAAAAAGCTAAAGCTTTCACAGTGGAATTCACTGGTGAGCTTATGAGGAGCTTATAAAAAATTTGAAAAACCACTGAGGATGACTCAATGTATACTGAGTGACTTTGGACAAACAAAAAGCTAAGTGCAGCCCTACCAAATAAGCTACAAATTGAAAATTAAAAACTGGGACCTTGAGACAGCCAGGTGAGCTTCTCAAAAAGCCAAGAATCACAAACTGAGGCTAATTAATAAGCTCTGTGAGAGCTTATGAAAGTGTTAGGCTCAACTGTGCACAGGGCATGTTTTGACTATTTAAGAAAATAACTATGTTGACTTTTATGAGCTTTAAATCAATTCTATGGACTGATCATGATGTATTAAGTTATATTAAAACTAGATTAAGCTATATTACCAAGTTCTAAACTACTTTGATGAGTTTTACCTTTTTAATCTTAACAGTTATCAAATGGTGACTGATTAAAAAGTATTTTGACTTTTCACCAAATAAAGACTGACTTTTCTTGTTTTTTTGAGTTCTTAAGACCTACTGAGACATGTACCAAACAAGAACAATGGATAGAACAACCTTCAATACAGTTAAACAAGCTAATCCAAACAATCCTTTATAGGACTGTTTTAAAACTTTTCAAAGATTTAAACAGATTAAGACCATGAAACTTATTACAAACCTTCTAATATCATTTATTAAAACTAAATAAGCATCAAACAACAACACTATCAACATAAAACTAAGAAATTGGACTTATGCTATTTTAACTGTTAAAACAAGATTTTTAGCAACTATAAATTTTAAAGAACAAGTGACTGTTTTTATGGTTTGATTATGCTTAACTACAACTAATGAATATAAAAAACACAGAGATTTAAGCTTTTGAACACTTAAACAGTGAAATGACAAAATGGATCAAAAAGGGCTTACAAGTGGTTTCCAAGCTCAAACTGAGAACTGAGGTATACAAACACAACCTAAAGCTTCCCAATAAGCACTAAACCCAAGGCAATCCAGAATTCACCTTGCTCCTTGCATCTTTCTTCATTTCTTATGATTTTTTATTTATAACTGATTTTTTTGTATTTTTTAGTATTTTTGCTTTTGACTACTAAACTGATTTTAAAGGGATTCTAATAGCTTGGATAAGCTATATAGGAGCTTATGTGGCTTATTCAATCCAAGACAATAACTAAAAACAACATTTCATTCACATGAGAATTTTGACTTGAAAATTGCATAAACTTGAAATGGGACTTATCACTGAAATTGAAACTGAAACTGAGTTTTTATTACACTCAAATAAGATTACAAAGTAGTTGAGAACTTAAACATTCACTGGAAAGCTTAAAATATTTAAAACGACATATGAAAATTACAATTACACTAGATATCTTTCTTCCAGCCTTCTCTTTCCTTTTATATGTGATCATTAGGGTTCCTGTAGAGCTTCTGAGTTTATCCCACCACCATTGGATCTCTGTAACACATCCTAGCCCTTGATTTGCAAATTGGCGCCAAAAGGTGAACAGTGGTATGATGGTTTTTTTGACCAGGGAGAAGAGGAGGGGGGGACAAGAGGTGATGTATATTGTGTTGGGGAGGAGAAAAGGAGTGGGGAAGCATTTATGGTGGAGGCTACAGGTGGAAGGCTATGGCGGCAAGTGGTGAAGGAGACACAGAGGAGGCGGGATTTGACTTTATTTGACCGAGGGTTCACAATTGGGGGGTCACAGGATAATGACAGGGTTCTTTGGGTTTTGGCTGGGGTTCTTAATATACAAAGGTCCGTTTGGTTTGTTTATTAATACAAGGACCATTGTTGTAATTTGTGAATTCTTGAAGGACCAAACCTGCCACTTTTCCAAAGATATTACAAGGACAAAACTTGTCATTTTTGAATAGTACAAGGACCATAGTTGATTATTTTCTATTTTTAAATATCCAAGGACCATTTATGACATTTTTCAAACTTGAAGGACCTTTTCTGCCATTTGACCAAAGATTCATTCAAGGACCATTTTTGACAACTTAGAATATTTCAGGGACCTTGAATAACATTTTTCTTTATTTTTTTTTACCAGGGACTGTTTTTGGCAACTTTTGAAACTTGGGGGACTAAAACAGCCAATTATGCAAACTTGATACGTTTTTCACCAGATTTTGATATTTTTGCATTTAAAACACATAAAACACTTGTTTGTGATATTTTTATCATTTTGATGCATTTCTGAGTGTTTTCAGATGTTTTTGGCATTCTAAACAGTACAAAAATGATGAGTATTTAGACACTCATCAATCCCCCACACTAAGATATTGCTAGTCCCTAGCAATGTTTTGAGAAAAATTAATGGATTTTATCTCTTTACCAAAAGCCATTACTTTTGGAGTAGCCAAATGTTTCAGTTCAAGTAAGAACTATGGTACACTGATAACCATGTGATTTTGAGCAAACCACCAGCTTCCAACGGATTTGATTTGTCTTTACCAGAAGCCGTTTGCTTCTGGACTAGCCAACTCTTAGATAAAATATCTTTGGTGAGCTGATTACCAATTATGGTTTTTCCACTGCCTTTACCACAAGCCATAAACTTGCGGGCTAGCCAACTCTTCACTTTTAAGGATATGGTGAGCTGAATACCATACAATTTTGGGCAAATTGCAAGCCGTCAACAGATTTGAGATATCTTTACCAAGAGTCGTTTGCTCCTAGATTAGCCAATCCTTTTGTTTATTAGACATAGCGGACTGATAACCATAAGCTGAGTAAGTGAAAAACACTTACTCCAAAAAAAATTTTGGCCAAAAATGGGGGAATTGGGCGGTATAATTACATGATAAAATTCGTGAGAATTCCCCCCCACACTTAGAAATGAATATTGCCCTCAATATTCAAAGTATCGGCGGTTATGCCGAAACATAGAACGTAAAAGGGAAATGCTACGGCCATTATTTAGCAAGATTTTTTTTTTTTTTTTTTTTTTTTTTTTTTGTTTTTGTTTTTGTTTTTTTTTTTTTGAAGATTTACTTATATACAACAGCGTGGGGCAACTCCCCCACACTAGGGTGATACTCACGGGTGAAAACCCATGTGGTGTGTGCTACTGTTTTTGATTCCCGAGTCGCTAGCTTGACTCGATCCCCGCATTCATTGGTTCATGGGGAAAGTTTGTAGATCCGGGACAATCACAGGTGGAATGTCTTCTCCAAAGTAGTGCTTTAATCGATGACCATTCACTTTAAAATTTGGACCATCGGGCTGAGATAACTCAATGGTGCCATAAGGATAAACCTTAGTGATATTAAATGGACCAGACCAACGGGACTTGAGCTTTCCCGAGAATATCTTCAATCTTGAATTGAAAAGAAGGACTCGATCACCGACGTTGAAAACGCGGTTCTTGATTTTAGAGTCATGAATCTTCTTTGTCTTTTGTTTATAGATCAAAGAGTTCTCGTATGCTTGATCACGGAGTTCATTTAATTCATTCATTTGAACTTTTCTGTGATCACCAGCTGTCTGAATATCGAAATTGGCATGTTTTAAGGCCCAGTATGCTTTGTGCTCAAGCTCAATCGGAAGATGACATGCCTTTCCGTATACTAGCTTGTATGGAGTACACCCGATGGGTGTTTTGTAAGCTGTACGGAAGGCCCAGAGTGCGTCATCCAGTTTATCCGACCAAGAGGCACGGTTTTCGCCTACTATCCTTTCCAGAATTCTTTTAATCCCTCGGTTGGAAACTTCCACTTGCCCACTTGTTTGGGGGTGGTACGCAGTAGAGAGACGGTCAGTTACACCATACTTTTGCATGACTCTATCAAACTGGTCATTGCAGAAATGCGTACCACGATCACTGATTATAGCTCGTGGAGTTCCAAACCTAGCAAAAAGAGATTTTAAGAATTTCACAACAACTCGGGCATCGTTGGTAGGCAAAGCTTTCGCTTCAACCCATTTTGACAAATAGTCAACGGCCACGAGTATGTATTTATTACCGCGAGACGAAGGAAATGGCCCCATAAAGTCAATGCCCCAGATGTCAAAAATCTCACACACTTGAATGGCGTTTTGCGGCATTTCATTTCTTTGTGAGATATTTCCGTGACGTTGACAAGCGTCACAGGTTTTGACAAATTCATGGGCATCCTTGTAAATCGTGGGCCAATAGAATCCGGAATCAAACACCTTCTTGGCGGTGTAGTTGGGGCTATGATGTCCCCCAGTAGGTCCAGAATGGCAAGCCGTGAGAATGTCATTGGCTTCCTGACCATACACACATCGCCTGATGACTTGATCCGCGCAGATTTTGAATAAGTAGGGGTCGTCCCAGAAGTAATGTTTAACATCCTTGAAGAACTTGTTCTTCTGTTGGGTCGACATTCCTTTCACTATGAAGTTACCCGCATGGTAATTTGCGAAGTCAGCAAACCATGGGGTAGTAGAGTTTCCACGAAAAGAAACCGCATTGAGTGTCTCGAGAGGAAATGTTTCATTTATTTCCTTTTTCTCGAAAACATCTTGGTGAGGGTTTTCTAGACGGGACAGATGATCAGCAGCCAGGTTCTCAGCTCCTTTTTTATCACGTATAATGATATCAAATTCCTTGAGGAGGAACCCAACGGAGCAATCTCGGCTTTGCATCTTGTTTTGCAAAGAGATATTTGAGAGCAGAGTGATCCGTATACACCACGCATTTGGTCAATATAAGGTATGGCAGACACTTTTCAAACGCATACACCACGGCTAGTAGCTCTTTTTCTGTGGTGGTATAATGGGTTTGAGCTTCAGTCATAGTCTTACTTGCGTAGTGGATAGGCTGAAAATGCTTGGTTTTACGTTGCCCCAAGACTGCACCGATAGCAAAATCACTTGCATCGCACATGAGTTCAAAGGGTAAATCCCAGTCGGGGGCAACTAGAATGGGTGCTTCCGTAAGCTTTCTCTTTAATGTTTCAAAAGCTTCGATGCACTCAGGTGAGAAGATAAAAGGAGCATCGTTTTCAAGAAGATGGGTCATAGGCCGAGCGATTTTAGAAAAATCTTGTATGAATCTACGATAAAAACCGGCATGACCTAAAAAACTCCTAATACCTTTGACGGTAGTAGGATGAGGCAGTTTAGCAATAACATCAACTTTTGCTCTATCTACCTCAATCCCATTTTTTGAAATCTTATGGCCAAGGACTATGCCTTCTTTGACCATAAAGTGGCTCTTCTCCCAATTTAGACAAAGATTGATGTCTTCACACCTTTGAAGCATTTTTTCTAAATGGGAGAGACATGTTTGAAACGAATCCCCAATGACCGAGAAGTCATCCATAAACACCTCCATTGTTTCCCCGATCATGTCTTGGAAAATGGCCATCATACATCGTTGGAACGTGCCAGGGGCATTACATAGGCCAAAAGGCATACGTCTGTAGGCAAAAGTTCCGTATGGGCAGGTGAATGTGGTCTTCTCTTGATCCTTTGGATCAATGGGGATCTGAAAATAACCCGAGAAACCATCAAGGAAACAATAGTATTCATTCCCTGCTAATCTCTCAAGCATTTGGTCCATGAAGGGTAGAGGAAAATGGTCTTTACGGGTGGCGTCATTTAACTTATGATAGTCAATGCACACACGCCATCCCGTAACCAATCGAGTTGGAATTAACTCGTTATCTTCATTTGTGACAACAGTTATGCCACCCTTTTTAGGAACACAATGAATTGGGCTAACCCAAGGACTATCTGAGATCGGGTAAATCAATCCTGCATCAAGAAGTTTGATAACCTCCTGTTTGATAACATCATGGATTTTTGGGTTTACTCTTCTCTGATGTTGAACTGCTGGTTTGAAGTCATCCTCCATCAAGATTTTGTGAGTACAAAATTCAGGGTTGATACCCTTAATGTCGGAGAGTTTCCAAGCAATTGCTTGCTTGTGTGACTTCAAGACCTTTATGAGAGCAGTCTTTTCATCTTTACTCAAATCTCGAGCAATAATGACGGGTAATTTATCATCACCCTCAAGAAATGCATACTCGAGATGAGGTGGTAAGTCCTTAAGTTCGACTTCAGGAAATTCTTCAGTTTTCTCAACTGACTTGACTTCCTTGTTATGAAGCTCGACGGGAGGGAGTGATGACGATGGATCATCATTAAGCAACTTCTCAATGAGAAGTATGTCCCCCTCAATGTCGATGGGAGCGTGATCAATTTCCCATGGAACAGAATCACTAGACAAGTAGGCTTCAATCTCTTCCAAGATGAAGTCACTTTCCTCAAAAGGAGTGAGAGAAGGAGTAGAATTGGCAATGATGGGTTGAGATGAATGAGTGATATTATCACTCGAAGAATTATGATCATAACCAAGAACTTCTTGAGAGTACTCTTCAGAAGCAACATCAATGATATCTATTCGGTTAACCGACTCAGAATCATAGTTTGCGGAGTACCTCGAAGTTTGATCAAGGTTAAAGGTGACAGCTTCATTATCAACACGTAATGTGATTTCTTGCTCGAATACATCAATGAGAGCACGGCCCGTTCTCAGGAATCCTCTTCCAACAATGAGAGGGACCCATGGATCAGCATCGAAATCTACAACCACAAAGTCAGCTGGAAAATGGAACTTTCCTACTTTCACAAATACGTCCTCGGCAATGCCAAGAGGACGGGATATTGTACGATCTGCAAGCTCGAGAGTCATGCATGTAGGAGTAAGGTCCAGAAGAGAAAGTTTCTTCCATACTGAATGAGGCATCAGGTTTATGCTTGCACCAAGATCGGCTAAGGCAAAGCATTCAACCATTCCTGGAAATACACAAGGTAAGAGAAATTTTCCAGGATCTCCAAGCTTCTCGGGAAGCTTTTTCAAGATAACTGCAGAGCAGTTCTCGTTCAGAGGAGTTTTTGCCATTTCAAACAGCTTTTCCTTGTTGCTTAACATGTGTTTGAGAGTTGATGCAAACTTGGGCATCAGCATGATAGCATCCGCAAAGCTTATGTCAAAATGTAGTTCTTGGAAAATTTGAAAAATTTTGTCCATTTGATGACTGGCTTTTTCGCGGAGCTTTTGCTCATTCAAACGTGATGGGTAAGGAATAGAAGATTTGGATTTGGTATTTTCAACGGGAGCTACTGGAGGTTCAAAAACAACTCCTGGATTGGATTTGGGTTTCTGGACAACTTGAGGATGGATATTGTTGGTACCTCCGTTATTAGTAGGAAGTTCCTTGTCCTTTGTCGCCTCAGGTTCACTTTCCACTACCTTCGGGAGAGAAAAAGAAGAGGTAGTAGGAATAGCGGGTCCATTGTATGAAACACCACTTCTGGTTGTGATCGCCTTTGCATCTTCCCTCGGGTTAGCGATCGTGTTGCTCGGAAGTTTTCCTGAGCCCGAGGGTTGATCATTTAAAGACTTCTTGAGATCAGCGATCTGACTGACCAACAACCTGTTCATTTCATCTTGGGATTTCATGAATTGCTTCAATAACTCATCAGATGATGGTACTGGAGGCTGTGGAGGGAAATTTTGAGGTCGTATGTTTTGATTATGACCTTGTTGTTGAAAATTCCCCTGATTAGGATTCACATTTCCCTGAAATTGATTCCCTCGATTGAAATTGTTTTGATTAAGGTTTCCTTGATGTTGGAAACCTTGATTTGGTCCGGGATGGAAATTACCTTGGTTTTGATAACCTTGGTTCATTCTAGGTTGGTTCTGATTTCGGTTTTGTATGTTAGGATTCTGGTTAAAACCGGGTGGTCCCTGATAAGTGTTAGCACGGTAGTTTGGTTCATTTTGAGGATGGTATTGATTACCTCCCTGATGTGAAGTACCGGCTATAGCATTGGCTTCAAAAGGACTACCATCGGTAGCAGTACAGTTGTAGTATGCATGAGGGCCACCACAAGTAACACAAACTTCGAATTTCTTCACTTCACCATGTGATGGTGTCTGTGTGAAAGTGACTTTCTTTTGGTTAGCAAGAACCAAAGCCTGAACAATATCTGTGAGTTTGTCAATCTTAGCATCAGTGCTAGATGTACTCACGGGAGATGAAGTAGAAGGTCCAGCATTAGACTGAGACTGATATGTCTTTGCTCGGAAAGGGCGGACCTGGGACTTGTTTTCAATGATTTGCAAGGCTTCTTTGGTGGTCTTGCTCAGGAAATTACCTCCCGCGGAGGCATTTAAAGAGTCTTGATTAGTCTGGTTCAGACCATTGTAGAAAGTATCCATTTGCATTAACTCGGTAAAACCATGATGCGGACACTTGCGGAGCAATTCTTTGTAACGATCCCATGCCTCCCCGAATGATTCATCAAATCTTTGAGAAAATTTCATTATCTCATTCTTAAGACTTGTAGTTCGGGATGGGGGATAGAATTCGTTAACGAACTTGGTGACTAGATCTTCCCATGTCTCAATGGAACGAGGGGGTTGTTTCTCAAGCCAATTCCGGGCTTGTCCCTCTAGAGAGAATGGGAACAGAAGAAGCTTAATTGCTTCATGTGGGACATTCTTGTATTTAATGGTAGATGCAATCTTGTTAAACCATCGAATGTGTGCATGAGGATCATCCCGCTCAAAACCATAAAATTGGCTTTGGGTTACCAGATTAAGCAACCTAGTTTTGAGCTCAAAGGTATCAGCCACAATGGCTGGGACGATAATGGCATCTCCATAACCCTCGATGGGTGCTTGGAGAAGCTCATTCATCGGCTTATCTTCTGCCATTACGACAGGGGGTGGTGGTGGTAGACGTTCCTCAGTCACGGCTGAAGGAGCAGAACGTCCTCTACGTCTACGAGGAATATTTACAAGCTCAGAAAGTGGACTTGTAGAACTGGAAGAACGAGTGCGCATGCACTAAGTATAAAAATCAGTTTTCAAAACAAATGCGAGGCAAAACGACAAGTGAACTTAAACCAATAATCACAGATGAAATGGCTTCTTTGAAAAAGGTACACCAAATCACAAGGACACAAAGGCAAGTTTTAAATCTGTTGTTCGGGAACTTATTATGGTCACACCCCCAGTTAGTAGGTGTACTGCCTTGATTTGCGGTGGTTGATTTTTATGTATTAATTAAGTACCACTGAAAAGACGTAGGTATAGATTTGTGCTAAGGGTTTAAAAACTTTTGGACAATATTTTTGGTATCGTCTCGTTTAACCAAATTGTATCTCTTTAAGAATCACCTTAAAAGAAACACAAGCTAGAAAACGTTACGATTGTTTTGTTGTTTTATATTTTGTTTGGTGTTGTTAACACTTTAGGAAAAGCGTTAATGAACTTTTTGATTTATGATTAACTTTACAAAAAACTGTTTACAAACGGTGGTATATGTGCAAGTACGGGTCTGAAAACTGCTTAAAACACGCTTACAGGCTCCCCGGCAGCGGCGCCAAAATTTGGTTCACTCCCAGACGGTCAAGTTTTATCACGCAAGCTGACCACTTGTGAATGGTCAACCGTAACAAACTTCAAACAATCTGGAACCAAATGCAATTAAGATCAGAGGAATATAGTGGATTTCTGGGTCGTTAAGTCCCACGGAGGATGAATGGTGTTTAACACAGACAGATGTCGAATAATCACTAAAGATAGTGATCAGTAAGGATTTTGAGTTATTTATACCTAAAGTGAAAGTTTTGTAAATTACAGGGGTTTAAATGCAAATTAAAGAAAATTAAAAAACTAAACTATATTAAATAAACGCTATCACTATTTTTACAATGATGTTTTTGTGATTTGTAAAACAAAATAACTTAAATAAACTATTTTAACTAAAACGTAAACTTAAATTACCTAAAAATGTGATTTAAAATGAAAACGCACGTTATATATAAAAATTACGCAAGTGCGCAAGTAAAAACGTAAAATTTGTGAAATAAAAGTCCTACAAGTGTAAAAACAATTTCCTTACGTACTATATGACAAAAGAAAATTTTAGAAAAAAGATTTATATTTTTTTGACTTTTATATATTTTATTATGAATTAAATACTATTTTAGACTAAATAAATGATTAAAAATACTAAAACTATTAAGAAAAATATGAAACTTTTTTATAAATTACTTTATACTAATACCAAGTTAAAAAAAATACAAAAGTTGAAAAAGCTAGATTAAATAAGCTGAAAATAAGCTAATAAGCTTAAAATGGAAAGAAGGGGTATATATTAAATAATGCAAAGAAAAACAGAAAAAGACCCAAGGGCGAGTGGTAGTGTGTGTGTGTGGTAAGCTGGGTGGCCAGAGTTCGAATCCCAGCACTGACTTTTTGCAAACTATTTTTTTTTTTTTGGATTTTTCTTTTACAAACTTGTTAAACAAACTAAGATAAGCAAATTATTTAACTACAACTTTTTATGAAAACCAATAATAAGCTCAGTTTGAGCTTATTTTCTCAACAGTGAGCAAGAAAAAAGAAATAAGCAAAAGGTTTAAGCCAAAATGGCTTATAAGCTAAAAATAAGCAAAGGAAAACTGAAAATAAGCTAGACAACTTATAATAAGCTAAAATGACAACTGAACAAGCTCAATGACTTAGAAATAAGCACTAAATAAGCTAAAATAAGCACAAGCTTAAACTGATAAACAGGACACTGAATGGTTTCACTAGGCACCTTTAAGCTTAATTTTAAGCACTTAAAAGAGATTAAAATTGAAAATAAACACTGGACTTAACAAGATGACCAGATAAGCTATCCAAAAAGCTAAAGCTTTCACAGTGGAACTCACTGGTGAGCTTATGAGGAGCTTATAAAAAATTTGAAAAACCACTGAGGATGACTCAATGTATACTGAGTGACTTTGGACAAACAAAAAGCTAAGTGCAGCCCTACCAAATAAGCTACAAATTGAAAACTAAAAACTAGGACCTTGAGACAGCCAGGTGAGCTTCTCAAAAAGCCAAGAATCACAAACTGAGGCTAATTAATAAGCTCTGTGAGAGCTTATGAAAGTGTTAGGCTCAACTGTGCACAGGGCATGTTTTGACTATTTAAGAAAATAACTATGTTGACTTTTATGAGCTTTAAATCAATTCTATGGACTGATCATGATGTATTAAGTTATATTAAAACTAGATTAAGCTATATTACCAAGTTCTAAACTACTTTGATGAGTTTTACCTTTTTAATCTTAACAGTTATCAAATGGTGACTGATTAAAAAGTATTTTGACTTTTCACCAAATAAAGACTGACTTTTCTTGTTTTTTTGAGTTCTTAAGACCTACTGAGACATGTACCAAACAAGAACAATGGATAGAACAACCTTCAATACAGTTAAACAAGCTAATCCAAACAATCCTTTATAGGACTGTTTTAAAACTTTTCAAAGATTTAAACAGATTAAGACCATGAAACTTATTACAAACCTTCTAATATCATTTATTAAAACTAAATAAGCATCAAACAACAACACTATCAACATAAAACTAAGAAATTGCACTTATGCTATTTTAACTGTTAAAACAAGATTTTTAGCAACTATAAATTTTAAAGAACAAGTGACTGTTTTTATGGTTTGATTATGCTTAACTACAACTAATGAATATAAAAAACACAGAGATTTAAGCTTTTGAACACTTAAACAGTGAAATGACAAAATGGATCAAAAAGGGCTTACAAGTGGTTTCCAAGCTCAAACTGAGAACTGAGGTATACAAACACAACCTAAAGCTTCCCAATAAGCACTAAACCCAAGGCAATCCAGAATTCACCTTGCTCCTTGCATCTTTCTTCATTTCTTATGATTTTTTATTTATAACTGATTTTTTTGTATTTTTTAGTATTTTTGCTTTTGACTACTAAACTGATTTTAAAGGGATTCTAATAGCTTGGATAAGCTATATAGGAGCTTATGTGGCTTATTCAATCCAAGACAATAACTAAAAACAACATTTCATTCACATGAGAATTTTGACTTGAAAATTGCATAAACTTGAAATGGGACTTATCACTGAAATTGAAACTGAAACTGAGTTTTTATTACACTCAAATAAGATTACAAAGTAGTTGAGAACTTAAACATTCACTGGAAAGCTTAAAATATTTAAAACGACATATGAAAATTACAATTACACTAGATATCTTTCTTCCAGCCTTCTCTTTCCTTTTATATGTGATCATTAGGGTTCCTGTAGAGCTTCTGAGTTTATCCCACCACCATTGGATCTCTGTAACACATCCTAGCCCTTGATTTGCAAATTGGCGCCAAAAGGTGAACAGTGGTATGATGGTTTTTTTGACCAGGGAGAAGAGGAGGGGGGACAAGAGGTGATGTATATTGTGTTGGGGAGGAGAAAAGGAGTGGGGAAGCATTTATGGTGGAGGCTACAGGTGGAAGGCTATGGCGGCAAGTGGTGAAGGAGACACAGAGGAGGCGGGATTTGACTTTATTTGACCGAGGGTTCACAATTGGGGGGTCACAGGATAATGACAGGGTTCTTTGGGTTTTGGCTGGGGTTCTTAATATACAAAGGTCTGTTTGGTTTGTTTATTAATACAAGGACCATTGTTGTAATTTGTGAATTCTTGAAGGACCAAACCTGCCACTTTTCCAAAGATATTACAAGGACCAAACTTGTCATTTTTGAATAGTACAAGGACCATATTTGATTATTTTCTATTTTTAAATATCCAAGGACCATTTATGACATTTTTCAAACTTGAAGGACCTTTTCTGCCATTTGACCAAAGATTCATTCAAGGACCATTTTTGACAACTTAGAATATTTCAGGGACCTTGAATAACATTTTTCTTTATTTTGTTTTACCAGGGACTGTTTTTAACAACTTTTGAAACTTGGGGGACTAAAACTGCCAATTATGCAAACTTGATACGTTTTTCACCAGATTTTGATATTTTTGCATTTAAAACACATAAAACACTTGTTTGTGATATTTTTATCATTTTGATGCATTTCTGAGTGTTTTCAGATGTTTTTGGCATTCTAAACAGTACAAAAATGATGAGTATTTAGACACTCATCAGTGCTAGATACCAGGCTAAGCCTACTAAAAAGCACCTTGAAGCGGTTAAACGGGTCTTTCGGTATCTCCAAGGAACCATCAATATGGGACTTTGGTACCCGAAGGACACCTGTATGTCACTAACAGCCTATGCAGATGCTGATCATGCAGGATGTCAAGATACTCGTCGAAGTACGTCTGGAGGTGCTCAATTTTTGGGTGATAAGCTTGTAAGCTAGTCTTCAAAGAAGCAACTGAGTACTTCTATTTCCTCTACAGAGGCTGAATACATAGCAATGTCATCTTGTTGTGCTCAAATCCTATGGATGAGATCCCAATTATCTGACTATGGCTCTGAATTCAACAAAATCCCTCTGTACTGTGATAATAAAAGTGCTATTGCTCTCTCATGCAACAACGTTCAACACTCAAGAGCAAAGCACATCGACATTCGACATCATTTCATCCGGGAGCAAGTGGAAAACGGTGTGGTGGAACTTTACTTTGTGAAGTCAGAATACCAGTTAGCAGACATCTTCACCAAAGCTCTTCCAAGAGAACGTTTTGAGTTTATTCTTCCACGACTTGGCTTGAAAAGCCTTCAACCAGAAACGCTCAAACGTCTTCAGGAGGAAGTCGAGGAGTAAAGGTCTTCCTTCATCTATCTCTTGTAAATATTTATTTGAAAAACAAAATACAAAATTATAAAACCTTCAAAAATCAAATAGAAAAATATAAAACCTTCAAAATCCATAAAAAAATTGAAAAATTCGAAAAATCTTCAAAAAATATTGTCTTTTTGTCATATATTTCTCGATTCGATAATATCTACGGTCTTGATGTTGTCATTCAAAGAATGACACGGGACTTTAGATGTTGTTCGAATTTTCATATAAAAAAAATAAATAAATAAATAAATAAATAAATTGGGAGAAAGAGAAAAAATGGTTTATTGTCATTTCAGGCAGTAACCCGCTTTTCAAAGATAGAACAGAGCCATGCTTTATCTTGGTTTTCAAATTTCTTGCTCTGATTCTTTAAACTAATCCTTACTATCTAATGAAAACTAGTTGTTTTGAAAAATAACTCGGACTCTATTTTTGATAATCATCTGGACTTAAAAGTTTGTCAAAATATCTATCTCTCAATCAACAACTTATGTCATTGATTGAAGGGGAGATGATTTCAATTAAATCAAAAAGTTATTTGTCATACAATTATTTTCAAAAGATAATCATGCATGTTTATTCAATGGAATTTAAAGTCTCAAAATCCGATCCTTATCAGTTAAAACGTTTTCATAATCAAGTCACAATTCTCCTTAAAAGCTTTCAAAATCAATTTAAATCTACAGAGATCACAAATCTCAAATGATTTGATAATTGTGATCGGGGGAGAATTTGTGATTTAAATTGGATTTAAACTGATAATTCGGTAAATGGTTTTATAAGGATGTACAAGCTCTCCTTCCCACATGTGCCAAACGATTTCAAATTTTCCATGCACATGTTGAGGGGGAGCATCTATCTTAAACCGCAAAGATCTGAAACGTGATCAATTTATATCAATGTGCAGGTTCCCTCTTGTATGTGCAAAACTCTTTCAAACCTCAAGGCACATATTGAGGGGGAGCAAGCTTATGAAAACCTCATCCTTCCCTTATATGCTTTATCTACTTGTTTTGATCAGGGAAGTGATGTTGATATTTTTTAGAAAATGGTAATCAAAGAAGTTAATTCTTTCTCTTGCCTCCGTGTGCAAAACGATTTCAAACACTTGATGCACATGTTGAGGGGGAGCTCTTGTTCTAAAAATATCAAAAACAATTCAGGTACAAAATGCTTTGATAATATATCATAAGTATCTGGATTGATTTTCAAATGGTTTTCAATTGGTTCCAATGGCAGATGAATAATACCAAATAGACCGACCAACTTTACTTTATGTATGGTGATATAAGGATGATAAGGTTAGGTATTTGTTCCCATGATCCGCCAAAACCGGAGGGATCTACCCAGGGACAATCCACTAGATAGTGTAGAAGTCCATAGGTATATTGAAAAAAAGAGAAAAATGAGATATGGGAAGAGTGCGGACTGAGACTGAGCTAGTACTGGAATAAACCCAACAAGGTTCTAGCTATGAAGTCTCGATAAGCGCTGAAGGGGTTAAAGAATGAAAAAGAATTGAATGAGAAAAGGGTGAAAACAAATAGCCCTCCAATTATTCAACCTTAGGGCAGATACCGGGTTCAATTCATATGCTACTGGTGGTTACCAAGGTAACATCGGTATTGAAGACAAGACGTCATGGACCCAGTGACGCACTGCACTTCAACTTCCCAAACCACTCAAGTTCCTCTTAAAAGGGCTTGTTTCATTCTCACGGGGAACCGACATTATCTATCGACTTTCTCTTAGAGATTGTTGATATTGAAGGAGACCCTCTCCCTAGTCTCCGATATAGGATCCAAATATGCACATAATTGAGTCTAGAGCCACGAGATCATCAATTAATCTCCTTAGCACACTTTCAATAAAGACTCTCTATTTCACACAATGTGGAAAGAGAGACTATATCTTGAGTCCTACGCATTATCCTTGTGGTATTGCCAGAACATCTGAGTGATATGCAAACATATTCACAATGAAGATGGAAAGCCTTCTGGAGCCAACATCAAACAAGCTCCTGGTGGGTGGCATGTGAGATCTATTCAATAGATCAACCATGTGACAACTGAACAGAAACAATGGGGCGATTCAATCTTTTGAATCAATCCTGGTTCAGGTTATGGATTGACGGATACCTTTGAAAAACCGGTCATTGTGCTTAAAAACTCTTTTCTTTAGCACATCGACCGTGTACGTATATTTCAAATCAAAAGGTGTTTTATGATTGATAATTGATTTTCATTAAAACCTTCGTTGTATTGCAAAAACAATTTCTATTGAGCAATACACGATTGTTTTTTCAAATCTCTTTTCATCAATCAGTGAATCTCTATTCGCTGGTTCACTCACTCCGTGTTGTCTTCTTTGAGACGTTCCGGTTTGAGAACAGCTAGAGCAGCTGCGAAACCCCGTCAAGGAAATTCTTCAGAGTTATACCTGATCACAGGCAGTACATGTACTGATCAACGGGGAACCGTGGGCCGTGTACCTCAATTCAACGAAAGTGATCAAAGACACTTTCGTGCGATTTATTGCTAACTGTTGTATGCAGGTACGCCCTACGTTTGCAGCTGATCAGAATGAAGCGGTCAATCCATAGCCGCATGCTCACTCAACACATTCATCTCGAAAGAAATCATGATTAGTGCATCAATGACTCTGATATTTTCACTCCATGCTTCTGCTACGCTGCTGCCAATATCATGAATCAACGAAAGCTTCCGCTACTCTAATGAGAATTTATCATGATCCAGAATGTAAGCATGTCGGTCCATAAGTCACAACACAACAATGGAAGAGTTAGAGATGTATTATTGCTGATGATATCAAAGCTAGCTCAAAACTCATCATCATGTGGATCAGATTAAGACCTCCACTTGGGTTATCCAAACATGCATCAATGACTACAGGCTTCAGAGCAAAGAACAGTAACAAGAATGCAAGAACAATCTTTATGTAAAATCTGTTTGTATTCAATATATGTTTGAGGTGATCTTGAGGTGACCTCCCTTAGGGGGAGATTGTTAGGATTTAGTAAATCCATGTATTAAAGAGTCGGTCACCTCAAGTATATGTAATCGTTAGAAAGCTCGTAGTCGTAGATTATTATAAGTTAAGTAGTATTTAGTTTAAGTAACACCGTGGAGGACGGATGGGTCTTTACCCACTGTATGCCTGATCTACAGCCCGTTAGGTGGCGATTTATGTAATGACTATAAATACTCTCTACCTCCTAAGGTAGAGAGTTGGAGCTCATAATAATATTTTTCTTTCTCTCACTAAAGTTCCCAAACCTCTAACTTTCTCTCTCTAAAACTCTTGTGTACGCCTACTTTGCTTATGGTTTGATGTGTATGTGAAATCCAATATGTTACAGGATCACACCTACATTGACTATAAGGCTCCCATGAATATAATGTCTAGGCTCTATTACAATTGGATCATGAGCAAAAAGTTAGAACCTATGAGGGACCCCTTTCGACCTAAGAAAGCAAGTAACTATGTCGGGAGGGCTAAAGGATTGCATGTCTTCGTAGGTAACTTCACATATAGATGTTGATAAGTGTTGATCCCAGTTGAGCAAACGATCTAATATAGAAATTGACTTAGAACAAAAGCTTATTAAGTATCACGCGGAATTTAATACTTAATCTTAAGAAGAAGAATAATAAACATTCAACACCTCAATATTATTATTAATATGAATATTCTAACCAGTATTAGAGTTTTACAACCTTGAAGTGTATCGACCTTAGATATAAAACACATATATCTAATCTAACCTAGGACCTCCTTTTATAGGCTAAGGAGTCCTTTACATTATACAATACGTAACCTACAAGATAAATATCTTTTCCATATTTATTTAATACAAAATACTAAACCGACTATACAAGACTAGCAGTGGTTACAATAATCTATCAGTAGTTACACAATACTACTAGCCGCAGTTTGTCATCATCCGTGGTTACAATCTTCTGTCCGTGGTTATATCAATTATGTCCGTGGTTCCAGTACTTAGAATAATTCTTGATTCAAGGAACCTAAAACCCAACAATCCTCCCCTAAACTTGATACATTCCAACAGAATTCTCAAGTTTCTTTTAAGCTCAAAACATCTGAATTGGAGGATGTAGCCAAACACTTACCAGATTTAAGAATATTCTCATACTTCAGCAACAAATTGTAAGCTTGACCATCATAGGGTAATAACATCTTGATAATACCAGGCTTCAACATCTGAGCAATAACTGCTGGATACTTATTCAATTGAGGATAGTCACCTTCTACAAGCATATGAATAACTTCTCCAGAAACAGTTAAAACATGAACTCCACAAGTTTGATATAAAAACCATCTAGTAACTTGACCATTGTAGAGTCATTTCCATTCAGGTTCATCATGAGTAGGCTCGAATAAAATCTTCAAATGATGATAAACCAGTCTCTCATGATAATCATTTGGATGTACTTCACCAAACTTATTCTTGTAAAGTATCCAAAGATTCATCAAATCATCTCTATCAAAATACTGAAGCATCTGTGAAAATTTATTATACTCATAAACTTCATTGTTGAGTCTTTGAATTTTCCAAACTCCTTCACTTCCAACTTTAAGCTTAAACTCATAAGAAATAATTTGATTAACATCTTCAACTACTTTCAGTCTTTTAAAATCAGATGTCTCCTGAACCTCAGATTTTCTCTTTCGTTTACTTTGAATCCATTCATCATCCTTTTTAATCCACTCTTCTTCCTTTTTAGAATTCATTGGACAGTAATCATCATTATTAATTCTCATACATCTCTCATAAAGCTCATAAATTCTTTCAAATGAACACCTATTAAGATTATCAGGAACATGTATGCCTGAATTCTTAATAATCTTCATTAATACATTCCTCATCTGTGCAATTGAAGGGGGTTTCTTTCTTATAACTTACTTCTTTTCTTTACCAACCTTCCTTGCCCATTCACCCAAAAGTCTAGCTTTTTCCTCATCATCCAACAAAGCCCATTCTTGTGCAGTATACTTATCATTAATTAATTCAGAAGCTTGAAGATAATTTTGTGATTCATACCATGTAGCTAACCATATCTGACTAGCTTCTTCTTCATCTTGCTTCCTTTTCTCTAAAGCTGCTTGTTCATCAGCTATAATACTTTTTGCATACTCTACATCATAAGCTTCTTGTTCTGCTTTACTTTTAAACTTCAGCTCTGGTACTGCAACCCCTTTACCTTTTCCAATATCAGATTGAACCACTTTCTTCTTCAAAGGTTCACCAATAACTAAACGTTTTCTTTTGGGTTTAGTTGCAGTAGATTGAACAGATAAAATAGGTGCAATGATGGGTGTAGAAATAGGTGAGGTTTTACTTAGATTTATCAATGTACTTGCAGCTTCTTTCTCAACTTCTTTAGTTTTAGGTGCGGATACAGAGAGAGTTGTAACAACAGTGGAAGTGGTTATGACAGCAGTGGGTATGATAGTAGTGGGTACAATTTCCATATCTGAAACTGCAGCAGTGGTTTCAAGAGTACTAACCGTGGTTGCAGACATACCATCAGTGGTTGTGTCCTGCACTACTTCCTCTTCTACAACATTCTTCAAATTTTCAAGAACTACCTCATTCCCATCTTTATCAGATACCAAAAATTCTTGATCTCCACTATCAACTTCTTCTTCCATAGATCCATCAACAGCCTCCACTGAATTAATGCCTTCACTCCTCCCCTGTTTGGATACATCCTCCATATTCAGAGCTGGAGAAGAGTCCACCTTCATTTTCTTTCTTCTCATAGCTTTCAAAACAGCAACCCCAGGTCGTCTTACTTTTTCCAAAACCAACACTCTGTGCTTCAATCTCCTAATATCCTTATCATCATCATCATCAAGTGAAGAGTCTAACCCATGGCAGTCCTACTTTCCTCCACAAGAACCAAGACCAAGAAAATCCCCATTTCTTCCATCATCTGAAGATGATAGTGTGATGGATCCAAGTGAGGCATCTAAGGACTCTGATAACTCCTCAAAGAAGAGAACTTCAAACCCCCAATCTTCATCATCCCAACCCCAACCAAGACCACGAGCAAGAAATCCACCACTCCCAAAGGACAGAGAGGTGGTTCTTGGTCTTCCTGCACCAAGTTGTGGTGCTTCTTCACACATCGTAAGGGAGAAGGGAAAAAGGAAAATGGAGTGATGCTTTTTGGTGAAACCAGCAGATGAAAGTGTGATCTGACTATGTCCTTTGTGCTTCATCTACTGTATTCATCTTCATCATCTTCGTTTGCATCAATCCATCCTTCCCATTTTTATCCTTAGCTTGTCATGCATATCCAACAGCTGAGGATAGTAGTAGAAAATCATGTATAGAAGTAGTCTTTTAATTTGCACTTGAAGTTTCATTGTAAGCTGTAAGCTGTAAACTGTTTTGGTGAATGAATGAACAATTTAACTTCAGGACTTCTTTAGCTTCTATAATGAACTTTCTTTTATCTGCAAAATAGTTAAGAGTAACACAGAACAACAACCAGTGGTTTGAACACAACTATCAGTGGTTAGAAACAAAAATAGCAATACTAAGATTACATAATAACAGTCCAATACTTATACAAACTGATACAAAACAATTTGAGAGTTTAGAGATTTATCATTCCAATACTAACAATTAGGTACTGAAACCTTCCCACATCAAAAGCTTTAGTGAGAAGATCAGCAACATTGAAATCAGTGTGGATTTTTACCATTTGAATCAGTCTTTTCTCATTACAATCTCTAATAAAATGATGTCTTATCTCAATATGTTTAGTTCTAGAATGTAAAACAGGATTTTTAATGATGCAAATTGTACTGTTATTATCAATGTAAATCTTAGTATGCATAAAATTGTACCCAAAATCCAGCAATTGATTCTGAATCCAAAGAACTTGACCACAGCAACTAGCAGCAGCCACATATTCAGCTTCAGTTGTAGAATTTGCCACAATAGTTTGCTTTTTACACTGCCATGAAATAAGTCTGCTTCCCAAAAACTGACATCCTCCAGTAGTAGACTTTCTATCCAAACTAGCACCAGCATAGTCACTATCTGTGTAGGCCACCAAATCAAAAGGGGAATCCTTAGAGTACCAAAGGCCCAATTTAGGATGATCTTTAAGATATCTAAAGATCCTCTTAACAGCATTCATGTGTGAGGTATTAGGTGTGACTTGAAATCTTGCACACACACATACTGAGAACATAATATCTGGCCTAGATGCTGTGAGATACATCAAAGATCCAATCATGGACCTGTACAACTTCAAATCAACTTTGGGACTTCCATCATCTGGTAGCAGAGGTTTCTGAGTCTCCATAGGTGTACTTGCACTCTTTACATCTTGAAACCTAAACTTCTTTAAAACATCTGCTACATACTTGTCTTGACTAATGAAAATACCATCAGTCCTTTGTTGAACCTGTAGCCCCAAAAAGAAAGTGAGTTCTCCCATAGAACTCATCTGAAACTTATCATGCATAAGTTTCTCAAAATCCCTGCATAGCTCCTTGTTTGTAGAGCCAAAGATGATGTCATCTACATACACCTGAACCAATAAAATATCATCTTTGTGCTTTCTAATGAACAAAGTTTAATCAATCAGCCCTCTTTTAAACCCATTGTCCATCAAATAAGTAGACAGGCACTCATACCATGCCCTAAGAGCTTGATGCAACCCATACATAGCCTTCCTCACCCTGTAAACCTTGTCAGGATGATCAGGATCTTCAAAACCAGGAGGTTGACAAACATAAACCTCCTCATCAATTGTGCCATACAAAAATGCACTTTTAACATCCATTTGATACACAACAAAATTTTTGAATGAAGCATAAGCCAAAAATAATCTGATAGCCTCTATTCTTGCAACTGGAGCAAAAACTTCATCATAATCCAATCCTTCAGTTTGTGTGTATCCTTGAGCAACCAACCTTGATTTGTTTCTTACAACAATTCCTCTTTCATCCCTCTTGTTTCTGAACACCCATTTAGTCCCAATTGCCCTTTTTCCATTAGGAAGATCAACCAATGTCCAAACCTCTTGAAGCTTAAACTGTAAAAGCTCCTCTTGCATTGATTCTGCCCAGCCTTCTTCTGATAAAGCTTCTTCCACTCTCTTGGGCTCCTTTTGAGATAGAAAATAAGCAAACGGGCAATTTTGCAGATCTTTATGACTGTTTCTTTTGTGAAGTGATCTTGCAAAGAACCCATCTTCAGGAAAGGGTTCAGTGTTCTTAACCCTGCTTCTTGTTTGAACAGGAGTATTCAAGTTTCCAAGTATTTGTTCCTTGGGATGAATCTTGTGAATCCTTGTAGTGGTGATTGGACTTTCATGAATGACAGTTTCCAAATTGGACAAATCAGCATTGAAGAAATCATCCATGTCGTCATCATCAGTAGGAGTATCAATTTCAATCAAAGCATGCATATTAGGATCATGTGGATACTCCTCATCACCAAATAATGTCTTTGCATGTGGTCCAAAGAAAGTACTATCACCGGTACTTGTATCCCGGGTTTCACTTGACCTATCAGTGGTAGAAGATGGCTTATCAGTGGTTTTAGTAGGCTTAGCAGTGCTTTCAGTTGGCTTAGCAGTGCTTGCAGAATACCTTTTCTTCTTTTCAATTTCTTCTACCGATACTGAGTTATCTTTTAACAACTTATCCTTATCTTGATGATGATCAACATTGCCTCCAGTATTCAATACATCATCATCAGTTGGACCTTGCTTGTGAATAATGGAAGGAACAGAACCAGCTTTCCACTTTTTAACCAAATAGAACTCCTTAGGAGAATCAGCTTCCTTGGAAGGTTCCTCTGCCTCAGAATCCTTTTGTGTACCTGCATTAACATTAGTGGAAGTTCCTGCAATGATAGGCTCATAATTCATAGATTTGGTTAGCATATCAATGTTAAACAGCCAGTCTGGTCCTTTGGTCTCAACACTAGGAGTCTTTTCACTGAATTGAATATGTAAGTTCTCTTCAACAATTCTTGTCCTCCTATTGTATACTCTGAAGGCTTTGCTATTTGAAGAATAGCCTAAAAAGTATCCATCATCAGCTTTTTCTTGAAACTTGCCTAGGTAGTCTATGGTATTCAAGATGGTAACAGGACACCCAAAAGGTTTTAGGAATGCAATCATTGGCTTCCTATCATGTAACAGCTCATAGGGGGTCTTGTTATGAGGCTTCACTACCTTACTTCTATTCTGCACATAACATGCAGTTCCTACAGCTTCAGCCCAAAAGGTAGTTGGTAACTTTGATTCTGACAACATTGTCCTAGCAGCCTCAATTAGTGTTCTATTTTTCCTTTCAGCTACACCATTTTGTTGTGGTGTTCTAGCAACACTAAACTGTCTCTCTATACCCTTAGCTACACAGAACTGATTCATCACATCATTCTTAAATTCAGTTCCATTATCACATCTGATTACTTTGACCTTTTGGTTTACTAGATTTTCTATCTTAGTAATGAAACTCTTGAGGATCTCACTAGTCTCACTCTTAACAGCCAAAAAGTATACCCAAGAAAATCTACTATAATCATCAGTGATAACTAGGCAATACTGCTTATGGTTCAAACTTTTAACAAAGGTAGGTCCAAATAAGTCCATATGAAGCATAAACAGTGGTTGTGTTATGGTGTTTACTGTTTTGGTCTTACAAGAAGCTCTATGTTGTTTTCCTTTTTGACAGGCCACACACAGTTCCTTACACTCAAAAACCTTAGAAGGTAACCCTCTCACTAAGTTTCCTTTTACCAGTTTATTGATTGTTTTGTAATTGAGATGACCTGGCCTTCTATGCCACAATTTTGACTCATCTACAGATGCTTTAGCAAACAAACATGTTAAGGACCTATTTGGAAGAACATCTTTAAGATCAAAACAATATATATTTTCCTTCCTAGGTACCCTAAGTTGTATAAACTTCTCATCAGGCATCTTAAACTCAGGAGACAACACCACACACTCAGTTTCACCAAAAAGTACCCAGTTTTTCTTATCACACATTTGAGAAACACTGAATAAATTATACTTAAGTCCCTGTACCAGATAGACTTTTTCAAAGTCTAAATTCCTAGTTCTGATTGTGCCTCTGCCAAGTATCTTTCCTCCCTTTGGATCATTGCCAAATGCTACATATCCTTCATCAAAAGCTTCAAAATCTTCCAAGTTGCTCCCATCCCAAGTCATGTGCCCTGAGCAACCACTATCAAAAACTCCTTTATCTTTTAGCTCAGTTTGTAGATTGCCCTGCACATGAAATTAAACAAATTAGTTCCTTTTGTGGACCCAAGCCAATACTGACTTGGGTCTGCCCTGTGCATCAAAATATTCAAATTTCTTTAGGTCCATTGATGCACAGTTGACATGTGGTAAAACCTTGGTCTTAGGCTTCCATTGCCAACTAGCTGAGGCCTTAACAGCATAAAAATGATTTCCAACCACTGTGTCAGTTATCACCTTTGGAATTTTTAAAACTTCTTTTGAATCAGTGGTGATATTTTGCTTAACAGTGGTTTGATTCTGCTTAGCCGTGTTTACATTTTGCTTAGCAGTGGTTGGAACCCATTTAGGTGCAGCAGTGACTATAGATTTTGTATTCCCATTCCTCATCCACACTGCTCTTGGAATCATGTTTTTGTTTGGATGAGGGTTTGTTTTCTTTGAAAAGTTTTGATGATTTACCCTCTTCCAATGATTCCATACTTGTGGTTTGTTTTTATAACAATTTCTCTGTAAGTGTTCAGAACTACCACATTTAAAACAAGCCTTTTTAACACATTGAAACTCATCTCCTAACCTTTTAGAAATTAAACCATTAAAGTTTCTCTGGTTTCCCCTAGGTATGTATCTTTTCATTTGTTCCCTAGGTACTTCCTTGTACTCAACTACTCTCTTAGCAATTTGAGCTCCAAATCTAGGTACAAGGTTGACTTGCTGAGAATCAACTTTCTTAACTTTCTCTATCTCTTCAGACTTAGTTGATTCAGTTCTATCTTCCTCAGAATCTGATTCCCAATCTTCAATTATGGGAGCATCAGATGACTTATCAGAACTTATCTTAGATGTTTCAGTCTTATTTATCCCTTCTACAGGTTTGTTAAAACTGAATTCACTACTAAATGACAGTTCTTTAGCAGGTGGTGCATGTTGCATAAGGGTGAGTGGTGGCATATTATTGTATTCTATCCCAGAACCCTTTTTCATTAAATGACTCTCTATAGATTTATGAACCAGATCAGAAGCAAATTGTGTTTTAGCTACCCTAACAACATGTTTTTCTTTTTCTTCTAGGGCCTTTTGTTTTACACTTTCTGCCTCTGCTAGTTTATTTTTCAGCATCTTAATCTCTCTATCTTTAAGATCAATTTCACTACCTAATATATTGATCTTATCTACATACTCAAACTCACATTTAATACAGTATTTAAGCTTCTCTTCCACACTCTCTAGACCAACTCTATAACCTAAGTTGTCCATAGTCAGTCTTTCTACTTCTTTCCTCATACTCTCAGGGATAGCTTTTTGAGATTCTAAGTTATCATGACATGATTTAAAAGAACAAGTAGATGTTTTAGAATCATTAGATACCTCAGAATCTGAACCAGAAGATGAAGCATAGGCCATAAGAGCAAAGTTATGCTCTTTTGAAGCTTCACTAGCAAGAAAAGCTGCATTGGGACCTTCTTCAATATGATCACTCCAGTCATAATCACCAATTCCATCTTGAGCAACCAAGGCTGAAGAAGCAGCAGGCTCTTCTGTGGTCATCTTAATACCTTCAATTCTCTTAGGAGCTCGACATTCTCTAGCAAAGTGACCTTTCTTCTTGCAGTTAAAGCACTCCATCTTGCTTTTGTCAAATCCAGCTCTCCTTTGACCATCATACTTAACCTGTCTTCCAGTTCTCCTTAGAAACTTCCTTGCTTGGAGAGTTAACATTGCCATTTGCCATTGAAGATTAATCTCATCAAGATCATCAGGATCAATTTGATCTAGATCTTGATTCAAAACATTAACACTGGTAGTTAAATCTGATAGAAAAGCACAAATTGCACCATCACTGACAGTATCACTAACAATGGTATTGTTTGCGATAGCCGTGGTTACTCCATATGCAGCAGTGGTTACATCTTGTGAATTCATGTGATTAGTGGAAACAAAAGCAATGTTTTGTTTAGCAGAGGATGCATTAGCAAAGTTACTCTCAGACTCATAAACCTTCAAGTTGTTGAAGAGATTGTCCAGAGTCATCTTATCAAAGTCCACCTTATTTCTCCACACAATTGTATGAATAGCCCAATCAGATGATAAACTCCTAATGAACTTCAAATTAATATCTTCTTGAAGAACCTTATAATCTACTGACTTCAGTTGGCTGATAAGTTTTTGAAGTCTATTATATGTGCCATCAAATTAATATCAAATTGATGCTTGAGCATATTCATCCTTGACTTCTTAGTAGCTTCATTACCAGCAAACCTTATTTCAAGAGCATCCAACAAATCTTTAGCAGACTCATATTGTGCAAAGTCCAAAGCATAGTCATTGGGTATTCCCATGGAGAGAATACTGTGAGCTTTGATCTCCATTTTCCTTTTTGCTTTATCAATTTCACTAACAATAGCTATCTCTTGACCATCCTCACCCTTCTTAGGAAGAGTGTCTCCTTTTTCAACGACATCCTAGAGAGCATAATCAATCATACAAATCTATTGCCTCATTCGCATTCTCCAGATTTGATACTCACCATGCTTGAGCATGGGTACCTTTGAAGCAGTCACCATGTGAGTTTCGTCAGACATCTTTACTTATTTGAATAAAGCATAACAGAACTTCTTCTTGGTTACAGTTTCTAGATCACAAGCTCTGATACCACTTGTTGATCCCAGTTGAGCAAACGATCTAATATAGAAACTGACTTAGAACAAAAGCTTATTAAGTATCACGCGGAATTTAATACTTAATCTTAAGAAGAAGAATAATAAACATTCAACACCTCAATATTATTATTAATACGAATACTCTAACCAGTATTAGGGTTTTACAACCTTGAAGTGTATCGACCTTAGATATAAAACACATATATCTAATCTAACCTGGGACCTCCTTTTATAGGCTAAGGAGTCCTTTACATTATACAATACGTAACCTACAAGATAACTATCTTTTCCATATTTATCTAATACAAAATACTAAACCGACTATACAAGACTAGCAGTGGTTACAATAATATATCATTAGTTACACAATACTACTAGCCGCGGTTTGTCATCATCCGTGGTTACAATCTTCTATCCGTGGTTATATCAATTATGTCCGTGGTTCCAGTACTTAGAATAATTCTTGATTCAAGGAACCTAAAACCCAACAATAAGGTTTTAAAATGTACCTTTTTTAGGGGTCGTTTAAGCCCTTATTTGATCACTTTTGTATCCGTTATTACTTAATATCGTTCCTTTTCACTTTTTAGGTCTCTTGAAGGCAAATTGCTGTAATGGCACTTATTTGGACGAAAAGGTGCGGATATACGAAGAAAATGGCCAAAGTCAAGAATCGAGACACTCCAGCTGCTGAAAAGACAAGGTGACGGCGTCACTACTTAACTGCGATGCCGTCGGAGGATTTTATGACGGGACAGAAGCCAAATCTCTTATTTTCAAGTGACGGTGTCAGGATTTAAAAGAGTAGGCCGTCGCAACTCAGACGGCCTAGATTCAATCCAGATGGCGTCAGAAGCTGAAGAGGACGGCGTCACAAGCACAAGGTGACGCCGTCGCAAGACTAACATGGCTAAGACGAAACCCTAATGACGGCGACCCGACGGCGTCACACAACATAAGGTGACGCCGTCGCATATGTAATCTTATATATAGAATCTAAATTTTTCAGTATTTGTGTGTAGTCTTTTGGAGTAAAAACCTAAACCGAACCAAGGCTGTCTTGTACAGTATTTTAGGGTTCCAAACCCTATCTTACATTAAGATAAGTGTTTTACTTCATTAATTCAATTATGTCTTTGATTATTTGTGTGTATGCTTGCATGTTCTCCATGTCCGGCTAATTTACTTGTGTGTTTGCTTAGGGAATATGAAACTTAATTATTGAATATTGATTGGTTGTCTATTATCTTAATTGTTAATGATCTAGTAATGCGATAGGTCGTTCATTGTGTACTTAATGCTTGATTAATCTTTGTGAACCTTAGGTTATAGAACTTAGAGTGGTTGTAAGCTAAACCTTCCAAAGAGGCCTTAGAGTTAGAGTTTATGATCCCTAGTGGTTTTTTGTAGACGAGACCCTTTGGTAACTTCAAAGAGTTAGGGATAAACGCATACCCTACAACTTTAGACACACAACGCGATTAAGAATAAGGACGTGACAATTCAACCATCAATAGGAGATAATTAAGGAGTAGTAAAACCTAAGTGAACACATCTTTAAACTATCATACGAGCACACAATAATTAGACATAGACTACATACACCTTAGATTAGATAATTAGATAAGTAGAGTAATCGGTAGCAATACCAACCCCCAAATCCAAACCCCGAGATTCGTACTTTTCCATTTCCTAAAAATATAAAAAAGATAAAAAATAATCTTCCTCAACCCCAACCTTAGCGTAGTAACTTCTCACTAGCATTCCTATTCCCCTAGAGAATGATATCAACACCCGTGGCTTACCCTAATACTACACTACAAAGATTAGGTTCACTGCCTAGGGTGTTATAAAACTTGCTCCAAGAAAAGGAAGTTCCTTTGACCCCGAACGACGCGTGTACGTTATCAGATGTAATTTCATGATCTTGGAAAATATTGAGAGCATCATTGATGGATTTTTAGGGGATGTGATACTTGGGAGACCATTTATAGAGGAGTCTAAGATGGTTTATGATCGAGAGGAAGGAATAATCGAGTTCTCAAATGAAGCCGAGAGTGTTAAATATATAATGCCCCACAAAAAAAAGAAATTTGAGGGTATTGACGATTTAGATGTGGACAACATTCCGGCATTTGAAGTAGACTGGAAGAACAAGGTTTACTACACTGCTTATCTTGAGTTAGGCCCTGAATACATTCGTGATGAGAGAAGGGTTAAGGAGATCGAATGGGCCTCTAAGATTGAGACAACGTAGGGGCACGACTACGAGTCTAGCTACAAGACTCATAAATAAAGAAAAGCGCTTCGTGGGAGGCAACCCATACTTAATTGTTTGCTTGTTTGTGTCATATGTCTTTTATTAATTGCTTAATCTCATGTTTAAATTTGTAAAAATGCTTTATTTTGTTTTTAACCTCGTCTTAATTATATATAAAGGTATTTTACATAAAGGATAAGTGTAGGGAGGATTACACACGTTTTCAAAGGAAACGTAAACATGAGAATTTCAATTGATTAAAACATATACATGTGTGTTTGTTCGAGTCAAATGATTGTATCGAGTCATAATGGATGTTTTGTAGGAAATTTTTCCAGATTCTAAAGATGTTAATTTTCCAGAATTTTTTCCAGAAAATCGCAGACCAGTTTTTTTCAGGATCGCAACCTGACGGCGTCAGGAAGGAGCAAAAATAACTGATTACTTTTTCTCGTTTTCTGAGCTACTTATAATTTTTTGGAATTTTCCAGGTCTTAATTTTCCAGAAATTCTGTAAACATCCATTCCACAAGCATTATATCCTAGTTTAGTAGAGTCTTATATATATTATTACCGACGATTTTACGCGAAGGTTTCGTTTGTTTTCTTCAAGTGTGCAGGTTTAATTTATCAAGAAGGAGATACATAAGATGAGAAGGAGCTTTTCACGCAAACGTTCTTCTTGAATAAAAATATAACCACCACTTTACACGGATCCTACCGAGCTAATCAGGGGAGTACTAGTTTCTTTCATCTTTTATTACCTTCCATTATCATAACTTTGATACTTTCGGGGAACATTGGGGACAATGTTCAGTTTAAGTGTAGGGAGGGAAAATAAAACGGGAACTTTGAAACTATGCTTATCCTTGATTATTTGCTTTGTCCAATTGCATTTGCGTAATAAACCATGAGAAAATGTTGGTTAGGGTAATTTTGGCACCAAATTTAAAATTTTTCATAACATATAGGAGTGGGCCATTAGTCTTAACAAAAGCGTCTCATGGATAGGAAGTTATATGACTAGCACAAAAAACCCTTTACCACTTAAACCCAAAATGTGAGGATCGCTCTTAGATTAGTAGGAATTAAAGCATTCATCTTTAATGCTTAGTGTGTGAACCGGTAGTATATTAGATTCTAGAACTTGTTTCGTGATGCATCCCGAGATCGCTAGTAAGACTACACTTGTGTAGTTAGGAATAACTAAATGATAAGAGGCATTAGGATAACCTTTGTTTGATACCTGTAATATAATTACTTCTTCCACATCGGTTGAGTAATTCCCCCATACCTTTGCGTTGTACTCATCTTTAGTACACGATACCCCTAGTTAACCCCTCAGAACCTATCCTTTTCGTGGTTCTCGTGATGTTTCGTTTTTCCGGAATATTAATGAAGAGCATTGTTTACACCCCACACCAAATGTACACCCAAATCGTCTTAGCCTACCTTATATGCACTCACTTTTAGTGCATTATTGTTATCACCCTAAAAACCCTTAGTTCAATTATCTAGTTGCTTGCATAAGTTGCTAAGTCGAGTCGTATCCTTTGTACACAGTTTTGGGACGATTTGGACTCATGGAAAAAGTTAAAGTTTATGAAATGACGGGAAGGGAACGTTAAATTCAAATTCCCTTTATTTGCGTAATAATGTACTCTAAGTGTTTTGATCGTTTCAATTCGGGTCAAATTAGTGTTAGAGTAATAAAAACTCAAGTGTAAGGATGTGCCTATAAATCCCTATCATTTTGATGTTACTATAGAGGATGGTAGAGTAAAAGTGTATGAAAAAAAAAATCGAAAAAGAGAAAAAAAAAAAGTAGTGTAAAAAAAAATAAAAAAAAAATAATAAAAAAAAAATAACGGGCTATCATCCTACATCTATCTTTAATTTATGTTCGTTTGTTTCAGTTATCTAGAGTCTAGAGTGTCGGGTCTTGGCTTAGCAACGCCATTCTTCGCATGCTTGTAACAAAAAGATTTTTGACTTGCCACCACTAAATAGCCTATCCCACCAAACCCTTTGTTTCCCTACCGTAAGCCTAACATTACAACCCTTTAAAAATCCTCTTGGATAGTCTTTCCTAGGTGCTTACGCCAAAGCGATGGAGGTTTGATCTAGTCTCAAGCCTATGGTAATCTATGTACTAGGACCGGTTAATGAGTGTTTATCTTCCATTTCCAACTTGTTATATTTCTGATAAGGTTTTAAAAGGTACCATTTTGAGGGGTCGTTTAAGTCCTTATTTGATCACTTTTGTATCCGTTATTGCTTAATATCGTTCCTTTTCACTTTTTAGGTCTCGAGAAGGCAAAATGCTGGAATGGCACTTATTTGGACGAAAAGGCGCGATTATATGAAGAAAATGGCCAAAGTCAAAATCGAGACACTCACAGTTGCTGAAAGTAGAAGGCGACGGCGTCAGGTGCTAATGGCGACGCCGTCCCAGGATTTGTGTGACGGTTCAGAACTCAAAACTCGTGTTTTCATGAGACGGCGTCTAGTTGTGAAAGAGTAGGCCGTCGCTACTCAGACGGCCTAGATGCAATCCAGACGACGTCAGAAGCTGAAGAGGACGGCGTCACGGACATAAGGTGACGCCGTCGCAAGGTTAACGTGGCCAAGACGAAACCCTAATGGCGGCGACACGACGGCGTCACTAAACATAAGGTGACGCCGTCGCAATTGTAATCTTATATATAGAATCTGAATTTTTCAGTCTTTGTGTGGAGAGTCTTTGGAGTAAAAACCTAAAACCGAACATAAGGTGTCTTGTACAGTATTTTAGGGTTTTTAACCCTATCTTACACCAAGATAAGTCTTTACTTCATTAATTCAATTATGTCTTTGATTATTTGTGTGTATGCTTGCATGTTCTCCATGTCCGGCTAATTTATTTGTGTGTTTGCTTAGGAAGTATGAAACTTAATTATTAAATATTGATTGGTTGTTTCTTATCTTAGTTGATTAATGATCTAGTAATGCGATAGGACATTCGTTGTGTACTTAATGCTTGATTCATCTTTGTGAACCTTAGCGTATAATTACCTGAGTGGTTGTAGGCTAAACTATCCGAAGAGCGCCTTAGAGTAGGAGTCTATAATCTCTAGAGGGGTTTGTAGACGAGACCCTTTGGTAAGTTCAAAGAGTTAGGGAGAAACGCATACCCTACAACTTTAGACACACAACGCAACTAGGAATAAGACGTGACACTCAACCATCAATAGGAGATAATTAAGGAGTAATACAAACTAAGTAAACACATCTTTAAACTATCATACGAGCACACATTAATTAGACATAGACTCCCACAACCTTAGTTTAGATAATTAGATAATAGTAGAGTAATCGGTAGAAATACCAACCCCCCAAATCCAATACCCGAGATTCGTACCTTTCCATTTTTCATAAAATACAAAAAGATAAAAAATAATCTTCCTCAACCTTAACCTTAGCGTAGTAACTCCCTACTAGCATTCCTATTCCCCTAGAGAACGATATCAATACCCGTGGCTTACCCTAATTACTACACTACAACGATTAGGTTCACTGCCTAGGGTGTTATAAAACTTGCTCGAAGAAAAGGAAGTTTCCTTGACCCCGAACGACGCGTGTAGCGTTATCAAGTTTTTGGCGCCGCTGCCGGGGAATAGAATAGCTAGTTAGTAGTCCACCTCGTTTAGTTTTCTTTGCTTGATTCCTATCAAGTAAATTTTTTCTCATTTTTAGATTTCTCTTAGTCTATCCCCCTTCTTCGTAACCTTTGTTCGTAATCCCATCACTTTTCATCATGGAAGGTGATAACCCACTACCATTCATCAACCCACCACCAGATGACCCGCCAAGAGCCCGTACTTTTGGTGAATACTCAAGACCAAGCCACCTAGGCTATAGGAACACCATTGAGCTTCCCGACCAAGCCCAAACTACGGCCCTGCGATCCGACACCATCCGGTTGGTGCAAAACGGATGTGCATTCCATGGACTTCGTTCCGAAGATCCAAATCAGCATCTGAGGGATTTCCTCAAAATCGTCGATTCCATCGACCTTGATGCTACTACTCGGGAGACCACGCGCCTGCGTCTCTTCCAATTCTCTCTACGGGACCAAGCTAGTAATTGGCTTGAGCGACTTCCCGCCGGCTCCATCTCAAGTTGGGATGATCTTACTTCTCGCTTCCTTGCTCAATTTTTCCCACCGGGGAGAACCACTAAGCTTAGGAATGACATCTTGATGTTCCAACAACGTCAAGGTGAATCTCTCTACGAAGCATGGACCCGATTCAAGGACTTACTTCATAAAGTCCCTCATCACGGCATTGATCTTTGGCTCCAAGTCCAAATCTTTTATGATCATGTCAACTTTCCCACTAAGCGATCCATTGACCAAGCGGCCGGTGGAAAACTTAGTGATTTCACCGCAGAAGAATCATGGGAAATAATAGAGGACCTCGCCCTCTATGACAACGAAAGTTGGGATGACCCCCGTGAGCTGCCCAAAACCGTCAAGGCAATCTCCTTGCCTACTCCTGACCGTAGGATGATCGAACTTGAAGATCAAGTTAAATTCCTCATGAGTTCCTACAAAAATCCTAAGTCCTCACGACAAGTGAATCAAATCACTCTACCTTGTGAGTTATGTAGTGGTCCCCATGACACTCGTGATTGCACAAGGCTCTCCGAACAAGCTTTTGCGGACTACGCCTCCATACGTACCGACGGAGCGGGAGAGAAGTGGTACACTTTCAAACCCGAACAAAATAACTTAGGGAACTCATACAACCCCTCATGGAGAAATCACCCTAATCTTAAGTGGAACCAAAACTCAAGTACACCCCAAAGCTCATCTAGTTCGCCCCATAGGTTCAATTCTTCTAATACCGGGAACCCCACTAACCTTGAGGCAATTGCATCTAGATTTTTGTCATCCCAAGAAACTCGATTGAATAAGCTTGAAGCCGATTTTAAGCAAAAACAAAGCGAGATGACAACCAAGCTTGATGCCCTCTTAAAAGCCTTCAATGAGCGGGAAGTTGGTGCACTTCCAAGTGATACCATAAAGAACCCAAAAGTGAATTCGATTGCATCGACTTCATGTTCTAGTTCGTCATGGGAGAGTGCACATCCGTGCCCCTCTCACCCAACGATTCACTCGGTAAATGCTATCAAAAAGGGTTCCAAACCATCCAAAAGATACCAAGGCTCGGCACCCTTGGTAAAGCCCACTCTTGAGAAACCCGTTAGCCAAGAATCCAACCCTAGTTTAGAGGAGGAGTACAAGGAACTCCATCAAGAAAAACCGATTCTTGAAGTCTTAGCTCATGCACCTTACTATAATGCTTTAAAAGAAAAATATGAGTTGGAACTTAGGCTTGGAAAACATGGGTCCGCTTTTGTGCGAAACAACTTACCTAAGAAGTTAGACAATCCCGGGCTATTTACTCTTCCGTGTAGACTTGGAACTTCCAAGCCACTCGATGCTCTAGCCGATTTAGGATCATGCATCAATCTCGTTCCATTGTCCCTTCATAGAAGCCTCAACCTAGGTAAAATTGAACCAACGGAAACCATCTTAGGTCTAGCAGACGGTAGTATAGCACGTCCGGTAGGAATAATAAAGGACATGATAGTACATGTAGGAGAGTTGACTCTTTTGGCCGACTTTCATGTATTAGACATGAATAAGGACCAGACATGCCCATTACTAGTTGGAAGAGGATTTTTAGCTACCGCTAGTGCCATCATCGATTGTAAGATGTCCAAAATAGTGGTAGGAGAGGGGAGTGCTAGATCCGTTTATGATGTTAAAAAGCATACATACTATAAGGATGAGGAAATACCACAAGAGATAGGGTTGGATAGAGAGCCTTCTCGATATGGACCTTGGATTGATAAGAACATCATAGGCCCCCAAAGACCTTTTTACCTAGCTAAGGCCTTCGCTAGTGCAGCAACTTTCCAAGAACAAGAATTGGCTAGGGACATAGAAGTGAACCCGTTCGAGGATGCCTTAGTATTTAGGAAGATGACCAAGTTCCTAGGAAGCTTACCCGTTAACCTGGTCATAAATAAGTGGATAGTTGAGAAATCCGAACACATGTGGAATTGGAATAGACCGCCTAGTGATGGTAATGGAAGGTGGCACATTAGGATACAAATCTATGATCCTGATGGTGAGATGTTTGAAAAGGCATATTTAACCGAACGTACTACTAGGAACTTGAATGATAAGTTTGATCCTTACGACATTGTTAAGGATAGACTTACGTATATCGAAACGTAGGAGCACGACTACGCGTCTAGCTACAAGACTCTTTAATAAAGAAAAGCGCTTCGTGGGAGGCAACCCATGCTTAATTGTTTGCTTGTTAGTGTCATATATCTTTTATTAATTGTTTATCCTCATGTTTAAATTTGTAAAAATGCTTTATTTTGTTTTTAACCTCGTCTTAATTGCATATAAAGGTATTTTACATAAAGGATAAGTGTAGGGAGGATTACACACGTTTTCAAAAGAAACGTAAACATGAGAATAACAATTAATTAAAAGATATTTATGTTTGTTTGTTCGAGTCAAATGCTTGTATCGAGTCATAATGAATGTTTTGCAGAAAATTTTTCCAGATTCTAAAGATGTAAATTTTCCAGAATTTTTTTTCCAGAAAATCGCAGACCAGTTTTTGTCAGGATAACCTGACGGCGTCAGGATTGCAACCTGACGGCGTCAGGAAGGAGTAAAAACATCAGATTACTTTTTCTCGTTTTCTGAGCTACTTATAAATTTTTGGAATTTTCCAGGTCTTAATTTTCTTAGAAATTCTGTAAACATCCATTCCACAAGCATTATATCCTAGTTTAAATCGAGTCTTATATATATTATTACCGCCGATTTTACGCGAAGGTTTCGTTTGTTTTCTTCAAGTGTGCAGGTTTAATTTATCAAGAAGAAGTTACATAAGATTGAGGAGCTTTTCACGCATAAATTCTTCTTGGAAAAGATTTAACCACTACTTCACACACGGATCCTACCGAGCTAATCAGGGGAGTATTAGTTTCTTTCGTTTTAATTACCTTCTTTTATCATAACTTTGATACTTTCGGGGAACATTGGGGACAATGTTCAGTTTAAGTGTAGGGAGGGAAAATAAAACGGGAACTTTAAAACTATGCTTATCCTTGATTATTTGCTTTGTCCAATTGTGATTGTGTAATAAACCATGAGAAAATATCGGTTAGGGTAATTTTGGCACCAAATTTAAAATTTTTCATGACATATAGGAGTGGGCCATTAGTCTTAACAAAAGCGTCTCATGGATAGGAAGTTATATGACTAGCACAAAAACCCTTTACCACCCAAATTCCACCCAAAATGTGAGGATCGCCCTTAGATTAGTAGGAATTAAAAGCATTCATTTTTAACGCTTAGAGTGTGAACCGGTAGTATATTAGATTCTAGAACTTGTTTTTGTGATGCATTCCGAGATCGCAAGTGAGGCTACACTTGTGTAGTTAGGAATAACTAAATGAGAAGAGGCATTAGGATAACCCTTGTTTGATACCTGTAATATAATTACTTCTTCCACATCGGTTGAGTAATTCCCCCACACCCTTTGTGTTGTACTCATCTTTAGTACACGATACCCCTAGTTAACCCCTCAGAGCCTATCCTTTTCGCGGTTCTCGTGATGTTTCGGTTTTTCCAGAATATCAATGAAGAGCATTGTTTACACCCCACCCCCAAATATACACCCAAATCGCCTTAGCCTACCCCTTATGCACTCACTTTTAGTGCAAATGTTTGTTATCACCCTAAACCCTTAGTTCAATTATCTAGTTGCTTGCATAAGTTGCTAAGTCGAGTCATATCCTTTGTATACAGTTTTGGGATGATTGAGATTCATGGGAAAAGTTAAAGTTTATGAAATGACGGGAAGGGAACGTTAAATTCAAATTCCCTTTGTTTGCATAATAATGTACCCCAAGTGTTTTGATCTTTTCAAATCGGGTCAAATTAGTGTTAGAGTAATAAAAACTCAAGTGTAGGGATGTGTCTATAAATCCCTATCATTTTGATGTACCGTAGAGGATGGTAGAGTAAAAGTGTATGCGCGAAAAAAAAAAAAAAAAAAAAAAAAAAAAAATATATATATATATATATATATATATAGAAAAAGAGAAAAGAAAAAAAATAGAGTGTGAAAAAAAAAATTATATATATATATATATATATATATATATATATATATATATATATATATATATATATATATACGGGCTACCATCCTACATCTATCTTTAAATTTATGTTTATTTATTTCAGTTATTTAGAGTTTAGAGTGTCGAGTCTTGGCTTAGCAACGCCATTCTTCATATGCATTTAACATAGAGATTTTTGACTTACCACCACTATATAGCCTATCCCACCAAACCCTTTGCTTCCCTACCGTAAGCCTAACGTTACAACCCTTTAAAAGACCTCTTTGATAGTCTTTCCTAGGTGCTTACGCCAAAGCGATGGAGGTTTGATCTATTCTCAAGCCTATGGTAATCTATGTACTAGGACCGGTTAATGAGTGTTTATCTTCCATTTCCAATTTGTTATATTCCATATACACCCGAGAGAGATGTGAGTATCCAAACACCCCATGTGAGCTGCTAGTATGTAATTTCCGTGCTTGTTTGTGTTGTGGACCGTTTTGAATTAATGCTTTATGACCCCTAACTTATAAATTAATTGGCTAAAAGCACATTTGCTTGAGGACAAGCAAATAACAAGTGTAGGGATATTTGATAAGGTTTTAAAAGGTACCATTTTGAGGGGTCGTTTAAGTCCTTATTTGATCACTTTTGTATCCGTTATTGCTTAATATCGTTCCTTTTCACTTTTTAGGTCTCGAGAAGGCAAAATGCTGGAATGGCACTTATTTGGACGAAAAGGCGCGATTATATGAAGAAAATGGCCAAAGTCAAAATCGAGACACTCACAGTTGCTGAAAGTAGAAGGCGACGGCGTCAGGTGCTAATGGCGACGCCGTCCCAGGATTTGTGTGACGGTTCAGAACTCAAAACTCGTGTTTTCAAGAGACGGCGTCTAGTTGTGAAAGAGTAGGCCGTCGCTACTCAGACGGCCTAGATGCAATCCAGACGATGTCAGAAGCTGAAGAGGACGGCGTCACGGACATAAGGTGACGCCGTCGCAAGGTTAACGTGGCCAAGACGAAACCCTAATGGCGGCGACACGACGGCGTCACTAAACATAAGGTGACGCCGTCGCAATTGTAATCTTATATATAGAATCTGAATTTTTCAGTCTTTGTGTGGAGAGTCTTTGGAGTAAAAACCTAAAACCGAACATAAGGTGTCTTGTACAGTATTTTAGGGTTTTTAACCCTATCTTACACCAAGATAAGTCTTTACTTCATTAATTCAATTATGTCTTTGATTATTTGTGTGTATGCTTGCATGTTCTCCATGTCCGGCTAATTTATTTGTGTGTTTGCTTAGGAAGTATGAAACTTAATTATTAAATATTGATTGGTTGTTTCTTATCTTAGTTGATTAATGATCTAGTAATGCGATAGGACATTCGTTGTGTACTTAATGCTTGATTCATCTTTGTGAACCTTAGCGTATAATTACCTGAGTGGTTGTAGGCTAAACTATCCGAAGAGCGCCTTAGAGTAGGAGTCTATAATCTCTAGAGGGGTTTGTAGACGAGACCCTTTGGTAAGTTCAAAGAGTTAGGGAGAAACGCATACCCTACAACTTTAGACACACAACGCAACTAGGAATAAGACGTGACACTCAACCATCAATAGGAGATAATTAAGGAGTAATACAAACTAAGTAAACACATCTTTAAACTATCATACGAGCACACATTAATTAGACATAGACTCCCACAACCTTAGTTTAGATAATTAGATAATAGTAGAGTAATCGGTAGAAATACCAACCCCCCAAATCCAATACCCGAGATTCGTACCTTTCCATTTTTCATAAAATACAAAAAGATAAAAAATAATCTTCCTCAACCTTAACCTTAGCGTAGTAACTCCCTACTAGCATTCCTATTCCCCTAGAGAACGATATCAATACCCGTGGCTTACCCTAATTACTACACTACAATGATTAGGTTCACTGCCTAGGGTGTTATAAAACTTGCTCGAAGAAAAGGAAGTTTCCTTGACCCCGAACGACGCGTGTAGCGTTATCAATTTCATATACACCCGAGAGATGTGAGTATCCAAACACCCCATGTGAGGTGCTAGTATATAATTTCCATGCTTGTTATGACTTTTGCGGGGCTTATATGTGTTGAGGATTGTTTTAAACCAATGCTTCATGACCCCTAACTTATAAATTAATTGGCTAAAAGCACATTTGCTTGAGGATAAGCCAATACCAAGTGTAGGGATATTTGATAAGGTTTTAAAATGTACCTTTTTGAGGGGTCGTTTAAGCCCTTATTTGATCACTTTTGTATCCGTTATTACTTAATATCGTTCCTTTTCACTTTTTAGGTATCTTGAAGGCAAAATGCTGGAATGACACTTATTCGGATGAAAAGGCGCGAATATACAAAGAAAATGGCCAAAGTCAAGAATCGAGCCACTCAGACTGCTGGAACTGAAGGGGACGGCGTCAGGTGTTATCTGCGACGCCGTCGCATCACTTTTGTGACGGCTCAGTAGCCAAATTGCTTCTTTACAAGTGACGGTGTCAGGCTTTAAAAGAGTAGGTCGTCGGAACTCAGACGGCCTAGATTTGATCCAGACGGCGTCAGAGACTGAAGGGGACGGCGTCACAAGCATAAGGTGACACCGTCGCAAGAATAACGTGGCCAAGACGAAACTCTAATAACGGCGACCCGACGGCGTTACAAATTAAAAGGTGACGCCATCGCGAATGTAATCTTATATATAGAATCCGAATTTTTTAGTTTTCAGAGTGTAGTCTTTTGGAGTAAAAACCTAAACCGAACCAAGGCTGTCTTGTACAGTATTTTAGAGTTTTAAACCCTATCTTACATCAAGATAAGTGTTTTACTTCATTAATTTAATTATGTCTTCAATTACTTGTGTGTATGCTTGCATGTTCTCCATGTCCGGCTAATTTACTTGTGTGTTTGCTTAGGGTATATGCAACTTAATTATTGAATATTGATTGGTTGTCTCTTATCTTAATTGTTAATGATCTAGTAATGCGATAGGTCATCCGTTGTGTAGTTAATGCTTGATTAATCTTTGTGAACCTTAGTTTATAGCACCTAGAGTTGTTGTAGGCTAAACCATCCGAAGAGTACCTTAGAGTTAAAGTTTATAAATCCTAGAGACTTTGTAGGCGATAACCTTTGGTAGTTTCAAAGAGTATGGACAAACGCATACCCTACGACCTTAGACACACAACGCGATTAAGAGTAAGGACGTGACAATTCAACCATCAATAGGATATAATTAAGGAGTAATAAAACCTAAGTAAACACATCTTTAAACCACCATACGAGCACACAATAATTAGACATAGACTACCCTCACCTTAGTTAATTAGATAATTAGATAGTAGAAGTAATCGGTAGAAATACCAATCCCCCAAATCCAAACCCCGAGATTCGTACCTTTCCATTTTCTAAAAAATATAAAAAGATAAAAAATAATCTTTCTCAACCCCAACCTTAGCGTAGTAACCTCTCACTAGCATTCCTATTCCCATAGAGAACGATATCAATTCCCGTGGCTTACCCTAATACTACACTACAACGATTAGGTTCACTGCCTAGGGTGTTGAAAAACTTGCTCGACGAAAAGGAAGTTCCTTTGACCCCGAACGCGCTGTGTAAGCATATCAGCAATTAAAGCTAACATGAACCAAACAATATGAATAAGGTTTGATCCAACACATTAGACATACCATAATGAAGTGGTATTCTATGAGTATTAGAATTGTGAAACTATATCAGAATTCCATAGATAACTTAATTCTCTTTGGACCAAATACTTGTCAATTGGGTCGAGCCAAATTGCATATAAAGTATTTACGAACCAAGTGCATGCAATAATGTATATTCATTGAACAATACAAGAATATTATGTTCACATGCTCACAAGAAGACAGAACTGTTCAAGGATTATATGTTCATGTGTTAACAAGAAAACAGAACATTTCAATAATACATTATAAGTCTTTGAATAATTCAAAGGCCTTATGTTTATGTGTTAACTAGAATACATAACTCTTTTACTATATATACTTTATGTTATAAGTCATTGACTAATTCAAGGACTTTATAACTATGTCTTAACATGTAAGCATAATTATACTAACAAAAGTAATCATGAACGCAAACTATTGAGTTCTATAGTAATTTCAAGTTAATTTTATACTTCAGAATTATGATCATTATCATATAACCATAATTATGTTGACTAAAACATGTAGTCTAATGTTGAAGTATCTATACATAATATCATGACATTTGAATGTAGTAGGGCAACAAACATCTAGCGTGTTCAAGTCCTAGTAGAATCATTATTAGAATGTAATAGGGCAATAAACATCTCACGTGTTTAAGTCCTAGTAGAATTCTTGTTTACATGTAGTAGGGCATTAAACATCTAATGTGTTTAAGTCCTAGTAGAATTATTAGTTTCCTTTACCTTGCGGTCAAGAGATACCAATAATATTGTTATTCCTTGCACATACTTTGAGATTTCTCCCACTTGTGTAAGGTACAACATCATATTATGAAAACAAACAACACGTGATTGATTGTTCAAACGATATGATAATGTCATAGATATCATAAGTAGCTTTAGAACCATAACCTTTAATAAGGAATTGTGGATTATTATTCTATAGATAACACTTCAGGAAGCGACATCAGGAAGGCAACGTGTTATCTTATAAAATAAAATGCAATTTTCCTTTAAGCAATGGTTGTTCATATTCGGAAAGTAATGGATTATTTCAAAGCTAGTTTGAAATGATATGGGTGACATACAAGAAATAAATCCCGTAGCTCCCACTGAAATTGACAACAATACATGAATGATATTTCAGTAATAAAATGCAATTGCTCCCACTGGATTTGTCAACATTGTAAGTGTTACATTTCCAGTAGAAAGCATATAGCAGTTTTATATACTTTCCTATTCTCTTCAAATGCCTACGAGTAGCATGTACTTAGGTATTGAACATAGTATATGAAGTTCTACTTATGTAGTCAATGGACTAGCCATTCTTTTATTCAATTAACTTGAATCTTTAGTATGCAATTCCTCTTTTATCATCTACATAGCCCCAAGGGTAATTAGCACTTTAGGAATAATAAGAGTCCAAGAAGATTACCTAGCAAATATACTAGTAATTCCTTTACTCTTTGCGGTTTAAACTCAAACATCGTGACAAGTGTAGGATGTTATTTATTTTGGTAGCTCTAAACACAATGTTTCCAGTTACACAAAATATTTTATCTTTCAATTAACTCTAGACCACAAAAGGGTAATGAAAGATCATTAATGAGTTTATCTTTGTAATCATATCTTAGTTTGTCAACTAAGGAGAAAAGATAGGTATAAGTCTCACTTTTCTTGCTAGGAAAAGAGACTAAGTTTGTCTTTCGAAGAAAAACAGCTTTGTTTACGAATTATGTTGCAATAACACAATTAATCAGAACATAAAAAGTTCAATTCTAGTATTTTCGATAATTACATTCTTAAAAGAATTAACTACCCAATTAATTACTAATAAGACTAAGATCCATCTTGCAACCCACTTAATTACCATAGGTCTGACCAGTGCATAAATAAATAGGACAAGAGGTAAGCGACGAGCGTTAATTACATAATGCAACTCTTAGACTTTATGAGACTATTTAAGGCATTAGTATCAAGTAATAATGTAAAAATCATGTTTAGTTCTCATCTTATGCCTCGGGTTCAAGGTCTGACCAAGTCAACTCGAGATAAGTTGACCAAGTATGAACGTGTAAAAATAACCAGAGGTCTGACCAAAGCGAAATAATTATCATGGGTTGGAAAGGCCCTTAGGTCTGACCAGATAAGTCAATCCAAATGCACGTGTTCATAGTTGGATGGCATAGACTTAAAATTAACAAATAGGTATGCACATATAAATGTGGTAAAAGTCGTGTACAAAGAAGCATGCAAAACAACTTTGTAACACTAATTATAAAAACTTTTGGTAATGACACTGTAGTGATCATCATGGTTCACGGTAGCTCCAATCGAACGCAAAGGGAGGCAGAGGACCAAGTAAGCGCTGAAGCAATAACCTAGACATCCTTTCGATGCGACTATGCGCACCTCTTTGAACCTCCTTTTGAGTTTGTTCTAGTGGGTGAGCCATACATCCCAAGTGTCCATAGAGTCTAGTTTTTAAATTCTTGAAAACGTGTTTCATTATATTAGGTCACTTTATTTTACAAAAACGATTTTCCACGAATCAAATAGCAGGTCGCAATTGAGCATGTTACTTAGGCGTGTAAATAAAGACCAATATTAATGTCATGGTTACGATATGTATTATTCCATATTGCATACAATTAGGTGTCAAAGCAAGTAATAATGCACATATAGGAATCACAAACATATAATCATAAACATCAATGTAAAACACATATTGTTCTGAGTTCTCTTGCGAGTCTTCCCCAAACGGAGAACCAAAAGACCGTCACTAGGATACAATACCTAGATCGCCCCATACATCGCTTAAAAAGCAATTGAGTGGGTCTTGTGGCCCGAAAACACATAAAACAAGGCAATCTTAATTAACAAGTAATTACGCAATTTTATGTATTTAATAAACAATATGTAATTCTAATTATCATTATAATTCTAATTAACAATTAATTAATTTTAATTAACATTTAATTCTAATTAGCAAGTAATTCTAATTAACATGTAATTCTAATTAACAAGTTAATTCCAATTAGCAAAGTAATTCTAATTAACATGTAATTTAAATTAACAAATTAATTCTAATTATCAATATAATTTAATTTGTGTGTGACTAGTTATTTTTTTATTAAAAATTGACAAGTATTGCATATAGTTGTCAAAACAAAATAAAACGAATAACTAAATTAGGTTTCATGCATCCTTTTAAACATGTTTATTAATAAGAAACGGTGTAACCCATAATCGCAAAAACGAGATGACTCGTGATGCCACTGTTGGGATTTTAGAACAAGTTAACCAATTAACCTCTACGAGTACGCAGCGCATAAGGATCTAGTAATCGCAATTACGTTAAACACGTAATTAATAAATAATTAATTAATAAACAATTAATTAATAAAAGGGATAAACAAAACCTAACCTTGCTTGGCAATTGGACTTTAATAACGAACAAGAAACCAAACGAAACCCCAAGTATCTAAATTAGATACCTCAATGAGTATCACACACAAACCCGATAACGTATACGTTTGATTATGAAGCTAGTCAAGAACGTATTAATAAAACCCAATCAACAATTTGACACCTTGAATTATTCGAACAAGAAAACCAAAGTCTTGCTTTCTTCCTATACGAGATCATAAACAACCAAGAAAACCTGCTTCCTTACTTATACCCGATATCGGATAAGTAATATCCGATATCCTCCTTTGTTTACTGTCTGAGATGTGGTATGACCAGAAAAACAGAAAACAAACCCTCTCTTTCTTGCTACTGTTCGATAACCAGGAACTAACAAGAATCAACATCAAAACCTAACACATCTTGGATCAATTAATGATGAAAGTATAGGATTTATTCAAAACAAGAACAAGTCAAAAACCCCTAATCGATTTAAGTTGCAATCGACAGAAGTATTAGCTGGAAACAGTGAATCGTTTAGGGATGTTAGGGATATGATCATACGTACAATTGAAGAGGTATGGTTATGTTTATATAGCCAAGGAAACCGACCCTAAGATGGGTTGATTTCTTGGTCGACATGCTTGAAACCCAAGCCAAACTTTCCCTCCTTTTTTCCTCTTGCCCGATCATCAGATAACAAGGCCCAAGGAATCTTTTATTCGACCCAACTTGGAACTCATAACAAACCCATGGGTCAAAACAGTGATTGGGTCAATATTGCATGCATATCGGGTATGTAATTCAAGTATTAAAAACGTTCTACACATATACTCGTGTTTATTGTGTGTGCCCCCATCGGCTCACATACTCTTAGTCGGTTTGTCGTGTTTATAACTCCCACAAACCAACAAGCATTGGGTACCCTCGTGCCTTAGAGGTGGTGTCCTAGGCAAAAAGTGTTGCCACATCAGCAAAACTCTCTATGGCACCAGAAATTCTTTGGCACCACATTTTGTGTCGTTACCCTTGACACCAGAAAATGTGGTGCTGTTGGATTTTTTTTTACTTTGGTTGTGGTTTGTAATTTGTGTGGGTTGACTAAACTGTTGAGTTTAAGATATGTTAGGAATTGGAAATTCCATGAGAAAGTGTCAGTCACCCCAATTATGGTCTAGCATAAGTTAGCTCGTAGACATATCGTTATTTACTGTTTAGTAGTATAGTTATTAGCTTAGTGCAACACCGTGGAGGAAGGACGGGTCTTTACCCACTGTATGCCTGATCCACAGTCCGACAGGAGGACGTTTAGTTTGTAACTATAAAAGCCCCTTCTATCCTTGGAAGGGGTGGCACTCTTAATCTAATCTTTCCTTTTTGTTGAACTTTCTCTCTCTAGTTTCATCCTCTCCTCTCTTCATATCTCTAAAACCATGGCATACATGTATCATCACCATCCAAGACCACCCGAATCATCATAACACAATATATGTAAGATCCTACAAATGGTATCAGAGCCAGGTTATTGTGTTGTGTTGATTTGTGTTGGTTTTCGTATTTTTTTTGAAGCTGTTTTACCTTGTTTTTTCAGATCTGAAGTTTTTTATCTTTTGTGAGAAACAGTTTTTACAAGCTTTCTTTGTGTATCCTTTTGGTCAAGAATTTTTGAAGCTGTTTTACCTTGTTTTTCGGATCTGAAGTTTTTTATCTTTTGTGAGAAACAGTTTTTACAAGCTTTCTTTGTGTATTCTTTTGGTCAAGAAAATGTCAAGTGGTCTATTTATGTTAATATCTGTCTTGTGTCTTTTGTCCAAACAGTTATGTTACAATATCATCTTTTGACACTTTTTTGTACCAATTTTTATCCTTGAAATATTATGTGGTCTTTTGGTCATGTCTTCTGCTCAGTTTCATGTGGTCAAATGGGTCAAAACAGAAGCAGTTTTATGATATTTTTCTGGGTTTTTATGAAGATGAACGGAAAATGTGGTCGGAAAACTCATCGGAAAAAGTCAACGAGGGTCAAAACCCTAATCTTACGCATAAGAAGCCATCTACAGTGTTATTTACGCATAGTTACGAAGTTATGCGTAAGGAATGGTTACGCGTAAAAGTCAAAGGGTCAAAACCCTATTCTTACGCATAAGGAGCATCTACAGAGTTATTTACGCATAGCTGTGAAGTTATGCGTAAGGTTTTGTTACGCGTATGTTTTACGCATAAGCCTAGGCTTACGCGTAAGAATGGGCTACGCATAAAACTAAGCTTACGCTTAAGATAGTTACGCATAAGACCCAGTTTCTACGCATAAGGTTTTGACCAAGTCAGTTTACGCATAAGCAGTCGTTACGAAAAAGAAAAAGCTACGCGTAAGAATTTCTCTACGCTTAAGAACTGAGAAAAGAGTTACTCGTAAAAAAGACCACGACCACAATACAATACCATATATCACATACATCTCGACTTCAGTTTTTGTTTCACATCATCAGTCCGAGTCCACCAAAACCAAACCCAACTAATCCTTGACCTAGACTCACCAAAGGACCCTCACAATCACTCCCCAACTCTCATCAAAACCAGGACTCAAATCGAAATAACAAATAATCTCAGATTGTTTCGTGTCATTATCTGACCTTAAAAGTCCTTAGCACGAAACCTTCATCATAGATTTTTTGAAGACTATGCTTCAATTAATATACGACAAAGAAGATAGTCTCATAACAATTATGTTATGCACTATCTTCAACTCGTTCAAAAACATCAACAAACAATAACCAACGATTATCAAACCTACCTTAGACCCCGAGAGGATCTTGAAGCCTTCGTCTTGCTCTCTTGATTCTTATTGAACAGAAAATGATATATAAGTACGGTGATGATGTAATTGTTTGATGTTTTTCGATTGAGGTAGTATGATTCATTGGAGAGGGTATAAGATTTGATGGAGATAGCAAGTTTGTGAAAGGAGATGTGAAGCATAATATTTTTCCCAGATCTTGTTGTAGGTGAGATAAGATAGAGGCGTACTACATAAGCAGATATGTTTAGGGTTTGGTTTGGGATATGTGTTATCCTTTTATGCCGGATATCAATATGATTGGATCGGGTTATACTTCTTATGGATCGTGGGCTTTGATTCTCGTTGGCCTTATATGATTGAAGTTGGGCTCGTGTTTTCTTGGATCAAATGGTTATACAAAGATATTGTCATCCGAAACTTGTTTTACAAATTTTGGATACAATTTTCTTTCATAAGTGGTATATTTGGTATTGATAAAATTTTCACGGAAGGATACAAATTCACGGCTTGAGTGAAAAAAGTGGAAAATGACTACGGGGTTTGTGTACAGCTTTATTGAAGTGACGTTATCTCCATATGTGGTCATTACTATTAGCCATTGAACCGCTGCATGTTCCCCTAAAACATATATTCACCGAAACCAAAGTTGTCATAACACATTCAAGCTGACATTTTTTACGGTTTTGTCTTGATTTTGTAAAATCCCGCGAAAGAAATTATTTCTCGGTTTAAATCATAGACTTGTAAAATCCCGTAACAATGGAAACATCCTGGTTAAAGTAATGAGCATTTCCGGATCTATCTTGCGGTTTATTCTTGGTTTTGTAAAATCCCGCAAAAGAAACTATTTCTCGGTTTAAACCATAGAACTGTAAAATCCCGTATTGATGGACCATCCTGGAGAAAGGAAGGTGTATTTCTGGATCTTATCTGATGCTGGTACTACGGTTTCTTTTTCGAAGAAGGGATAAAAGGGTGTACTTCATGAAATTGGATGTGTGTTTGGATTTCCGTCATGGCAGTTTGGTTACTACATGGTTTTACGGGGTTATGTGCTTTTAACCCAGGTCGGGATGAAAACCATTATCATAGTTCACTTAAAACATCAAAGGAGGCTAGATTTGAGCTTTTAACCAGAAGATGTGACAACGGAGTTAATTCAATATTATCTATTCGAGGTTGAAGTGAATTATCACGGGCGAGTGTACTTAGTATCTGAAGGTATCGGGGATGGTTGGATGAAGATTCTTCGAGATCCTTGTTCGAGCTTAATCAAAAACGAAGACTTGGAAATCTAGTTATTTTTGGATGACTTTTCCTTTTCTTTTACCACTTGGGGGAATTGGGCTCATACCACCACAAGATAACTATCACTTTAAGGAGTTACGTTGTAGTGCTCAGTGTCACATTCAATTGTGGATTTTCAAGAGGTAATGTACGTCTTATACTTGATGGTTGGTTGGTTGAAGAGTATAGAGTACATAGAGAGTACTTAGAGATGCTAATGGAAATCGGCACCGCTCTTTGTTACATATGTGCAAGTTTAAGTCACGAGTTCGGGTTAGTTTACTTCAAGGTCAAATTCATCATATTGGGTTTTCTCTATCAGCTGTCACAACAAAGAGCCTACTGAATGATAATGGGGTTGATTACATGTTTTGCCAAAGAGAGTTGAAAATAGAGAGATTATGACGTATGAACACATCAGTTCAAGCCTCGTACTCTAAAGAAAAGAAAAGTGTACGTGTCAGTGCGCTTTATCTTCTAAAGAAGAGAAATCTTCTCACTAATGACCATTCTCATCAACATGCTTCATGCTTTTTCCACGCGCTTTCAGTTATCAAGTGAACCGGACTACCGATGATTGTTTTCTTATTCCACTTGCTCAACTATAATGACGATGGCGACATCCTGTGCTAATTTTGCGGGGGAGAAGTGTGAATTGACTACATTTGGATAATTTTCACTTGTTTAATCAAGAATAGCAACTCCGTATGCAATTCTTGAGGGGGAGAAGAAGTGTGATAATTCTGCATGGTTGATTGACATATGAGAATATATGGTCAAACGGCTCCTAACTCATGTAAGAACCGAGCTTCTTCTTATCAGATCTTCTTTACATGGAGTTTCTTCTAAGAGTCGTTGGTTGACATCTTCACTCGGATTGATGAGTTTATCGACAAAGTGCTTCCGGTTAATGCTTCACATATACATCAACATGATGATTCCGAACAATCTCTCTGTTCTTGTTTGATGTGATTGGTAGTTTGGTGTTACCATCTTGTGTGTTCGTTGCGGCCTGATTGCTGATTTTCTTGATGAACATCTTTTTGTTCTTGTTTGATTGGGAGGGATCTTAGTTAAGGGGATTTGCAAGATGTAAGTTAATTGGGATGCTTTTTGGTGGGATGCTTTTTGGTGTGAGTTGAAGATGTTAACTTTCTATTCCCCAACTGGACAATTTTGAAGAAGGTCGAGTCTACAGTCGGTTCTACATTTTATGCAACATGTTAGAAGACTAAAGACGAGTTGCATTTGATTATCCAAAGACTTCTTCATATTCTGGGCATTTATCAAACAGATTGTCGGTTTAGGGGAGAGCACTAATTGGGGGAGAGTGAAATGTCTGATTTAATCCCCAATTAGACTTGCTCACACTCTTCAGCAAGTTGATTCTCACTGATACATCTGAGCTTATGTTGGTCTTCTCAACAAGATTTCTAGTATACGGGCTTATAATATGTTGCTGATTCTGAAGTGTCAAAACCAGCAAGGGGGAAGGAGACACGTATCTAAACGCGAGTAAACTTGATGAACTTAATACTTCTAAGTAATTGAAGATATCCTGGGAAGACAAATGTTGTTACTGCAGAGAAACTCAAGGTTTGACTCATGGCGAGTAAACTTGATGGACTTAATACTTCTAAGTGATTGAAGTTATCCCGGGAAAACAAATGTCATGACTGCAGAGAAACTCAAGGTTTGACTCATGGCGCTTAGTGTTCTTATTCCAACTACGTGGGGGAAGTGATGGAAGAGAAAGTTTCTGAAGATAAAAGAGGTACACAAGTACGACATATTCAAGAGAGATAAATGTGTAACATGAGGGAGGTGTTATCTGTTATTCTCTCGTTAGGAATATGTGTACTTCGGATTCTTGAGCTTCATACACATTCATCAGGGATGAAAGATGTGAACATAGGGGAGGTGTTCTTCATTACCCTCATGATGTGTATTCGGGAGAGTTCTTGGATATTGGTGCACTTCGGGTTCTTGAGCTTCATACACATTCATCAGGGACGAAAGATGTGAACATAGGGGAGGTGTTCTTCATTACCCTCATGATGTGTATTCGGGAGAGTTCTTGAGCGTTATACAAAGAGACTGACTGCATCAATTCAACTTCTTGGGGGAATTGTTCTCTTGACACCTTTTTGGAATGGATTGCTTCAGACATCAGTGGAAAAGAAATGTGAGAAGATTATTTATGAGTGGGATGATACGTTGCTGTTCTTGTTGATGATATAACCCCGAATGAAGAATCTTGATTATCGGTCTTAAAAGGAGCAGCGGGATTTATGATAATGGTGTGCTTCTATGTGCACCTGGCTAATGCAAGCTTGGAATAGAGCTTCGAATCTGCTCATCTAATGGATTTTCGGTTTGGGGGGAAGCTGCCAAAGTCTCTCTTTCTCAAAGGCTCATGTTCTATCTTATATTCTGGAGCCTCGATTTGCTTTGGTGGTGAATGTTTAAGAGATGATGACTTCTATCTTCTACAATGGGGCTGCTTAATATCCTTATCTCGGTACTCATATCATCATCTTCTTTTACTATATCATCTTCTCTATCTTTGTATATATTTATCAAAAAACAAAATACAAAAATATAAAACCAGCAAAACAAAATAGAAAAATATAAAACCAAGAAAAAGAAAATAGAAAATTATAAAACTATCAAAAACCCATAAAAATCAAAAAATTTGAAAAATACCAAAAATATGTTTTCTTAAGACATGTCTTCTGGTATCGATAACATCTGCGGTCTTAGAAATGTCATTCAATAATGGCACGGGACTTTAGATGAAGTTCGAGCAGAAGGTGTAAATATTCTTTTCTAAACATGTCACAAAACAATGGCTTACAGTTACTTCAGACTGTAACCCGTGCTTAAATTATGGATTGCTATCATTTCAGATAGCAACCCGCTCTTAAAAGGAAGGAAAGTGCTACGCTTAAACTTTTTTCACAAACTTCGTGCACTTATCCTAAAACAAAATGAGGAAAGTATGTCGAAGGACTGCTATTCCTACACAAATGTTTTTCCGTCTATAATTCTTCAGAAAAATATTTGTTGTGTTCAAAATGGTGGTAAATGAGTTGCTTGAAAAATCAATCAGAATCGGAGTTTTCGTATTAATTTGCAAACTCAATCAATGACTTTTGCGCTTTTAAAATTTTTCAAAAAATGAGTCATTGATTGAGGGGGAGAATGTTTTCAAATTTATATCATCTAACGGACTTTCTTAATCATCCTACGTGCTTATCTGAAAAAATATAATTGCCTATGTTGAAGGACTAGGTTTCTAGGATATGATTGTTAGGTTTAGAAGATTAGAGTTTGATGAACACATAATTCCCATGCCTTATATGATCTGATTGTTATGTTGAATTGACTTTAATTAGTCGATTGCTGTTATGGGTGATGTCGACCACCATATATCTGTATGTGTGTTCACTAACGTATGCAGGTATATTGGTTATAAGAATGTTCCCGATCTGGATCCCACAATGAAGATGATTGGATGCCGAAAGGAAAGGGTAACTATTTCTTGGGTTGACAAATGAAGAAACGGAGCTTAATTGGACTTCAATGGAGAGTTGGCATAAATGCAACGTAAGAGGTCTCACTGCATCAGCAGATGGTTTTCTTCTAAATGATTGAAGAAACGAAGCTTAATTTGACCTCAGTTGGCATTCAAAATGCAACGTAAGAAGAAGTCTCACTGCATCAGCAGACGGTTTTTCTTCCAAGCCCTACAACAACAACGGAAGCTTTTCAACCACCTAACGTATCTTTGTGCAGGATACCATTTTTAAACAATTTTGAATAATTTGATTAAATTGTTTTGAAAATGGAAAATATTGTTTTGAAAATTAATTGGTCTTAATTTTGAAAATCACCGGACTTCATTTTATCAAAACTTAAGTCACTCAATCATCGACTACGGTCATCGATTGAGGGGGAGAGTGATTTAAATTAAAATATTTTCAAACGATATTTCTTCAAAAGAGTCCGTTTGTACGTTAAAATGTGGTGATCTAAAGATTTAATGTTATGTCATGGTATGATTTTCTTTAAAACTCAAAGATCTGTCAAAATGAAATTTTTTCTGTTCTTGTTTGATTGTGAAATTGTTTTATTTTACTAAAAGATCTCTTAAAACAATCATACCTGACACTAACAATCTTTAATGTCTTAAAATGGTCCTTATCTGTCATTTTTCAAAATCAAATTTTGCCACGTCTTTCCCCAAAATTTTCTAAATGATTTAAATCTTTTGGGATCACAAATCTCAAATGGTTTGAAATTTTTGATAGGGGGAGAGATCATGATTTAAATCTCAAATCTGTTTAAATGGAATTGGTTTTAGTCCTTTAAAGGCACTCCTGCCTCCATGTGCCAAATTACTTCAAATATACAATGCACATGTTGAGGAGGAGGATTTATCCAAAAACAAGATGAGTTTTTAAATCAGGCACATTTTCTCCCATGTTTTTCTAAACCTTATTAAATCACTTGGGATCCAAAATCTCAAAGGGTTTGATATTTTTGATCGGGGGAGAATTTGTGATTTAATAATGAAATTTGATAAAAGGTGATCGTTTTGATTCAAATGTGCAAGCTGCTCTCTCATATGTGCTAAACGCTTTCTAATCTCGAAGCACATATTGAGGGGGAGCAAATGGTCTCTTAATGGCTTTTGTAATCATGGATGTACTTCAAAAGAACTCTTGCCTCTATGTGATAAAATGATTTCTAAATCATATGCACATGTTGAGGGGGAGGTTTTTCTAAATGATCAAAACTATTAAGGTACAAAATGCTTTGATCTCGTATCACAAGTACCTTGATTGTTTTTCCAAAAGATTTTTCGATTGGTTTCATGAAGGAAAGAACAATACCAAAAGACCGACCAATTTACTTTATGCATGGTGTTATAAGGATGATTAGGTTAGGTATTCGTTCCCATGATCCGCCAGAACCGGAGGGATCTACCCAGGGACAATCCACTAGATAGTGTAGAGTCCTTAGGTATGATGAAAAAAGGAGAAAAGTGAGATATGGGAAGAGTGCGGACTAAGACTGAGCTAGTACTGGAATAAACCCAACAAGGTTCTAGTAATGAAGTCTCGGTAAGCACTGAAGGGGTTGAAGAATGAAAAAGAATTGAATGTGAAAAGGGTGAAAAGAAATAGCCCTCCAATAATTCAACCTTAGGGCAGAAACCGGGTTCAATACATATGCTACTGGTGTTTACTAAGGTAACATCGGTATTGAAGACAAGATGTCATGGACCCAGTGACGCATTGCACTACAACTTCCCAAACCACTCAAGTTCCTCTTAAAAGGGCTTGTTTCATTCTCACGGGGAACCGACATTATCTATCTACTTTCTCTTAGAGATTGTTCATATTGAAGAAGGAGACCCTCTCCCTAGTCTCCGGCATAGGAACCAAATTTGCACAATTGAGTCTAGAGCCAAGAGATCATACACAATATCTCATTAGGACACTATTCTTGAAGACTTGCTGTTTCACACAATGTGGAAAGTAAGAATATATTAAGAGTCCTACGCATTATCCTTGTGGTATTGCCAGAACATCCGAGTGATATGTAAATATTCACAATGAAGATGGAAATCCTTCTAGAGCCAACATCAAACAAGCTCTTGGTGGGTGACATGTGAGATCTTGCAAAAGATCAAGCTTGTGACAACTGGATAGAAACGATGGGGCGATTCAATCTTGAATCAACCTTGGTCCAGGAAATGAATTGACGGATACCTTTGAAAAACCGGTCGTTGTGCTTAAAAGTTCTTTTCCATAGCACATCGACTGTGTATTAATGTTTCAAAATTAAAGGGTATTTATGATTGATAATTGATTTTCCATAAAACCTTCATTGTAGTGCAAAACACTTTCTATTAAGCAATACACGATTGTTTTCAAATCATTTCATTAATCAGTGAATCTTAATTCGCTGGTTCACTCACTCCGTGTTGTCTTCTTTGAGACGTTCCGGTTTGAGAACAGCTTGATCTAGCTGCGAAACCCTGTCAAGGAGATTCTTTGGAATTCTACCTGATCACAGGCAGTACTTGTACTGATCAACGGGGAACCGTGGGCCGTGCACCTCAATTCAACAAAAGTGATCAAACACACTTTTGTGCGCTTTATTGCTAACTGTTTTATGCAGGAACACCCGACGGTTGCAGCTGATCCGAATTGAGGAGTCAATCCAAAGCCGCATGCTCACAGCATCCATACTTAATTGAAGAAATCATGACTGGTGCATATCTACATAACCTGGCTCTGATATTTCATACTATGCTTCTGCTTCACTGCTGCAAATATCATGAACCAGTAAGGCTTCCGCTACTCTGATGGAATGATGTCATGATTCAAAAGTGTGAGCATGTCGGTCCGAAAGTCACAACTTCACATGATGGCAACACAACAAAGGGTGATCCAGAGATTTGATGTGGCTGATGATCTCAAAGAAAGCTCGAAGATCATCAAAGATGTGGATCAGTTAAAGGCCTCCACTCAAAGTACAAAACTATGCGGACATTAAAGTATCGCTACTAAAGCACAAAGATGCAGATGTTGAAGAATTCAATTCTACGAGCTCAAGAACTAAAGACAAAGAAAGAATGCTAGGATGCAAAATGTATTTCATGGGGTGACCTCCCTTAGGGGGAGATTGTTAGGAATTGGAAATTCTATGAGAAAGTGTCAGTCACCCCAATTATGGTCTAGCATAAGTTAGCTCGTAGACATATCGTTATTTACTGTTTAGTAGTATAGTTATTAGCTTAGTGCAACACCATGGAGGAAGGACGGGTCTTTACCCACTGTATGCCTGATCCACAGTCCGACAGGAGGACGTTTAGTTTGTAACTATAAAAGCCCCTTCCATCCTTGGAAGGGGTGGCACTCTTAATCTAATCTTTCCTTTTTGTTGAACTTTCTCTCTCTAGTTTCATCCTCTCCTCTCTTCATCTCTCTAAAACCATGGCATACATGTATCATCACCATCCAAGACCACCCGAATCATCATAACACAATATATGTAAGATCCTACAAGATACATGATATACAAATAATAACATGTAGACGTCACAGAGTACACAGCGGAAGACTTAGAATATAACAGCAATTAATTAACTTAAATAAATGCGTAACATACCTCTTGCAATTTGGTTAGATCTCTTGAACAAAGATGATGAAGTGGTTTAAAAAATGTTGTCCCTTACCGTTTTACAACTCAAACTAATTGGTGTAAGAATAATGTCTTACCACCACAGTTTTGTACACACGAATTAACCACGAATCAAAGCGATTGCTAGATCTAACACAAGTCCTTGTTTTATGAAAAACAAAACCAAAACACCCTATGGAGGGGGGGTTCGGCCGAATTAATGCAAGAGAGGAGAAGGAGAGATCTAGGGTTAATTCAATGCACAAAAGTTAACCTTAAACCATAACCCTAGACCTGTATATATAGTGGTAGAATATCTTGTAGGAAACGTTAGGGTTTAGGCTTGGGAAAGCCACCTATGGCCGGCCACCTTAGAGGAAGAAAGGGGAACCCGAATCTTTTCCATTTTTAAGTTATTCACCATATAATCTCTCCTTTTACATTTAAAGGTCGTTAGTCATTTCCGTTAAATACTTAACGATCGTTAGACGGACTTTTGTGTAATAATTAATCGTAATCATTAACATTAATTATTAACTTTAATTCTAATTCGTTAATGTATGCAATCCGGTGGTCACGAGTTTGAATTCGGACATGCACGGTTTTATAAATATATACATATTCCAATAGCTCCCACTTGGATATGTTTACAAAACGTGTAATGACATTGGTTAGCGTCTAGCAACACGCCAATGTCCCCGGTACAACTCGTGTATGGTTTTCTGGAGAAAAACCACTTTGATGATTCATCATCATATTCATCCTTTTGTTTCTTAATTAACTATTATGTTTCTCACTTTATATGATTGATCAAGATTACCAATTCTTCTGAACATATTCCAAAAGACCTTGGGCATGCCTATGCAAACATCTTGACAACCCTACAAGGGCCCCAACAGTATTATACTTCAAATAAATTTGAAGGAAACAAATCCCGTTTTGACTACGAGCAGATTCATAAATTTCGCAACACTTCTTAAAGCAACACTTCTTAAAGCAACCCTTATAACTACCAGTTACGTATAGCGTTAGATTGCTTCACAGAAATGCACTACATCCATGACAGTTCTCTGGTATCTCAAGTCAGAGGATAAATATTCATGATGTACTTAATGACTAAGATTCATATAGTACCATCATGTGAGTGGGATAAGTCCTATACTCAATCCATTGAATATCATCTGAAATTAGTCATGCTACGCATCAATATACTTTTAAGTATATTCTAATACTCAAATTTGTCTTAATTCAATATCATTCCCATGTTATTGATCGACAACGGACTATTTAGAATAACATAAGTTATTCAAGGATTTAAACATGCAAATATAGGATAACATCATAATAAATGAATAATAAACATAACAAAATACTTTATTTCATTTGAATAATAATGTTTACAATATCCTTTTATCTAAAATACTTAGTCACAGATGGGCATAAAACTACTAGCTAAGCGAAGTGCAAACTTATCAGACAAATGATTAAGTTTTTCACTAGGTAAGCCCTTCGTTAAAGGATCTGCTAGGTTATCATCTATGTGAACTTTGAGCAACTCAATTTCACCTATCTCGACTTGCTCTCGAACATAGTGATATTGTCTAGGATAGTGTCTGGTACCCTTCATGAATCCAGGTTCATGGGCAAAAGTAATTGCAGCAGAGTTGTCACAATATACTTTAATAGGATTTTCAATCGACGGCATAACACCAAGCCCCGAAACAAACTTCCTTATCCAAACAACTTCCATGGCAGCTTCTGACGCCGCTATGTACTCACTTTCTGTACCAGACATCGCAAGAGTGGTCTGTTTCTTGCTCTTCCAATCCACAGCACCTCTATTGATGACAAATATGTAACCCGTCTGAGACTTCGTATCATCTTTGTCACACTTCCAGGATGCATCGCAGAAACCTGTAACAGACAGTTCTGCTTCTGGATTTTCCCCATACACTATGAACATATCTCTTGTAGCCCTAAGGTACTTGAGAATATGTTTAACAGCAGTCCAGTGAATTTCACCTGGATTCTGTTGATATCGACTCGTCAGGTTTTGAGCAAATGCCACATCAGGCTTTGTGCATCGCACCGCATACATGATAGATCCTATAGCCGAAGCATAAGGAACTTTCTTCATGCGTGCCACCTCTGGAGGTGTTGAAGCACAGCCTTCGCTACTCAAACCATGGTTTACTTGCATCGGCAAAAATCCCTTCTTGAAATTTTGCATATTGAATCTCTTCAATATTTTGTCAATGTAAGCACTTTGGCTTAAACCAATTAGCCGCCTTGATCTATCCCTGTAGATCTTGATTCCGAGTATATATGCTGCTTCCCCTAAGTCCTTCATCGAGAAACATTTACCAAGATAGGCTTTCACCTCATTTAGACTTGGTATATGTAACATATTGGATTTCACATACACATCAAATCATGATCACAAGTGGGGCGTACAACATGAAGTTTTAGAGAGAGAAAGTTTAGAGGTTTAGGGAACTTAGTGAGAGAAAGTAAAATTATTATTATGAGCTCCAACCCTCTACCTCGCCACCTACGGGCTGTGGATCAGGCATACAGTGGGTAAAGACTCGTCCGTCCTCCACGGTGTTACTAAACTAAATACTAACTAACATTAAATAACTACGACTACGAGCTTTCTAACGAATACATATACTTGAGGTGACCGACACTTTAATAACTGGATTTACTAAATCCTAACAATCTCCCCCTAAGGGAGGTCACCTCAAATTACAATGAATACAAACAGATATAACATTAAGATTGTTCTTGGATTCTTGTTAAAGTTCTTTGCTCTGTAGCTCGCAGTCTTTGATTCTTCATGTTTTGCATGTTTGGTTAATCCAAGTGGAGGTCTTTATCTGATCCACGTGATAATGAGTTTTGAGCCAGCTTTGAGATCATCAGCTACCATGAATCTCTGACTCTTCCTTTGTAGTGTTGACATTATGTGATGTTGTGACATTTGGACCGACATGCTCACATTCTGGATCATGATTTCTTCTCATCAGAGTAGCGGAAGCTTTAGATGATTCATGATATTTGCAGCAGCGTAGCAGAAGCATGGAGTGAAACTATCAGAGTCGTTGATGCGTTTATCATGATTTCTTTAGAGATAAATGTGTTGTGTGAGCATGCGGCTATGGATTGACCTCTTCATTCTGATCAGCTGCAAACGTCGGGCGTACCTGCATACAATAGTTAGCAATAAAGCATACGAAAGTGTTTTTGATCACATTCGTTGAATTGAGGTACACGGCCCACGGTTCCCCGTTTATCAGTACAAGTACTGCCTGTGATGAGGTATAATTCCGAAGAACCTCCTTGACAGGGTTTCGCAGCTGCTCTAGCTATTCTCAAACCGGAACGTCTCAAAGAAGACACCACAGAGTGAGTGAACCAGCGAATTGAGATTCACTGATTGATGAAAAGAGATTTGAAAAACAATCATGTACTGCTCAAAATAAAGTGTTTTCACAATACAACGAAGGTTTTAAGGAAAATCAATTATCAATCATAAACACCTTTTATTTTTGAAATATTAATACACAGTCGATGTGTTGGAGAAAAGAGTTTTAGGCTCAACGACCGGTTTTTCAAAGGTATCCGTCAATCCATAACCTGAACCAAGATTGATTCATAGTTTTGAATCGCCCCATTGTTTCTGTTCAGTTGTCACATGGTTGATCTATTAGATAGATCTCACATGCCACCTACCAAGAGCTTGTTTGATGTTGGCTCTAGAAGGCTTTCCATCTTCATTGTGAATATGTTTGCATATCACTCAGATGTTCTGGCAATACCACAAGGATAATGCGTAGGACTCTAAGAATATAATCTCTCTTTCCACATTGTGTGAAACATAGAGTCTTCATTGACAGTGTCCTAATGAGATTTATTTGATGATCCCGTGACTCTAGACTCAATCGTGCACATTTGGTTCCTATGCCGGAGACTAGGGAGAGGGTCTCCTTCTTTAATATCAACAAACTCTAAGAGAAAGTCAATAGATTATGTAGGTTTCCTGTGAGAATGAAACAAGTCCTTTTAAGAGGAACTCGAGTGGCTTGGGAAGTTGTAGTGCAGTGCGTCACTGGGTCCATGACGTCTTGTCTTCAATACCGATGTTACATTGGTAACCACCAGTAGCATATGAATTGAACCCGGTTTCTGCCCTAAGGTTGAATTATTGGAGGGCTATTTCTTTTCACCCTTTTCACATTTAATTCTTTTCATTCTTCAACCCCTTCAGTGCTTACCGAGACTTTATTACTAGAACCTTGTTGGGTTTGTTCCAGTTCTAACTCTATCTCAGTCCGCACTCTTCCCATTTCTCATTTTTCTTCTTTTTTTTTATCATACCTAAGGACTTCTACACTATCTAGTGGATTGTCCCTGGGTAGATCCCTCCGGCTCTGGCGGGATCGTGGGAACGAATACCTAACCTAACCATCCTTATATCATCATACATAAAGTAAATTTGGTCGGTCTATTTGGTATTGTTCATCTGCCATTGGAACCAATTGAAAACCATTTGAAAATCAATCCAGATACTTGTGATATATTGTCAAAGAATTTTGTACCTGAATTTTTTTTGATATTTTAGAAAAAGAGCTCCCCCTAAACATGTGCATCGTGTATTTGAAATTGTTTTGGCACACGGAGGCAAGAGGAAAGATTCACTTCTTTGATTACCATTTTCTAAAAGATATCAACATCACTTTCCTGATCACAATTAGTATTTTTCATACTTTGTTAAGGGTATTTTCGGAAAGGATGTGGTTTTCAAAAAGTTGCTCCCCCTCAATATGTGCATAGAGATTTGAAAGTGTTTTGCACATATTAGGGAAAATATGCACATTGAAACAAATCAATCACGTTTCAATCCTTTTTGGTTTGAAATAGATGCTCCCCCTCAACATGTGCATGGAAAATTTTAAATCGTTTGGCACATGTGGGGAGGAGAGCTTGTAGATCACTATAAAACCATTTATCGAATTATCAGTTTAAATCCAATTTAAATCACAAATTCTCCCCCGATCACAAGTTTCAAATCATTTGAGATTTGTGATCTCTGTAGATTTAAATTGATTTTGAAAGATTTTGAGGAGAATTGTGACTTGCTTATGAAAACATTTAACCGATAAGGATCAAATCTGAGACTTTAAACTCCAAAGATTAAACATGCTTAAATATCTTTTGAAAACATGACATAAACCTTGGTCTGAACCAATTGTATGACAAATAACCTTTTGATTTAAATGAAATCATTCTCCCCCTCAATCAATGACATAAGTTGTTGATTGAGAGATAGAGTTTTTGACAAATGTCAAGTCCAGATGATTTTCAAAAATTGAGACCGAGTTATTTTTATTAGTTTTCAATTAAGATAACAAATATTTTTTAGAAGAATTTTTAGAAGGAAAAATATTTGTGAAGGAAACATTTGTCGTTTAAGTGACAAACATTTGTTTATAGAATCAGAGCATGAGATGTGAAAAATAAGATAAAGCATGGCTCTGTTCTTTCTTTAACAACGGCTTATAGACTGAACTGACTATAAGCCTTGTTTTTCTTTCTCTCAAAATTTTTTTTTTATGTACATTCGAACAACATCTAAAGACCCGTGTCACTCTTTGAATGACAGCACAAAGACCGAAGATATCATCGAATCAAGAAAAACATGACAAAATGACAATATTTTTTGAAATTTTTCGAGTTTTTCAAATTTTTATGGTTTTTTTTTTTTTTTTTTTTTTTTTGAAAGTTTTATATTTTTTTATTTGCTTTTTTGAATAAATATTTACAAGAAATAGATGAAGAAAAACCTTTACTCCTCGTCTTCCTCTTGAAGACGTTTGAGTGTTTCCGGTTGTAGACTCTTTAGACCAAGTCGTGGAAGGATAAACTCAAAACGTTCTCTAGGAAGAGTTTTGGTGAAGATGTCTGCTAACTGGTATTCAGTCCTCACAAAATAAAGTTCCACTACACCGTTCTCCACTTGCTCCCTGATGAAATGATGTCGAATGTCAATATGCTTTGCTCTTGAATGTTGAACGTTGTTGCATGAGAGAGCAATGGCACTTTTGTTATCACAATACAGAGGGATTATATTGAATTCAAAGCCATAGTCAGATAATTGGGATCTCATCCAAAGGATTTGAGCACAACAAGATGACATGGCTATGTATTCAGCCTCTGTAGAGGATATAGAAGTACTCATTTGTTTCTTTGAAGACCAGCTCACAAGCTTATCACCCAAAAACTGAGCACCTCCTGACGTGCTTCGACGTGTATCTTGACATCCTACATGATCAGCATCTTCATAGGCTGTTAGTGACATACCGGTGTCCATCGGGTACCAAAGTCCCATATTAATGGTTCCTTGGAGATACCGAAAGACCCTTTTAACCACTTCAAGGTGCTTTTTGGTAGGCTTAGCCTGGTATCTAGCACACATGCATACAACGAACAGAATATTAGGTCTACTGGCTGTGAGGTACATCAGGGATCCAATCATACTACGATATTTCGTTTGATCTACCATGATCCCTGAGTGGTCCCCATCCAGTTTAGTACGCTCTATCATGGGAGTGTCAACAGAGTCACAAGAATCAAATCCAAATTTCTTTAAAATCTCATTAGCATATTTAGATTGATTTATAAAAATGCCTCCGAGACTTTGTGAAATTTGTAATCCCAAGAAAAATGACATTTGTCCCATCATTGACATTTGAAATTTGGAGCGCATCTCCTTAGAAAAACGGTCACATTCATTGGGGTCAGTCGAGGCAAAAATAATATCATCAACATAGATTTGAACGTGAATTAAATGTTTGCCTGACTTTCTGGTGAACAATGTCGGATCAACTGCTCCTTTGCTGAATCCAGTAGATAGAAGAAACTTTGATAGCGTATCATACCATGCCCTTGGAGCTTGCTTCAAACCGTAAAGAGCCTTCTTTAAGCGATAGACTTGAGTAGGATGCTCTGGATTCACAAAACCTTCCGGTTGGCTGACGTATATGACTTCTTTAAGATCTCCATTAAGAAAAGTAGTCTTTACATCCATCTGATAGACAACCATGTTCTTACTTGCAGCATTAGCCAAGAAGATTCTGATTGCCTCGATACGTGCAACTGGAGCAAATGATTCTTCAAAGTCAATACCCTCCTCTTGACGATATCCTTTTGCAACCAATCGAGCCTTGTTCTTTAACACATCACCATGCTCATCAAGTTTTACTTTGAAGATCCACTTTAGAGCAATGATCATAGCACAGTCAGGAGCAGGTACTAATTCCCATACATCTAGTCGATCAAACTCATGAATTTCTTCTTGCATGGCATTGAACCAGCTGTCTTCATTCATGGCAGTTTTAACGTGTATTGGTTCGATCTTAGAGAGTACGGAGTTGAAGAAGCACCATAAGGCATCAGTTGCAAGTTCTTTACGAGTGGATACTGGACGAGAAATGTTTCCAATGATGTTGTCCAATGGATGATCATGTGTCCATTTTTTAAGGTGTTCACGTGGTTGTGTTTGAGGAACTGAAGTAGCAGAGTCGTTTTATGTTGATGAAGATGGTTCTGATGATGATTCAGGAGCAAATATGTTTTCAAAGGGAGCATCTTCAGGAGTAGCAAAGGGGTTATCTCCATCATAGGTGCCAGAAACAATTCCAGGATGTACACTTGATGATTGAGGAATTGATGATGAGACATAGTGATCAGTAGAAGGCGCTTCTTAACTTAATGACATAGAAACTGAAGGGTTATCTTCATTGACAGGGATAGGAGCAGCCTCTGTTGATGGATTTGACAGATCATTAGCAATTTACTCATAGTGTTCATCAAACATTGGATCAAACAATTTCTTCAAATCATCTTCTGAAGGAGGTACATAAGGAGTTGCTGGTGAGAGATTTTGTACAAGAGAAGAACTAATGGGAGGACTTGATGAAGGTTGTGATACGGGTCCAGACCTTGATTGTCCTGGAGCCATTTGCCCGGATAGCTCATCGAACGTGACGTGAATAGTTTCCATGATATCTCGAGTTCTTTTGTTGTAGATTCGGTAACCCTTCTTGTTTAATGCATAACCAACAAAAACTCCAATGTCCGCCTTAGCTCTTAATTTACCTAAATCTTGACCGTCATTTGTTGGATAGCACAAAGCACCAAACACACGAAGGTAGGAGAGATCAGGTTTTCGTTTATGGACAAGTTCGTATGGAGTTTTTCCATGAGAGGTGTGTATAAGGGAACGATTTTGGGTGTAGCAAGCAGTGGCAATGGCTTCAGCCCAGAGAAACATTGGAACCTTTGAGTAAATCAGCATTATTCTTGCGGCTTCCACAAGAGTTCGATTTCGTCTTTCAACAACACCGTTTTGTTGAGGAGTTCGAGGAATACTTCTTTGATGACTAATTCCAACACTTTCATAAAATTGACTTAAGTCTTTGTTAAAGAACTCTGTGCCATTGTCTGTTCGAACAATTATAACAGTATTGTTAAGTCGAACCTGAAGCTGCTTAATAAGTTTGATGATGACATCTGGAGTTTCATCCTTTGTCCTCAAAAACTTTACCCAAGTAAATCGAGAGTAGTCATCAACAACGACTAAAATATATTTCTTCCCATTAATCGTTTGCACTCTCATTGGTCCGCACAAATCCATATGAAGGGTATGCAGAACTTCCATTACTGAGTTTGTGGGTTTGGGTTTGTGGGCATATTTCTTGCTTTTTCCCAATTGGCATGCTGAACAAAGATGATTTTTTTTCATACTTTAATCTGGGTAAGCCTCTTACAAGATCCTTTCTGGAAAGATTATTAATGGTGCCGAAGTTTAAGTGATTGAGACGACGATGCCATAACCATGATTTTGTTTTCGAAGCCTTTGACAACAAACAGATTGGAGAAGACTTCATCATGTCTTCGATAGAGATGGTGTAAAGATTTGAACCACGAGTTCCTCTTAACAGTTCCACACCATCAAGTTCTCTAACGAAACAAGTATGTTTTCTGAAAGCCACTTCTAGATCGGAATCATAGAATTGACCAACTGAGAACAAGTTATGACCAAGACCTTCAACATAATATACCCTGGAGATTACACTATCACCAACAACATAGTCTCCATAACCCATAATTGAACCAAAATGGTCGTTCCCGAATCTAACAGTCCCGATGAATTTACTCACGAAGTTCATGAGCCGCGAGCGATCTCCAGTCATATGCTTGGAACAGCCTGAGTCCAGGTACCACAAAACGATTTGAACGATCTGCAGTTGAACACAGACAAGAATGGATAATTGGATAATTGGGATCCCCATGCAAGAATGGGTTTCATTTGGTTAGTAACAGTGATTGGAACAACCACATCAAAAGTAGAATCAATAGAATCATTAGGGATAGATGCAGTACTAGTGAGCGCATTAGACCTACTCAAAGTATGTTCACTTCTTAAAGGAATAGTTCTACCGGTAGGCATCCATTTCCTAATGGGAATTGACTTAGCTAATTTAGGGCACATCTCATTAAGATTGAATTTGCGGCCAGTAGGTATCCACTGATAACCTATGTTACTAAATTTCTTTCCTGTGGGTTTCCAATGTTTTCTAACCTTCTTCCACCATTGCTTTCTACCCTTCTTAACCTGTTTGATAGCATTGACATTCTTAACTGGGTAATTAATCACATTACTCACATCATTTACAACACATTCATGATTAATACCAGAAATCAAACATTCATTACATGTTTTGCAAATAGTAGTAGAATTCGAATTAATTACAGTACGCTTAAAGCTAATACTAGAATCAACACGATTCATTTTATTCACTTCCAACTTAAAGTTCCTAGGGTGGTCTTCTACTTTCCTCCATTGATTACTCTTAGCTTGTGAGGTCCTATCTTGCTCTGTATTGCCTTGAGGCTTTGACCTGCTCGCTTTTGTGTCACTTTTTACTCCTGTAGAGGGAATGGGAACATTAGTTGATTTTGCTACCTTTTGCATTTCAGGTATAGAAGTGCTGGGATCTGAAGTACTTGAAGGCGCATTGAAGCTTACATGCTTAACTTTAGGCACTGAGTGAGGCATATCAAGATGGACATTCTTAAATCAGGCATAGAACAAGGCACAACTATTTTAGCCTTCTTACCAACGGGTTTAGTGCATGTCTCTTAAGCATTCTAAAAGTTCTTGAGATCGTTTGGCATATAAGCAAGCATACTTAACTTCACTATCAAGTGGCTTATTTATGAAATCTTCTTCTACAATCTCACGGAGACATTCTAGAATATTCTTAAGGTGAGCAAAATAGTTATGAACCACAAGTTCGTTATTTCTAAGATGAGGAGGAATGTATTTAACAGTCACAGTATATTTAGAGTCTACAGATGACTTTGATGCAACATTCTCATTAAAGACAAGTGGCATTTTCCCTTATTCCTGTTTCTTCAGATTCTTAATTTCTTTTTGTAAAGAAGTTATGTTTTCGTTGTTTTTGTCACGAGTGACTTTCATTGAATCATATAACTCTTTAAAGTGTAGTTTAACCTTTTCATTTTCTTCTAGAAAACTCTCATTTTCCTTTTGTAAAACATTAACGAGGTTTTGAAGATGAAATGTTTGAGAAGATTGAGAATCTAAAGGTGGAGGCATTTGGGAGCCATTTCTTTCGCCCTTCAATTGTGAGATTTGGGCTCTCAATTTTCTGATCGTGTTACAATGAGCTTGAATTTGTTCATCACGTTTGTTTATTTCAAAAACTGCATCAAATTCAGGAGCATCTGAGGATGTCTTGATATTTGAGGTTTTAACATTTTCTTTGAGATGTTGATATTTTAATTGCAAAGCAAAATGTTCAACTTCCAATTTATAAAAATGTTTGACCAAGTTATCATGATCATCATGTTCAATTTTATCATGCAGTTTTGAATTTGTTGTTTCAAGCTCAATGACACGATCATGGGAAACTTTCAAAGCAATGGATAATTCATGAAATTGAGAAGCAGTAATAGAATGCTTAGTAACAGTATAGAACACATCTTGAGCCACACAACTTAATACTAAGTTCTTATTTAAGATATGCAAATTCTTCCTTTCAATTTCATTATATTTGAGTTCCCGTTCATAATCATTTACCTCAACTATCATTGCATCAAATTCCTTTAATCCCTTTTTGAAGACTCTCAAATTGACCTTTTAATTGTTTAAAGAAAGGCATGACCTCAGTTAAATAACATTCTTTAGTTTGCTCAAAACCCCTTTCCCCTTCAGTTATCCCTGTAGGTGTGATTCTCTTCTTACATGTCGTCTCAAAATCAACGAATAGTTGATAAACAACATACAGGATGATTAAGGTCTTGCTATTGGTGGCAATAGTTCTAGGAACTAAATGCATTGGTGTATTTGGAGGATACACAGTGGCTGCAGGCACTTTCCTAAAGGGGGTGTTTGTTTCAACAAGTACATTTGCTTTTTGCTTATCCATATCTTTCTTCCAAAAAATTTGTTCTGTGGTCAATTGGGTTTGAGGCTTAAACATGTTCAGAGAGATCCAATTTTCCTTAGTGTAATCATGGGGTTTGACCGTTATGTTTTTCTTTTGACACTCAGGATCTCTTAGCTTCTTATCCATTTTCGCCCTATTGACTTCTTCTAATTGCATATCTTCCTCAGTGCACTCAACGCAACTAGGTTTCTGCCTAGGCTTAAGGATTTCATTGCCATCATATATTACCTTCTGAGCCTCTCTAGCTAATTTACCATACTTAGGATTGGGTTTCTCAACGAGGGGAATAATATGCTTATCGCTTAAGACTCTATGCTTAGTGATCATGTGAGCAGTCTGAATGGTATTCCCTTGTATGTACAACTTATTTTCAAGCTTGTTTTTCAAAGTTTTTAGATTGGAAAAGTCATTCAAAAGTTTTGATTCCTTAGCATTAAATTCTTGTTTAAGCACTTTAACATTATCTTGAAGTTCTTGCTTTTGCTTAACAGTTTTAGAAAGCTTTTCTTGTAAGGAATTTAACTCTTGTTTTAACACTTCTTCTCTAAAATTACTTTTTCTAATGATTGTATGCATTTGGTCATCCATTTCCTGCTCATGGGTAGTTAACTCAAACTTAGTACGTTGTTCATAAATAGCAACTTGTTCTTTATAGGCATTCAGTTCAGAGATAACAGAATCATTAGGGGCACATGCAGTGTATTCATCAAAAACATAGTCATCATTGACTGCAGAAGATACATCACTTGGTACAATCTCACTTTTACTTTGTGTCACATATTGATCATATGGGACAATATTACTATTACCCTCATTATCAATATCTGATTCATAAGTTTCAAGAGATTGTACTTCGTTATGTATCTTTTGCTCATCCACCTCATCGTATAGTTTTAATACCTCTGAGATGATTGATTCTTTGGATGGACCAGCATGTTGTGGTGATGAGACCTTTGGAGAGACCATAGGTGAGATGCTAGCCATGAAGATTGTCTGGGCAGTAGGTTCATCATCGACATCAGAGTCAAATGCATCACAGTCTGCAACTTGAAAGGCATTTTGATGATTGTGACCTATTTCCTGAATTGGCTGCTCATCTACATGAGCATTATAGGTCTTAGCATTCCCTTCTGCAAGAAACAACAACTCCTCTTCATCCAAAGCTGCTCCATTATCCTGAGCTTGCACAAGCAACATCTTGTCTCTGAAGTATTCTGCATTCTGTGGATGTTTTGGAGATGTGCAGTTCCTCGTAATATGTCCCTCACCACCACAGTTGTAGCATTTGATTGGCTTTGATTGCCCTTGATTGACATTTCTTCCACGATTATGATTAGCCACATATCCTCCACCTACTCCAGTATAACCATAACCTGCTCCAATCATCCCTTGTTCATACCTTCTTCCTTGCACATTCTGCACCACTACCTTACCATCTCTGATAGTAGCTTGATTGTGTGAATTGGATGCTGTTCTGAGGTTATTGTTGGTGTGTGGAGTGGAATTCATATTTTGACTAACCATGAGAGACAGTTGATTGATGAGGTTTTCCATGAGTGTGTTTGAGTCTGGAGGCTTATATGTTGGATCAGGAATGAGCTTGTAATTACCATTACCCGTGGGTATGACTTGAGAAGCTTTGGTGGTAATTCCAACATTTGTGTAAAATGTTGTTGAATCATTTGACGAACTTGCTTCTCCCTGTTTAGATTTGAACTGTTCAAGAATCATTCGTTCAAACATAGCATGTCTCTCATTCTGAAGCAGGAAGGCATACAGTTGCTCATAGTTGGTGATCTTTAATCCTTTGGTTAGCTTCACAGAGGTGACAAATTTGTGCCATTCAGGATTCATATTGTTCACAAACTTTGAGTTCAGCTGAATATTTGGCATTGTCATTTTGATATTCCTCATGTCATTCACAAGCTTGTGGAATCTCACGTAATATTCATAGACACTTTCTTCTGGTTTCATCTTAAAGTGCTCAAATTCATCATACAGTTGTGATTCTCTGTCTTCCTTAGTTAATTCAGAACCTGAGAGAAGCATCTTGACATTATCCCAAACAGCCTTGGCTTCAGTGTTGTGATTGATCAGCTTGTAAATGTCCTTAGGTAAATCCTGAAGTATGATGTTAGAAGCCCTGATGTCTGCATCGTATCTCTTCTTCTCCTTATCAGTCAGTTCATCATACATCTTAGGTCTGTCCAGTCCTAATATCACTGAGCCATCAACAGCAGTCTCAAGTATGTCTCTGGCTATCTCAACTTGATAAGGTCCTTCATCGATTGATTTGAGGATGTTAACCCCATTTTCCTTTCCCAAACAGTACAACCTGATTCGTTGAGCCCATGAGTCATAGTCAGTTCTGTCAAGCATAGGTGGACGAGTATCTGATCCAGCTGCTTGAACGTCCTCAGCAATAGAAGAAATGATTGCAGGCACGTTGGTAGACATGATTACAGATTTCACGGGATTTTAAAACTCTTGGATTAAACCGGGAAATAGATTCTTTCACGGGATTTTACTAAATCAAGAGAAAACCGTAGAATGTAATCAAGAAGAAAAACACTAAGTCACAAGAGACAAATCGCACAGACAACAAATCGCTCAAAAGTGACAAGTCGCATCAACTAACAAATCGCTTAATCAATCAACTCGCTTCAATAAGCAAGTCGCTTAACCATACAAGTCGCTTAAACCAAGACAAGTCGCTTAACCAAGACAAGTCGCTTAAACCAAGACAAGTCGCTTAACCAAGACAAATCGCTTAACCAAGACAAGTCGCTTAAACTTACAACTCGCTTCAATAAGCAAGTCGCTGAAGAAATGACAAATCGCTTAAAGTCACAACTCGCTTAAATAAGCAAATCGCTGAAAAATGACAAATCGCTACTCCGAATAAATCGCACAAGTACAACCACTACCCGGACAAATCGCTTAAATAAGTGATTTGTAACAGACACAAATCGCTCCCAAACAAGGACAAATCGCTCAACTGAAATACTTTACCGAGACTCAAATCGCTTCTTTTAAACTTTACTAAAATGCCTCTATTAAATCCAAAAGCAGTCCAACCACAATGATTCAAGCCTTCCAAATCAAAACCTAAACACTTATGATGATCCTAAACACAAAAGTACAATCAAAATCCAAACTTTAACACAAGAAATGGTCCAAATGTTGCAAATATCACTAAACTTTTTCAAACCCAAAAACCATATAAAACCACTAGAAATCCAAGAACATGTAAGAGAGATGATCAAACCATGGCTCTCTGATACCATTTATAACATATTGGATTTCACATACACATCAAATCATGATCACAAGTGGGGCGTACAACATGTAGTTTTAGAGAGAGAAAGTTTAGAGGTTTAGAGAACTTAGTGAGAGAAAGTAAAATTATTATTATGAGCTCCAACCCTCTACCTTGGGAGGTAGAGGGTATTTATAGTATCTTACATAAACGCCACCTACGGGCTGTGGATCAAGCATACAGTGGGTAAAGACCCGTCCGTCCTCCACGGTGTTACTAAACTAAATACTAACTAACATTAAATAACTACGACTACGAACTTTCTAACGAATACATATACTTGAGGTGATCGACACTTTAATAACTGGATTTACTAAATCCTAACAGTATATGATTTCCCATGATTAATATGTCATCGACATACTGAACAAGGAAAGTAACATGACTCCCACTAGCTTTGTGATATACACATGGCTCATCAAGATTCTGAGTAAACCCAAAACTTTTGATTTCTCCATCAAATCCTTTATTCCATTGCTTTGATGCTTGCTTTAGTCCATAAATGGACCTTTTAATCTTGCATACACGGTTAGGAAATAGTGGATTCACAAACCCCTCAGGTTTTTCCATATAGATGTCTTCATCTAGACGACCATTCAGAAAGGCGGTTTTGACATCCATCTGCCAAATCTCATAGTCATAGTGTGTAGCTATAGCTATGAGAATCCTAATAGCTCTTATGTTCACTACAGGAGATAATGTCTCCTCGTAATCAATGCCATAGGTTTGAGTAAAACCTTTAGCTACCAGACGAGCCTTATAGGTGTGTACATTGCCATCCATGTCAGTTTTCTTCTTCAAGGTCCACTTACTTCCAACGAATTTAGCATTGGGAGGAAGGTCAACTTCAATCCAGACATCATTATCCTTCATGGATTGCATTTCCTCATTCATAGCAATCTGCCATTTATCCTTTTTAGGATCAGCCATGGCAGCCTTATAGTTGGCAGGTTCATTAAGATCCCCAACCATATTTTCCTCCACCTCTACGTTAAGACATAGATGGTCAGGTGCACGTATAGTCCTTTCAGACCTATGAATGGGAACAACTTCAGGAGGAGCCAGGCTCTTCTTGAAGTTGGCTAGTATTATCAGAAGGTGTTGTATCTTCATGATCATATTCCAGATCATATACTCTCCCACTGAGTTCTTGATATATGAGATTCCTTTCAAGGAAGTCTCCATACCTAGCGACTATGACTTTGTTCTCAGCTGGGTAGTAGAAGTAGTAACTCATAGTTTCGTTAGGGCATCCTACAAAGATACACTTAACAGATCTTGGTTGGAGCTTATCTGGTGAGTCATGTTTAACAAACGCCTCACATCCCCAGACCTTTAAGTAAGAAAAGTTGGGAACTTTTCCTGTCCATATTTCATATGGAGTCTTAACAACCTTCTTCGTTGGAACCATATTCAAAATGCGAATAGCAGTTTCAAGGGCATAATCCCAAAAAGTTAAAGGAAGAGTCGTAAGATTAAACATTGATCGTACCATGTCAAGTAAAGTACGATTTCTCCTTTCAGATACACCATTTTGTTGTGGGGTATAAGGAGATGTGAGCTGCTGGACAATTCCACACTCAGCTAAGTAATCTTTGAACTCTTGGCTTATATATTCACCACCTCTATCGGATCAAAGAGCTTTAATCTTCTTACTGAGTTGTAATTCTACTTCACTTTTGAAAACCTTAAATATTTCAAAGACTTCATGTTTATGTTTAAGTAAATAAACATAACCATAACGACTGAAATTATCCGTAAAAGTTAAGAAGCAGGTAGCACCACGTTTTGACACGTGTCTAAGTGGACCACACACATCAGTGTGTATCAATCCAAATAGATCTGAAGCCCTTTCCACTTGCTGTGAAAAGGTTTCCTTGTCATCTTCCCAGCTATGCAAGACTCGCATTTGTCAAATGATTCATCATCGACACTTTGTAAAAGCCCTTCATGTTGCAGCTTTTCCATGTGTTTCTTGCCTATATGAGCAAGGCGACAATGCCAAAGATAAGAAGATTCCCAGTTAGACTTGCTCTTCTTATTGCTAATGCTATACAACGAATTATTTCCATTGGACACACAACCATCCATATCAATTTCAAACACACCATTTATAGGAATTGCATTAAAATAAAAAAACATTATTAAAAGAAACAGAAATTCCATAACTGGTAAAAAGTGTGCATAAAACCAATATCTTTTAACAAAGAAATTGAAATAACACCCCTAACAATGGAGGGTGCATAATGACAATTATTTAGTTCAAGAATTAAGCCCGAAGGCAACACTAAATCAAAAGTCCATATGGCTTCAACTACTGCACGCTTGCCATTGCCAATGTACAAGTATCTCTCCACATGTCAGCTTCTTCGCTCCTCTAAGTCCATGCGATGTATTACAGATGTGAGTACCACATCCTGTATCATAAATCCAGGAATTTTGCTTATAAGGAAAAGAAAATAATTCAAACATAAAAATACCTGATGAGCTAGGCACCATCTTATTTTTATTCTGAAGCAACTCACTCAGCAACAATGGACAGTTCCGCTTCCAATGACCTGGTGAGTTACAGTGGTGGCAAGCCGAATCCTTCTTAGGATTCTCCTTTCTCTTTGTAGGTTTCTTCTTAGGAGCTGGTGAGATCACAACTTGTTTCCCCTTTCCTTTTCCTTTCCCTTTCTTATCTGCTTGCAGCTTTGGCTTGTTTACCCTACCACCTTGGATTGCTAGTACCGCAGGTGTAGGTGCCTTCTTAGGTAATCTTTTCTCGAAGTCTACAAGCATTGCATGTAACTCATTCACTGTCTTCCCCGTGCAATGCATATTGTACTGGCGCACAAAATCACCAAATTGTTCCTGATTAAGGGAGTGATTGATGAGGCCAACACACACATCTTGGGAGTAACCACAGCCGAGCTTCTCCAATTGGTCCAAGTGATGTTTCATCTCAAGGACGTGGTCGGATACAGATTTACCAACCTCCTGCTTGTAGCTATGAACCTTTTCAATAAGTTCATACAATTCAGCTGATGGTGGCTTCTCAAACATACGTTTGAGTTCATCTAGCATGCTCATAGGTGGATAGTGCCCAAATTGTTTTTGCAATTGAGCAGACATCCCCGAAAGCATAAGACACGCCACATCATTGTGCTTCTCATACTCGACACGATACTCCTCTTTTTCAAGAGCAGTAGCCGTATCAATAGGAGCATCAGGCAGAGGTGTAGTCAAAATCTCAAGTCTTTTGGCAACACGAAGGATGATCCTAAGTGCACGATGCCAATCATTGAAATGTGGGCCAGTCAGTTTGCCTCTTCCAATCATATCTTTGAAAGCAACACTCATTAAGCTCATAGTGTTATCAGGTTGATGAGCCTACAGAAAAAAGTTCAAAAAACCATAATTAGTATTTTGATAATTTTCCTTTTCAATAAAATTAAATACCCAAGGTTCATATTCATATAACCAATTAATTATTATTGAAAACTAGGATCCAAATTGTCATAATCTCATCACGTCAGTTGATCTGCTAGTAATGAATTTATACAAAATGGTAGAGCCCGCTCAATTGCCAATTTCAATTGCAATTCCTAGATTTATGGGATTTACATTTAGCCAATTTCAATTGCCATGTAAACATGTTTTATCCCCATCTTATGCCTTGAGTTGCCAGTTCTCATCGCCTAACTCAATTAAGTTGTCCAACTTAAGAAACTGCAAAATCATCCATGCCCGTTCTCACGTCACATGGATATTTTACCCTTTGATTACGATCTAAATCACGTTCTCACGCAAATAAAAGGTAATCTCAGGTGTTTCCGTTTCGTTGGATGATACAACTTAAATTAAGGGTAATAATTTTGATGTCAAATCAAATATGTACAAAGATGTCATGCATTCATCTTTGTAGCATAAGATTTTATTAAAACATTTATATCCTTGTTTTAATGTTTAAGCTTTTCATCATCAAACTTTAATCGAGGTATTGGTTAACCAATTAAAGAATTATCTTTAATTACCACTATATCCTACTGCTGCATGAGTTATAAGACCCAAGTTATTCGGATAATTACCACAAAAGTGGCGCGTAAAATTTAAGGTCAATTCACCCTTAAGATTTTATGCACATTCATAGGAATACTTGGTAGCTCCATTAAGACGCACAAACGAGCGGAGAATTAGGTCAGCGCGAAGCATATTACATACCCTCATCTTTAAGGTCACAATTTAATGCGTACCGACCTTGTACCCATCACACAGTTTGTCAATAATGGGTGAGCCGTTCTAACTATTTTGTACATAAAAATTAATCAATTAAACGATTACAATTACTATGCTTAAAAAAACACATGTTTCACCATTAAAAAACACATGTTTCACCATTGTTTAGGTCAGTTTATTTTTCTTATAAAAATACCCTTGTTACACATAACAAACAAGCAAGTATTTAAAAAATAAACATATAAACAATGAATACATAACTTAACAATTAATCATGCATATCAAATAGCCACATGCAAACCTTTTGATAAATCCTATTAATAATCAATTCTAGATCTGTCAATATGTATATGTCTAATTAAGACTTTCACCCGTTTTCATCAATGTACAAGGTGAGCCACATGCATCGATTCATCGATTGCGTAAGTCAAAATTAAACATATACCACATAGCACATAATTGATTTAATAATAATGATTGAGGTATTCCCCAATTTTATATCTATCAAAAATTAGTGTATATCACTTAACCAATTAAAGCATACAATAAAAGAGATCCATGACAAAACATGCATGTATTTATCATGGACAGAAATTACACTTAACAATTAATACAATTAAACAAGAGTTACGAAATTTAATACACATAAAATTGCATGCAACCTAGGGTTTTCTAATTCAATTAAAAACAAAAGTTTACAAAACCCTAATTAGGGCACAAAAAAAGCCCCCCCCCCCCCCAAAAAAAATAAATTAGGGTTTAGGTTTTGCAAACCCTAGATCTACACATACAATTAATAACACAATACAATTTATTTGTTTTATGCGTTTCAGTAATTAATTACTTATTATACAAGGCTCGTGATGTCATTGTTGAGTTTAAGATACATGATATACAAATAATAACATGTAGACGTCACAGAGTACACAGCGAAAAACTTACAATATAACAGCAATTAATTAACTGAAATAAATGCGTAACATACCTCTTGCAATTTGGTTAGATCTCTTGAACAAAGAAGATAAAGTGGTTTAAAAAAAGTTGTCCCTTACCGTTTTACAACTCAAACCAATTGGTGTAAGAATAATGTCTTACCACCACAGTTTTGTACACACGAATTAACCACGAATCAAAGCGATTGCTAGATCTAACACAAATCCTTGTTTTATGAAAAACAAAACCAAAACACCCTATGGGGGGGGGGGTTCCGCCGAATTAATGCAAGAGAGGAGAGGGAGAGATCTAGGGTTAATGCAATGTACAAAAGTTAACCTTAAACCATAATCCTAGACCTGTATATATAGTGGTAGAATATCTTGTAGGAAAAGTTAGGGTTTGGGCTTGGGAAAGCCCCCCATGGCCGGCCACCTTAGAGGAAGAAAGGGGAACCCAAAGCTTTTCCATTTTTAAGTTATTCACTACATATTCTCTCTTTTTACATTTAACGGTCGTTAGTCTTTCCGTTAAATACTTAATGATCGTTAGATGGACTTTTGTGTAATAATTAATCGTAATCATTAACATTAGTTATTAACTTTAATTCTCATTCGTTAATGTGTGCAATCCCGTGGTCACGAGTTCGAATCCGGACATGCACGGTTTTATAAATATATACATATTCCAACATAAACAATCAATTATATACTCGTTTTTTAACTGAAAAAAATATACTATGTAAAAAAGATAGTGTGGTCTTCTTCTTCCTTTCCTTTGGTACCTGCTGCAGAAAGAAGACACAAACAAATCACAAACGCAAACCAAAAAAAAAATCTACCACGTGGGCTGGTCATCATGCCGCGAGCAGTCATGACGCCACCCACAGTACAATGCGCCGTCGTCTTTTTTGGGTTGGTGGGTTAACGCGAGGCTAACAGCCAAAAGTACCCCTTGCTCTAATAAAAGAGAGTTTTTAGACCCCATCAAAAATATTTTCCAAAAGAGTTAATTACATAAATGGTCACTATGGTTTGCCGGGTCTTGCAAATTTGGTCACTCAACTTTTTTTTCGCCGGGTCCAGTCATTGTGGTTTCATTTTATTACGGATCTAAGCCAAAATCGTTATCTTGGGTTAAAAGTGCCGTTAATGCCACACACGTGACAAACACGTGAGGCTATTTCAGTCTTTTCCCTTTTCCCTCTATTTCCCCCTTGGTTCCACTTGACCTGTTATTTAGATGATTGAAATTTTTAGTCAAAATCCCTAACTACATTAACACAAACACACCAATCTTCACAAGCCCATGGATGAATGCCCAGTTTGTCATTTTTCCCCTTTGAGGATTGCAACATCGTGGACAGCAAGGAATCCAGGAAGGAGATTCAACTGTTGTGCTAACATAGTAAGTTTGTCATTTTATTGTTATCTTGTAAGTTTTGTTTTGTTGATTTACTTAAATGATAAATGTAGCCAAGCTGTGGGTTTGTTTCTTGGTTTGATCCACCAATGTGTCGAAGAGCTATTCAGATCATTCCTGGGTTGTTGAGGAGAATGAACAACCTTGAAGCCACAGTGACAACAAATGTGAATGAAGTTCGAAGATTGAAGATGATTTTGGTCCTCAGTTGGGTGTTGTTTGTAGCCTACTATGTTAGTCATTGACTGTTGTTGTTGTTAGGTCTTAAATGGGTCAGTTAGTGTTAGGTCTAAGTAGGGTCACTTGGTAAAATGTTGTAATACCAGCCTTGAAGCTATATGGATGTTGTAATTCCAGATTTTGAAGCTAATGAAATGACTTGGATGGTTAAATGTTACAAGTTTAATTGAATGTTTATCAAAAGTGCAATATTGAATGGTTTGGTTAAGTTTGACAAGTGTTTGACTATAGATTTGAAACTGCAAGTGAATGGATTGTTTTATCCAAAGTGAATGGTTGGTTTACTTTTGCTAAACTTTACAAGTCTTTGACTAAAATGGTCAAACTGCAAATGCAATGGTCTACAAATTTAAAGTGCAAAATCAAATAAACAAGTATGCATAGCAAAGAAACAAGTCTACAATAAATACCCATAAGACTTATAAAGTTTGCAATATCACTTAACAAAATATGGTCTGCAATATTCATAACATTGACTTATAAAGTCTGCAATATCACTTAACAAAATACGGTCTGCAATATCCATAACATAGACTTAACAAAATAAAGAAGACATCAAATATCAAAGAGTCTTCACTGCACAGCCTTTCCCTTTCCTTTATCTTTTGCAGATTCATTTGAAAGTTTTGCAGCTAGTGAAGCTCTTGTATTTGCAGATGGTGAGTCTCTAATGATGATACCTTGTGAAGGTCTTGGTGTGCTTGGAGTTTCAGAAGTTGGTCCCTTTTTCTTCCTTGGAGAAGTAGTTGCAGCAGCTTGACCTTTTTTCTTCCTTGGAGCACCAGTTGTACCAGTTGCAGCAGGTTGACCATCTTTGTTTTGTTTACAAGACCTCTGATTGTGTCCTAACTGCTTGCAAATCTTACAAGTAACAGTTTTACCAGCTCTACTCAACTTACCATTTCTCACCATTGTGTCACTCAATTCAGAGGCACTTTTCTTCCTTTTCTTTGAGGGTCTACCAATTGGAATGTGATAATCTGGTGGAGTTAAAAGAAGTGGAACACCTGATTTACGATAAAACTCTGGACCATTCACTGGATCAATCTTGAAACTGTACATCTTTTGCCATGTTCTCAACCAATAACAAGCATGAACATATGCTTCTGGTAGCCCAACTGCCATACCATTACTGGCCATGTCATAGATTGCTGCCACTGCATGTTTGCATGGCATCCCTGTTAACTCCCATTTTCTACATGAGCATGACTTTGTATTCATATTAACCACACATTGCTCTGCCCAAGGTCCATTGACTTGATATTTGTCACCTCCATTCCAAGTTACCTGTAAATCAGTAACATTTTCATGGTTGTAACACTTAGAAGAAGCATATTATGATTAACACAGTATGCATATTTCAAAAAGGAGCATATAATGATTACCCTATATTTAGAAGCTTCTTCTTTGATGACTTTAAACAATCTTGATGCATTTGGAGTAAGAGGCCCATCAGACTTATCAATAACCTTTTGCACATTAACAATCTTTTTCATTAAATACTCCCTTATAAACTCTAAACAAGTAATTATAGGTTTATCCCTTCCATCTACTAGTTGCCTATTCAGCACCTCACACATGTTATTTAACAGGACATCACAATGTGCTCTTCCTGAAATATAGTAACTATTACTATCTGATATACTATTACAATCAAAAGTGAAATGTTTAAATGTGGATCATACCAGAAAAATGGGACCTGGACCAGTGGCATGGTGGAATCTTTTTCAACCACAGGTATGCATCTTTAGAAATTCCTTTTAGTTCATCCATGTACTTGTCAAATGTTTGAGTGGTAGTTGCCGTTGCACACTTCCATAGCATATCCTTATACAATTGACCCCTCCAAACAAGCTTCATGTTATCATATATGTGTTTCAGGCAGTATCGGTGCTCAGCACTTGGAAATATAGTAGCTAATGCTGGGATTATACCCTAAACAAGTAATTGCATTAGTTACTATGTAATGTGCTTGCATAAATGAGAATTTAAATAACTTAGTTGCATAAAAAATAAAGTGCATACATAAAAAGTACTCAAGAAGTGATATAAATGTGAAGTTTAAATAAGCAAGTTACCTTTTGTCTATCTGATATAAATGTGAAGTTTGACCTCCTGTTCAAGTCAAGATCATCCCCTAAGCACTCAAGAAACCAACTCCATGAATCTTTGGTTTCAGATTCAACAATAGCATACGCAACTGGATAAGTTCCATTATTTGGGTTAACACCAACTGCAGTTAAAATTTGACCAGGCCAAGGTCCAGATAAGAAACAACCATCAAGACCCAATAACTCCCTGTTTCCAGCCTTAAACCCCTTCTTTAATGCTCCTAAACAGACATATATCCTCTTAAATTGCCTTGTTTTACTGTTGGGATCAACATCTCTATTCAGCTCCAATTTAACTGTAGTATCTGGATTAGCTTCTTGCAATTCTAAGGCATAATCTCTCAATTGAGAATACTGGCCAGCATAGTCACCAATAACTTTCTCCTTTGCTATTTGTTTTGCCCTGTAAGTTTTCATCTTGGAAACTCCTAAGTGGTATTTTTTTTGCAGTTGGTCTCTAAGAGCTGCAGTTGGGATTTTAGGGTTAGGAACTATAGATTCTTCCACATCTTTTGCTAAAAAAGATGCTGTACACTTTTGGACCACTCTTGTTTGTAAGCATTTGTGGATATCCTTAAATGTCTTGACAACCCATGTCTCATCTTGTGGACCTTTGGAAACATGTAAAAGCCATGGGCAACCTTCACTATTATCTATAACTGGCCCATCATTCACCCCATCAGTTGGCCCATCATCTGGCCCATACTGTTTTTTACTTAGCCCATCAGTCCCCCCACTTCCACTAGCTTCATGAGAGTCAGCAACATCACTAAATGTTGGTGTCTTACCTCTACAAATTACCCTTACTCTAGTCCTATCATTTCTATCAAGATGTAGCTGCCTTCTATCCTCAACAGCAAGCTTACTTACCATTTCTTTAATCACTTGTTTGCTAGGTATCTTTTTCCCCAAATAAAAGTTTCCCTCAGAAGTCATACCCTGAATTGATCTTTGTTTTTTGGTCAACTTTCTCAAAGCTTTATTTCTGTCACCTTCAAAATCATCCTCAGAATCTGATGGACTATCAAATTCTTCAAGATCAACCTCAACATCATTGTTTTCAACTTCTGCTTCACCACAACTCACCTGTTCCACATTTTGTTCTATGGTTTTCCTAAAAGACTCCATATCTACCTCAACATCATTAAGTGGGTTCTCCTCATCATCCATTAGATCACTACTTTCAACTTCTTGGTTCTTTTTCCTAGATGATTCATCTACTCCAACATTCACCCCACTAGATTGGCCCATACAATCAGCACTGGAACTATTGTGTTTAGAAAAAAAAGGATCAAAATCATTTGACATATCAAAATCATTTAACACATCCTCATCATGTTCTATGTTCTTAGACTTCTTAAATATGTCTATGCTAGACAACCAAAGTTCCATGTATACTTCAATAACCTTATTGTTTCCTAAACACTTTGCCAAATGTAACACATCACTGTCACTATCTAAAGGGTGAAGTCCATTATCTAATCCCTTATTAGGCATTCTAAAATGGAAGTACATAGTGTCTTCCTCTTTGTAACCTAACTTGCTTAACATATCTTTAAGTTCTATGACTGAAAACTCATCTATATCAACTGCATCAAACCAATTAACCTTACCATTTATGTAACGTCTTCCCGACCCCATTGTAAAAAAACCCCCATGATGAATCTCGAGTGTAAATAGTGTAGGGTTTGAATTGCCTGTAAAAAAATCACCCCATAACTAAATAAACAACAACAACGAACCAAAAATCAATAAAATTAAAATAAAAATGAAATTATGCTAAAAACATTAAATTTTCATTTAGCCCTAAAAATCATACCGTATGCTTTGTAAGGATCAAAGGTTGCTCCTTCTTTTCGAAGAGTGCATTGATTTAGATCAACCATTATTGGGAAATCACATAAATGTTTTTTGAGAGGCTTGTCAAAGTGTGAGCAGAGTATGTGTGAGTTGCAGAGTATGTGTGAGTATATGAATGGGTTTTTTTAGTTTGGGTTTTTATTCAGGTCAAGTGGAACCAAGGGGGAAATAGAGGGAAAAGGGAAAAGACTGAAATAGCCTCACGTGTTTGTCACGTGTGTGGCATTAACGGCACTTTTAACCCAAGATAACGATTTTGGCTTAGATCCGTAATAAAATGAAACCACAATGACTGGACCCGGCGAAAAAAAAGTTGAGTGACCAAATTTGCAAGACCCGGCAAACCATAGTGACCATTTATGTAATTAACTCTTTCCAAAAATAGCTTCTACTATGATAGTGACACGTGGCAAACATTTGACGAAAATTTTCTAGGTTATTTGCAACAGTGGGAATGAAAATTTCAATTCATATAGAACAAGATGAAAAGAGTTGGTTAATAAATAATTACTACTTTTTTACAAAAAAAGAGTTGCTTAATAAATAATTACTACTTTTTACAAGCATTGATACATTCTTTTTAACTCATTCTTTTACAAGAAATATATCAAAAACATGAGGTAAAGAAAATAGAAGAAATATAAAGATTGAGATAAGCTTTTTACCGAGTGCTATTATAATGTGACTAATAACATGAGAAAATGTATATTGTAACACAGTCTAAAACATTTTTATGTGTTGACTTATAAAAAGTGATCTATTATGTTTGTTTAATGATTCTAACATTTTGCTTCTTATTTTGTTAAAACTTTGGAAGTAAAATTTTACAGTTTGTATGATAAAACTCAAGTACATATTATCTTTCCCTATAAACATCAAGAATCGGAAGGTTTAGGTTGATGAAAGTAGATAAACATTGTTAAGTTTTTGGAGAGAGAAATGTGAAGGAAATAAAGTGTTTTATTAAAATAAATGCGTTACACAAATGATTTCTTCACACTCCTTATGGACATGAGGGGTATTTATAGGCTCATCGCATCACTGGTTTAATTGAGTGCAACTATATTACGTATCTAGTCCAATTCACGTGTAAGATGTTATCTTCACAAAATAGCAAAGTTCGGTAAAAACCCTACAAATTCGGTAAAACCTTAAGAAACTCGGTAGAATTTCAATCCTTGAAGCTCGGTTAAAACCCTAAGAATTCGGAAAATGTTATAGAAACTCGAAGAATCTTGAAATTCGGAACATTTCTTAGAAACTCGGAGAATCTCAGTGAAACTCTGAAGATTTGGTGAAACTCGGAGGTTTTTGAAGAAAATTGTGAAACTTAGAGGATCTCAGTAAGGCAAACTCGGAGAGAAACTCACTAGACAAACTCGGTTCCAAACTCGGTATTCTCAAACATGGTGCCCAAAACTCGGAGAAATGCATATCAAATTCGTAGAACTTCATAGAAACTCGGAGAAACCCATAGAAACTCGAAGAAATGCAAGTGAAACTCGAAGAAAGACATAGGAAACTCGGAGAAACTAAAAAGTTACGTACTTTTTCACCAAAATCAACACAAAACACTCATTTTTAGCTCGTTTTTGCCTATTCTTTTTTACATAAACTTCTTCTATGAACATAAAACAACGATAAAAATGTTTCCTTTAGAGGATTAAACCATAAGAGCTCGTTTGATGAAGAAAAAGTACACGTTTTGGGTTAAAAGGACTCACGAACTAAGATTTGACCACCAAAAACGATTTGATTCAAAACAAGACCACATATCACTCCTGGTTAGCTCTGATGTCAATTGTAAACATCAAGAATCGGGAGGTTTAGATTGATGAAAATAGATAAACATAATTAAGTTTCTAGAGAGAGAAAGGTGAAAGAAATAAAAGTGTTTTATTAAAATGAATGTACTACACTAATATTTTCCACACCCCTCATGGAGAGTCATGAGGGATATTTATAGGCTTATCACATCACTAGTTTGCACCGTGTAGATTATTAGTCCCTGCGAGTGCAACTATATTACGTATTTAATCCAATATATGTGTAAGACGTTATTTTCACACAATATCAAAGCTAACTTCCTCAAACTTAGGTTTTTTCCTTTTTGCATTATGTGAAAATTTAAAGGCTGAAAGTAAAGAGATGTTAGCATTGTAACTTTGTAAGTATTAAGATAACATAAGTTCACACTAAATCGAGCTTGAGTATCATCAATTTCTAATAAAATTTATACGTTAACGTGTTTGTTTTATTCACATATAATATATAATAAAATAATTAATCAAAGTTAAATATACGAATAATTGGTGAGGTGTCATATTTTTACGTGGCTATGGCTTCATTCTAACATAACAACTCTTAAGTTGCTTCCCTTATACTAGTAACAGGTAAGATAACGTTTTACGATTTTTGTGATAAAAAAAAATTAATTATAGCACATTTTGTAACATAATTCTACATAAAAAGATTGTTTTTCGTCAATATTAATATTCTTATTTCTAAAAAAAATATAAGGTATTTTATAATAGGGGGAATTTCATATATACTCAAAGAAACTTCAAAAATTACATATTTTCCCAAAACACAAGTTTCTAATGCATGATGTACAATGCTATTAAAGCATGCTTTGAGAAAATATGTAATTATTGAAGTTTGAGTGGGGATGTATGTAAATGCCCCTTTATAATAATAAATATATTAAAAGCAACCTTCATATTATTTTAAACATCTAACTGAATGCCTTTTTTATTTTACAACACTGATTTTGAATATAAAGTTATTGAAATCAGTGTTCTAAAAAATGACTATTGCTCATTTAAGGCGAAAGGTACATTGATTTTGCTTAATTACGTTGTTTTTTTTTAATATTCATTGTCTAATCGTTATTTTTAATGTGTTTCAAAAGTTTTAATTTATATAACTAGTTTTAACGATATTTGTATAATATACTATTTATCGTACAAGAGTTTTGCACAAACAAGCAAAACATTAGTACTGTAGCACAACCAAGTGCATTAAATGCACACTTTGCCAAATTGGCGAAAACAGCCCCTGAGGTTCAAGTGTCGTTGCAAAGTAAGTCCTTTAGCATTAATAATCTTTCGCAACTTGGCAAAAACAGCCCCTGAGGTTTAATTGTCGTTGCAAAGCACGTCCTTTAAGCAATCCCGCTGCATCGCGCGGGTTTTCCAACACTCGTTCTTACTAAAACACACATGACAAGTATACCCTTTCGATTAGAGTAAAGTATTGGTAAGACCACATCATTCCATAGGGACTTGTTTTGTTCTCAGAATCACAAAAGTGAAAAGGCTTGAACGGATTGATTTTAAACAAATTAGAAGACAAAGGCAAAATGAGAATTTTTGCAAATTCAATAATAAGAGAGATATGTTTGCTTCGATTAGATGATATAATTCAGAATTAAGGTTATGATGATGATGATGATGATGATGATGATCAAATCGATTATAAACACAAAGGCTCGATTTCTCAAATCCTTGACTATGATTCACAAGCATACAATTTTTGTCAAAATTGGTTTTCTTATAAATCATGCATTAGATTCGATCAATCAATTCAAGATTTATAACTATTCTAGCAAAGACGCTTACTCTCGTCAAATACCAATGCTAGCAATAACACGGGTTTAGTTGTTTTACCTAAGCGGATTTCTCCAACCAAAGAAAAATTGTTAATAGACAAACACTTGCAAATGAATATAATCTAGTTGACTCTTTCGACCTTTCCAACTGGCATACACACTCAAACAAGGCAAACAAACATAATAAAACCCATGTACAAAAGTATCTTGACATAAGCATGAAATTGTAATGAAAACCAATCAATAACCAACCACCAGTTTATTATATCAACATCGTCCAAACAAACATAAAGAGATTAGCTTAACATGGCAAATGAGTTCATAACTTCAGTATCAAAATAAGGAGTAAAAGTAGTCATACATCTTGGTAAAAAGGATACAAGGAATGCACTAGTGTCACTAGCAAAACTAATACCAATCACCAATGTTATCCACGTCCTAAAGTTATACCCTTCTCCTTGATTCTTCCTGAGACAAGTGTTGTTCTTGACCGGAAAACGTAGCTTCCAAGTTGGGGTATAAATTTCAGTGTTGCAAAAATCGGTCAACTAGGCCGATTAATCGGCGATTACTAAGTAATCGACCTTCTACTTTATTGATTTTTAAAATATGTGAGAAAATCGGTTGGTAAAAAAATCGGCCACTAATCGATCAAAAATCGGCCTAATCAGTCAAAAATCGGCCTAATAGATAAAAAATGGAACTAATCGCTCAAATCGTCTTAATTGGTCAACTTTTAAAAAAAAATGATATAGGCATTCTACTTAATTTGGAGATCGTTTATTTCACTTATAATGCAAAATGGACATCATAATCAGAATTGGAGCATTTTATTAAGGTTCTGGAACATAATAAGCTTAGAATCAGTTAAGATATTTAGTTTAGTCTCCAGAAATACTCAAAACTTGCACGAAATGCCAATCCGATTAATCAACGATTAATTCTGCCTAGACCGATTAATCCCTACAAGGTGGTCGACCCCCCGACTACCGATTCACGATTTTTGCAACCTTTGGTGTAATAATATATTATTAAGTAAGATAAGGTGGTATAAATAAGCACGGAAATGATCAGCTGAAGTGCGGCGTACTCCATCTCAAAACCGACGCACTTCAGCTTGTCTTTGCGCCAAAGTTTCATAGATAAAAGGAAAGTGTGACGCATTCAAAAGATAAAATCGGCGCACTTCCTTTATTTGGGTGTTTGGACATGAGCTTTAATGAGAGTTTAATTGGCATTGGAGCAAGTACGCCGAACGTGGGATGAAAACCGGCGCACTTGGCTACTTGTATCTTCAACAATTTGCTTATTTTGCACTTTAGGCCAAAGTATGCACTTTCTTGGTATAAGAACTTTTGTTGGCTATTTCTTCACGATTGCTTCTTCAAGTGAACCTGAAACGTATTTTTACACATTTAAGTATCGAAAGTTCACAAGAAATAATAATAAAACAATGAATAGTGCGACTAAATATATGTATAAGTTGAGTATAGTTAACTATTGCTTGTCCCTAAGCAATCCGAGAGAACAAAACAAATTTCATTTCATGATTTGGTTGCGGAGATAACAAAATTTGTCAACCATTCTATCCTAATGCGAACATCAGGAATAGACATGCCGAAATTTTTCCATAAGCTAAAGAATACTTGCAATACCCTAAAGTTATTCAGGCACCGATACATAACCAAAACACCTCACGATTGGGAATAAAAGTATACACAATATCACTCAAGTGGGTTAAATTTGTGAGATCACTCAAATTGCACAGTCGCGATTTAACTAGCTACCATATGCTTGTGCAAGATACAAAGAGTGCATCAACGCGGTGTAAGCACTAGATAAAGATATCAAAAGAGGGCTTTTTCAATGGGTTATTATGATTAGGATTTGGGTTTAAAAAAATGTGTGCATAAAGACATGGGATACTTGGGGAGAAATTGTTTCTAAAGAAAAATGAAAAATTAGTTAAAAAGTCTATACCCAATTGTCGCAAACTACAGCAAACCAAAAGCCATAATAGTATAATAGCATCGGTATATACTTGAGAATACAGTATTTGCTGCGAACTTCCATAACACTTCATACTTTATTCGATCACATACAACATATTTCTTACTTTACTTTTTTTTAAGCAAACAAACATAACTTGACATAACATAACAGAAGATAACATGAGATATCATGAGATAACAACAGCGGCGGGATAATTGATTCAGGATGCTAGTTCAACCATTCTTACCGAGTAGCGAGCGACCAACCATAAGACTTTGACTTATGGTAGGCTTAGGTTTCAGGTTTCCTTTCAGTTTATAGTTTGAGTGGATGTATCAAAATGAAAGGGATGGCTCGGCAGGTTTTTCGATAAGTATCTATCATTGAAAATGAGTGCTAGAAGGGGTAACAAGACAACACAAACAACACAAGAGCAAGCTAGTCATACAGTTCAAAGTGTACACAGATTCAGCCCACACAAGATGAAGACTCTGCTACAAAGTAGTCTAGTGACATGTAACACTATGTTATGTATCTGATATGTAGTTAGGTCCAGATTCAATATAACAGTAGTATAGCATAGTATAAATACTTCTCATTTCTGTATTGTAAGTAACTTTTGATAGTTCAATTCATAATTCTGTTCCCACACACTTCTTATCATGGTATCAGAGCAAAGTATCCTGCTCTACCATCACTACCACCATTATTCCGCCAAACTCATAACTAACCACCATAACTAACCACCATAACTGTTTTTCACCACCGTAACAAACCATCATAACTGATTTTCCCACCATAACTAACCACCATTATTTCACATTTTACACATCCAATCTAATCAAAACAATCAGTTTTCTGATCACAACACCAATTCACAATCATCTCACAGTGATTCATCATCAATAATGCCTCAAAACAGTGATTCAAGCACTTCTAACACAAACACCAATAACACCATGGATGATCTTAACTCACCAAACCATCCATTGTACTTTCATCCTCAAGATCATCCTGGCATGATTCTCATCTCAAGAAAATTAACAGGATCAGAAAACTTCAGTTCTTGGCACAGATCCATGACCATTGCATTGAATGCCAGGAACAAGCTCAAACTAGTTAATGGTTAATTTGAGGAACCTGACATAACATCTCCAATAAGGCCCAACTGGGAAAGAGCTAATGATATGATCATTTCATGGGTGCTTAACACAGTTTCAGATCAAATTGGTTATAATCTCAACTTTGTACACTCTGCACATTCACTATGGCATCAACTGCATGATCACTACTCACAGATAGATGGACACAGAATTTATCAACTCACCACTGAAATAGTTCACTTGAAACAAATGAATAGTTCAGTTGAAGTGTATTATCACAAACTCAAAGGTCTGTGGGATGAATTAGATGCTTTAGAGGCACCTTATAGCTGTACTTGCAAATGTGTATGTGAAAATGGCAAAACAAATGGTGAAAGAGATCAGAGGAAGAGATTGATTCAATTCTTGATGGGTTTAGATGAAAATTACACCAACATTAGGGGCCAAATCTTACTGTTACAACCACTTCCTATTGTGGCTAAAGCTTACAGCATGATCAGACAAGAGGAGAAACAAAGAGAGACTCCAAAACAGACCACCACATCTACTCCATTTGCCTTGAACACTTACAGAAGTTATAACACCTATGATGCTCACAAAAACACAAGAAACCAAATCTCTCAACCTTCTACCAATCCCATCAGAAGGGCTACATTCAAAACTGGTGTCATATGTGGTAACTGTGGCAAAGAGGGTCATACCAAAGAAGAATGCTACAAACTTGTGGGTTATCGAATTGGTCATCCCCTTCACAACAAGTATGTGCCACCTTAGAAAAGGTCAACTCAGTCTAAACCAAGGACCATCAATATGACTGTTGCTACTGAAGGAACACCAGTTGACACCAATTCAGTGGAAACTCCCAACATGGTGAACCTGCCACCAGATTACTCTGTGACTGCAAGGATGGATATGCTGCAGAACCAACTCAACCAAGTTATGCTCATGATGCAACACAACAATGAGGCATCCACTTCTGGTTCTCATAACTTCATGGCAGGTAAACCTCACAGACTTATAGCTCATTACATTTCTGGTTCTAAAGAGATTTGGATTATAGATAGTGGTGCTACTGATCATATATGCATATCACTCACTTTGATGCACAACATCATTACATGCATCACACCTATCATTATCTCATTACCAAATGGTCATACTACACAAGTCACTAAGGTTGGTTCAGTCACCCTACAATCTAACATCACTCTTCATAATGTACTTTATGTCCCAACTTTCACTTACAACCTCATCTCAATTAGCCAAATCCTCAAACACACTTTAAGATCCATCACCTTCACTTATGACACCTGTGTTTTCCAGGGCCATGATGGCTCCCAAACTCAAGGCCTACTCAGTGGAGGACTCTACATTCTACCTTCTACATCAACAACTTCAACTACAACTCCACAGTCCACTGTCTTATCCACTACTAGCTCCCTCTCTCTATGGCATGCCAGGCTTGGACACCCATCCATTCAAGTACTCAAACATGTATCAAAATTACCTTTTACTGTTTCTAGTTCAGTAGACCATAGATGTACCATATGCCCTTTATCAAAACATCATGCTTTACCTTTCTTTCCTAGTTTGTCTCATGCTACTTCTGCTTTCAGTTTGATTCACATGGATGTATGGGGACCATATCATCATTGTACACTTAATAAATGCAAATTTTTTCTCACCATTGTTGATGATTACTCAAGGGCCACCTGGACTTATCTACTCCCAACCAAACATCATGTTATATCAATAGTAAAACACTTTCATGCCTATGTTAAAACTCAGTTCAATAAAACCATTCAAATCATCAGAAGTGACAATGGCACAGAATTTGTAAACTCTTCACTCACTGAATTTTTCAACACCAATGGCATCATACACCAAACCTCTTGCCCATATACTCCACAACAAAACTCAAGAGTTGAAAGGAAACACAAACATCTGTTAGAGGTAGCAAGGGCACTTCAACTACAAGCAAACTTTCCTAAACATCTCTGGGGATACTGTATTCACACAGCCACATATTTGATCAACAGACTCCCCTCACCTATCTTAAACAACAAAAGTCCCTATGAGATGCTCTATCACCATCCACCTCCCATTGATCACCTCAGAACCATTGGTTGCAGATCATATGTTCACCAACACACCTCTGATAAATTCCAAGCAAGATCCATCCCCACTGTACTACTTGGCTACCCACAACATCAAAAAGGTTACCTTCTCTATGATCCCACCACCACAAAAATCATCACCAGCAGACATGTCACTTTTGAAGAATCCATTTTCCCTCTCCATCTACCAAATCCTTCCACACCAGACACCACCACAGTTACCAACATCCCTCTTTCCATTCCTCCATTTACTACTTCTCTCACCACACCATCACCATCCTCCACACATCCTTCACCACCTACATCACCTGAACCACCACCAACTGAACCAACACCTCTTACACCACCTGAACCACCACCTTCTGAATCAACTATACCCATCACTACACCATCTGAACCACCACCTTCCCCCATCACACAAACTGGCTCATCCTCTACTACCCCTATTTTACAACCACCCACAAACAATCAACCATCACAGGAACCTACTCCACCACCTACTTCACCTATTCCACCTCCACCTACAAGAACCTCCACTAGACACAAACAACAACCAGCCAAACTATCAAACTACCAATGTAAACTTCCACCTTCACTATCCAAGCATCATCATTCAAATTTTCTTAATTATTCCAATTTACACAAACGATCATTGCATTTCATTTTAAGCATAGATAGACCAGTAGAACCACATTCTTATATCCAGGCCTCCAAAGATCCAAAATGGACTGAGGCTATGAACAAATAACTGAAGGCCTTGGAAGATAATGATACTTGGGAAGTTGTCACACTCCCATCCAATAAATGTCCCATTGGCAGTAAATGGGTCTTCAAGGTCAAATACAATGCCAATAGCTCAGTTGAAAGGTACAAGGCCAGACTTGTTGCAAAGGGCTACCACCAGAAGGAGGGCATTGATTACACAGAAACCTATGCACTAGTGGCTAAAATGGTCACTGTGAGAACTCTCCTTGCTGTTGCAATCTCACATAATTGGTACATTGAACAATTGGATGTGAACAATGCATTTCTCCATGGAGATTTACATGATGAGGTCTACATGTCACTACCACAAGGATATCCCCAACCCTCAATTCCTAACCCTCTTTGCAGACTCAAAAGGTCTCTCTATGGTCTCAAGCAAGCAAACAGACAATGGTTTGAGAAACTTACAACCTTTTTACTCACCCTAGGCTTTGTTCAGAGTTATGCAGACACCTCCTTACTCACAATCAACAAACAAGGTTCACAGACCTCCATTCTTATTTATGTTGATGATATTCTCATCACTGGACAGGACAAAGCTTACATTGATCACATCAAACACCTCTTACATCAACAATTCAGCATTAAAGACCTTGGAGCTCTTCACTATTACTTGGGGATAGAATTTCTTAGAAACTCTTCTGGTCTAGCCATGTCTCAAAGGAAGTACACTCTTGAGCTACTCACTCTTGCTGGCCTACTCAACATCAAACCTTGTGCTACACCAATTGAGCCTATTACCAAACTCAATCACACTGATGGTGATCTCCTTCCAGATCCTACTCTTTACAGGACTTTGGTAGGCAAGCTAATTTATCTCACCATCACTAGACCAGATGTCTCTTATGTTGCACAGTCTCTAAGTCAATTTCTCAAAGAACCAAGAACACCTCACATGACAGCTCTCACCAGAGTTCTTAGATACCTTAAACTTTGTCCTGGTCAAGGACTTTTCTTCCCAGCTCAAAACACTCTTAACTTAACCACTTATTGTGATAGTGACTGGGCAAGTTGTTCCTTTTCCAGAAAATCTGTCATAGGCTATGGCATCTTCTTAGGCTCAAGTCTCATTTCCTGGCAATCAAAGAAACAAGGAGTGGTTTCTAGATCTTCTACTGAAGCAGAATACAGGGCTCTAGCAGACAACTCATGTGAAATCAGCTGGTTAACTTGTCTCCTAAAAGATCTACAAGTCCAAGTCCCTCATCCTGTACCAGTCCTATGTGATAACATCTCCACTATTGCTCTAGCATCTAATCCTATTCATCATGCCAGGACCAAACACATAGAAATTGACTGTCATTTTGTCAGAAACAAAATCAAAGCAAGTGAGATTCTACCTTCCTATGTTCCTACCAGACATCAAGTGGCAGACATTTTTACAAAGGGCTTAAGCAAAACTCTACACTATCATTGTCTCTCCAAGTTAGGCATTTGTAATCCTTACTCAATGCGAACTTGTGGGGGGGATAACAGGACTACACAAACAACACAAGAGCAAGCTAGTCATACAGTTCAAAGTGTACACAGATTCAGCCCACACAAGATGAAGACTCTGCTACAAAGTAGTCAAGTGACATGTAACACTATGTGATGTATCTGATATGTAGTTAGGTCCAGATTCAATATAACAGTAGTATAGCATAGTATAAATACTTCTCATTTCTGTATTGTAAGTAACTTTTGAAAGTTCAATTCATAATTATGTTCCCACACACTTCTTATCAAGGGGTTTTCATATGGTGGTTAGCGGACCAGTGTAGTCGGCTAAAAATAACAGATTTAAGAGTATGGGCTCATTTTGGTTTAAATCCTAAGGTTACCTCTTTATCACGCAAAATACGTATATATTACATAAAAGTATAATCTCACTGTGGTCTCGTCATGATTAACAAGCACAAGTTCTAGATCTATGTTAAAATCATCGGCACACTCATATAAATGAAACAAAAAGTGTAAAAGATGTACATTTCATCAAAGGCAAAGAATATTCTCACATTTTGGTAGGTTTGGTTGTGCAGATTATGGTATCGATCCAAGTGGATTTGCCTTGCTAAACGAGACCCGTTTTAACTTAAAAGCTTATACATTTATTTAATCTAATATTTAAACCTATATGACTGATAAAAAGCTTAGATTACAGAACAAACATATATGCGGGAGTTCAGATTATTAGCTCGATTATTTTCCTATTCATGGGCTTATGAAAATGTATTATTGTACATAAACTTGTAAACAACGATTGTTGCATATATTTAGGCGTGGAAATGAGTCGAGCTCGAGCCTTTTGGAGCTCAAGCTCGGCTCTTTTGATTTTATAAAGTTCAAGATCGAACTTATTTCAAGCCTTACACTTTTAGCTTGAGTTGGCCTCGTGACATTTTCAATCTCCGTGCTTCTCGGCTCGACTACATATACAATTATACACAATTACACGTATACAAAGTAAATTGACAGATAAAGGCATATTTGCCAGGCACGTAAGCCGTTTAGACTCGTGAGTTTAATCAAGCATTGGATATGATGCATGAACTCGTTTTGAGCTTTTACCGAGTTGATAAAAAAGGCTCCAGCCAAGGATTGACTCATTTTCATAGGGAAAAAAAGATATAAAAAGTTTGTTAACTTAAAACCCCAAATTCCACCATGATAATACAAAATTGGACAAATTATTTATTCTCAAATTCAATTCACAATTATGCAGCAATAAAACCCTCGACACACGTCCTAGTTACTACAAGAAAACATTGCATACCAGTTTTATTAACTTAACCTTAACTTGACTTCTTCTTTAAGCCTAACATCTTGTTAATGGCACCAACATAGGCCCTAACACTCGAGATAACAATATCCATGGATGCTCCAGTTCCACTGCCAAACAAAAAAAACGATATGTTTTAGTTCACATGAGAAAGTCTGCTTTGCAGTTTAAACAGTTGAGATAAATTTCCTATCTCAGTAAGATTGTGGACCGTAACACCATTTTGGCTCACATGAAAATGTTGAGGAACACGTTTAGGGGATCTCATAGAAATTTAGGACTGCATGGATAAAAATTGAAATGTAACGTTTTCAAATAAATAAATAAGCATACACATACCTATATGTGCGCACAATTTTTTGTCCGTTAGCATGAGTTGTTGTTTGGTCGTTTTCTGCATCAATTACAACACGGGTGCTGGCTATTGCATCAATGCCTGCTGTGACTGCAGACATCGAGTACTCAAGGAGCTTTACTGGTGCCTGTAAAACATATATCATCAATTAATAACTTCATTGTACACATGGATGATAAGATTTGTTGCGTTGATGATTTAAAGCTGATTATTTGACCCTCAACTAATCATATAATAACAATCAGAATTTTCTCAAAACGGGCCATAAAAGTTTCCAGTAGAGGCGGCAGGTCTGACCAATTTACTTATAGCTGGTCAATTCGGGTCGTCTTTTCTTTTATTTTCAAATGGGCCATAAAAGTTTTACGCTAAAAGTGGAACGGGTTACACGGGCTGAAAGCTGCCCAAAGGTTGATTTTGAGTCATTAAATAGAATGATAGATGTTGGTGCGCCTGACCAGCCGCATATTTCGAGCCATACTAAAAAACTGGCTGAAATCAAACCGGCCCGTTTTGAACCATTCCCCAACCTACCCCACACGTTCATCTTGTCACCTCTAATCTAAGTTTAATGCATCTGACGATATAAGGATTCATTAGCACATTTACAACACAATTAAGATTCATGATTCAAACCTTAACAATGAGATCAACCGCCTTATAAGCAGCATCAACTGGTCCTGTTCCAACAGAGCAAGCAATATGTTCTTTCCCGTCACTATCTATTAACTTAACCGTAGCTGTAGAAAGACCTAGACTCCCACATGTAACCTGTAAACCGCAGACAATTTCAGTTAAAAATGTCTATCCAAATCAATAACGATACTTGTAAACACGGGGTCCACCACTCCACACATACATACCTGTACATCACCGAACTTCCAAAATATTTGTGGCTGGAAAACCTCATCTGATACCAACGCTACTAAATCATCATCAGTAATAACCTTTTTCATTTCAGCAACCGATTTAAACCGCCAAAATATATCATTTAGTTCCTTCCCATCGATGTCGTAACCAAGCTGAAGACATAATAGAACAAATGGTTTAGTGCATAACAAGAAAGGTGGCAGTTATGATATTTGCAGATAAACGAGTTCAAGATTGCGTTATATACCTCAAAAAGTTTGGACTTCAAAGCATGACGTCCACTGTACAACAATATATGAATACCATTAGAAGATGTATATTTAATATTAAAACTCGAAAACCATATAATAAACGATCATTTTGCATAAAATACCAACGCACTTTTTCATTTGTCCCGTATCAGCCGTACTACTATTTTTGTATATTCGAGCAATAAGAAGATGGCTTTGTGTCCCGTTAGTGTTCTTTTCTAGATACGGAAAATAAGACCCTAAAAACCTCTCCTCTTAAATATGATAGTTTTCATATAAAAAACTTGTTAATTTATATATAGGGTGAAGGCTGAGAATACGTAACAAACTTTCTCAAATATACCGATGTACGTAACATACTTATTTTATTACTTTTGTACGTAATATACTTACAAATTTGGCTCATTGTACGTAATGTGACCGGTAACTAACAAGTTACCAGGTCAAAAGTTTAAAAAATGACATAAATGGTCCCTGTGGCTTGCGTTGACTTTCACAGGTCATCCATTGACTTTATTTTCGTCCGTTTTTCTTACGTTTTGTCCGTTTTTGTTCCGTTTTTGTCCGTTTTTCTTACGTTTTGTCCGTTTTTATCGGTTTTCATCCGTTTTTCTTACATTTTTCTTAATTTTTTGTCCGTTTTTCTTACGTTTTGTCTGTTTTCTTTCGTTTTTGCCAGTTTTCATCCGTTTTTGTCCGTTGTTCTTACGTTTTGTCCGTTTTCCTTATGTTTTTATCAGTTTTTGTCCGTTGTTCTTACGTTTTGTCCGTTTTTGTCCGTTTTTCTTACGTTTTGTCCGTTTTTATCGGTTTTCATCCGTTTTTCTTAATTTTTTGTCCGGTTTTCTTACGTTTTGTCTGTTTTCTTTCGTTTTTGCCAGTTTTCATCCGTTTTTGTCCGTTGTTCTTACGTTTTGTCCGTTTTCCTTATGTTTTAATCAGTTTTTGTCCGTTTTTCTTACGTTTTGTCTGTTTTCCTTACGTTTTTGTACTCTTTAAACATATTGAAAATTTTTTACAAAAAAAAAAAAAAAAAAATTGGAATTTTTTCCCAATTTTGAAAAAAAAAATTCCAAAATTTTTTTTTTAAATTTGGAAATTTTTAATTTTTTTTTTAAATCTTGAAAAATATTTTTCAAATTTTTTATAAAAAATCTTCAAAAAATATTTTTTTTAAATCTTAAAAAAATTGGAAATTTTCAAATTTTTTAAAAAATATATTTGAAAAATAATTTTTTTTATTCAATTTTTTTTGAAATTTTTTATTCAATTTTTTTTTTTTGAAATTTGAAATTTTTTTATTTTTTTTTGGAAATATTTTTTTTCCTATTTTTTTTTCAAAATTTTTTTGGAATTTTTTTTTTTCAAATTTGCGAAAAAAATCTAATTTTTTTTCTTTTTGGAAATTTTTTTCAATATGTTTAAATAGTACAAAAACGTAAGAAAAACGGACAAAACGTAAGAACAACGGACAAAAACTGATTAAAACATAAGGAAAACGGACAAAACGTAAGAACAACGGACAAAAACGGATGAAAACTGGCAAAACCGAAAGAAAACAGACAAAACGTAAGAAAAACTGATAAAAACATAAGGAAAACGGACAAAACGTAAGAACAACGGACAAAAACGGATGAAAACTGGCAAAAACGAAAGAAAACAGACAAAACGTAAGAAAAACGGACAAAAAATTAAGAAAAATGTAAGAAAAACGGATGAAAACCGGTAAAAAGGGACAAAACGTAAGAAAAACGGACAAAAACACCTGTGAAAGTCAACGCAAGCCACAGGGACCTTTTATGTCATTTTTCAAACTTTTGACCTGGTAACTTGTTAGTTACCGGTCACATTACGTACAATGAGCCAAATTTGTAAGTATATTACGTACAAAAGTAATAAAATAAGTATGTTACGTACATCGGTATATTTGATAAAGTTTGTTACGTATTCTCAGCCTTCACCCTTATATATAATGTGAAGGTTTATAGAAAAATATCGAGTTTATAGGTTAAAAAATGACCGAACACGACACAAAGCCATCTTTCATTGACTTTCAGTAGCCAATACTATGCAAAGAGAAGAAACCCTACAATATAAGGTAATTAACTTTAAATAAGCATACCTAAGTTTTCCAAGAGTAAGTCCAGATTCATTAGATCGGAATAGTCCAATATCTTCAGGAGACATGATTTCATAGGTGTTTCTGTTCTTTAGCATCCCGTCTTGATGGATTCCACTTTCATGAGCAAAAGCATTAGCACCAACGATAGCCTTGTGAGGCTGTACCATCAGCCCACTGTATTCTTCCACCTAAGCAATACGTATGCAAAGTGAACCGAGAGACAACGTTGGAATCAAAGATTATTAAAATGCAGAAAAGCTTTGATATATACCATTTTGCTCGCCATGACTATATGTCTCGTATTAATGCCTGTGTAAAGACCTCCTAATAATTCTCCTTTGCATTTTATTGTCATTACCACCTATATCAGAATAAAATAACATCAAAACATCGGTTATTAAAAGAAACTTTTGATATCTTAAAAAAAAGAAAAAACCCATGACTCACCTCTTCTAAAGAAGCATTACCGGCTCTCTCTCCAATTCCGTTAATTGTACATTCCAACTGTCTCGCACCCGAATAAGCTCCCTGGAATCCACATAAATAAGTATACAAATGTAAGACAGCCTATAAAGATATAAACTGTGCATAAAAGAAAAAAATACCTCTAAAGTATTGGCAGTAGAAAGTCCTAGATCGTTTTGACAATGGGTTGAGATGATGACATTTTCAATGCCGGGAGTGTTGGCTTTTATGTCAGCAATGAGCTGCCCGAACTCACGAGGCCAGTTATAGCCAACGGTATCAGGAATGTTAAGAGTTGTCGCTCCTGCTTTAATAACCTCACCCAATATCTCATATAAAAATTCCCTCTCTGATCTGTTTATAAACATGATAAGTTATAGTTTATGAGGTCGGACAATATGTAAACAAGTTATTGACTTTTTGAACCATTAGACAGTACAGTTCACATGAACGAGCTTCATAGTCAAACGAACTAAACTATCATTTTAATGTTTGCCTTTATCTAAACAGACATACACTTAAAACTGACTTCTAGTTTTCGCAGAACACAATAAACAGCTAAGCCCGTAAAAACCACTCCCAAACACCCTTAACATGTTCCCATTGTAAAAACGTCATCATTGCAGAACCATAAACTGTAATTCATAACAAAGCGTACAAACAGAAACCCCAATTATAGCAAAAATTAATACAGAAAAATCATCACCAACCAACAAAAAACATGCCTTATTCTTCAAATTACACAATAAAACGAAAGTTGGGACTTATGGGGTGTTTGAGATTACTTCTTAATATTGCTTATTGCTTATGGAAACAAGCTAATAACCTCGCTTAATATCTCATCTAATATTCCCTGTTCTCTAATCTATTACTACGTAGCAAATAAGTAAAGTTATGGACTTTTTTTTATCACTATGCAGTTTGCAAAAACAAGTGATTTTGGGTAAAAACTGATGAGTAGAATGGTTTTTTTTTTTTCATATTCATATTTACAAAAATTGTCCAATATAGCTGATCGATGAAAACAAAGTTCTTTCTGACATTTTGGCAAGAACAAATACTGGTTTGCAATAAAACTAATCGACAACGGGTTATAACTTAAAACACAAATTACCAATAAGCAAACAGTTTTTTAGGATATATGATACGAGCTGCTTGTGAGTCACACTTTTTCAGGGTTCGAGAATTATTTAGTATTTTTCATTTATTTATTTTATGTTATGTGACTTAAATAGGCATATTTCATTTGAATGAGTCTAAGTTAGTGGGGTTACAATGCTCCACTAAAAGTTGCCTTAGTGGCCATAGTTGTAGCAGTAGTGGATTTTAGTTTTAAGAGAAGAAGAAAAATTGTTCCAAAGTGAAGCGGACTTTATTAATATACTTGGCAGTCTATAATGGGGGGTGTTTGGAATTGAGGTTTGACAGTCATTATATGTATGAAATAATTTAAATAATATATCGGGTTGTAACGAAAGAGACTCCTAAGGATAGCTTTCGAATGAGCTTACTATGTTTGAAATTTTATAATAAGATAACTTGTTGTTTAGTGTTCGGATATTTCTAATCATACAAGGATTTACGACTAAAAAACAATAGCCAAAAAATCACCACTACAGGTACAGATTAAGCGGCGTTATTAAACTGCTTATGCTTTCTAAAATACGAATCATATAACTAGCTGTAACAAAACACAATACAATACTTGGTGTTTGGATCTGGTGTTTGGTCCGTTGCATCAAATCTTAGTAATCATAACCAGATAATCAGTTGTACGATTGTTTAACAGTTATGATTATTTAAGGACTTGAAGGGAAACTTATAAGAATTAGATCATTTCAAGTTAGCAACCCTAAAACCTTAATCATAATCAGTTTGTATCCAACCAAACTCTCAAAACCGATATTCCGTGGTATCAAAAGGCAATAATCAGATAAGCAGTTTTATTAGGCAGTCCCAAACACCCTGTAACATCTTCCTACCACAAAAAGATCAGCATTGCAAAAGGCAATATCAGCTCAATAAGCAGTTTAATAAACATTTCCAAGCACCCGGTAACATCTTCCTAAAGCAAAAAGATCAGCATTGCAAATTTCCTAACCCCTAAATACCTAATTCAGAACACAATGTCCACAGATAAACCAAAAGCCGTAATCCTAACACATTTCAGCAATTAAAACGGAACAAACAAAATCTTGAGCTAAAAACACAATCATTATTTTCACCAAACAAACAAACAAAATCGAGCCTAATTCATAACCATGCAATACCAACAACACTAACGTTATACCTTCCAGCATCCTCAGGACTAAACTCGACATCATTACACCCCAAACTCCTCGCATACGCCACCATACTCCTCGCCTTCTCCACCACTTGCTCTTTACTCATTTTCAGCTTATACTGCATATGTATCTCACTCGTCGCAATAAACGTATGTATCCTCGGATACTTTGCATACTTCACCGCCTCCCACGCCTTATCTATATCATTCTTATTACATCTCGCCAACCCACATATCACCGGCACATGCACACCCTCATCTCCTCCACTCACCCCCACACCATTTCCCGCCAAACCCACTTCACCACCACCATTTCCCGCCAAACCCACTTCACCACCACCTTTTCCGGCAAGACCCATTTCTCCGGCAACTTCTCCGGCCACTTTTCCGGCGAGAACTTTTTCATCTTTTCCGGCCAAACCCACATCACCACCACCTTTTCCGGCCAAACCAAGCTCTCCGGCGATTTTTCCGGCAAGACCCATTTCTCCGATAGGGTTTCCGACCTCAATGGCGATGAGTTTAACAGCTTCTAAATCAGCTTCAGAAGAAGCGGGAAAACCAGCTTCAATGATGTCAACACCAAGCTTAGCAAGCTGGCGAGCTATATCAAGCTTCTCTTTGGTGGTCATGGTGGCACCAGGTGACTGTTCACCGTCTCTTAAAGTGGTGTCAAAGATACGGACATAGTTTGGGTCAGAGATATGGTTTGGTACATATGATGGTCTTGATGATGCATAAAGGGTTGTTGTTTTGGTTTTGTTGTTTTGGGGTTTGAAAGTGAAGAGTGTGTATTTGGTTTTTGTGTGTGTTTTGGTGGTCGGAGAGAAGATGGTGGTTGTTGAGAATGGTGTTGTCGCCGCCGTCATTTTGATGGTGGTGTGATGACAAGAAGTGGAAGTGTTTGTGTTTGTGTGTGAGAGATGAGGTTTAAGTGGTATGTTTGGTCTTTGCTTAGCTCATCACCACTTTTATATATGTATTTTTTTTTTTTTTCCAAATGGGCACTTATCAAGTTTTTTTTGACTAAGAAATATTAAAAAAAGAATTGATACTTACATCACATCTTTGATACATGTATTATAGTTTGTATATTACCGTTTGTATCGTATAAATACTGTAATATAATTGGGTTGCATATATCAAAAAATATAGTATGAGTATCACCCTTTATCAAAAAAATATAATTTTTTTGACTAAAGCAAAAATAATTATTTTTACAAAGAGAAAATATTTTATTTTAAAATTAATAAATTTATTTATGTTTTCTAGTCATTTTCTTTGTCTTTTTCTTTTCTTATTTAAGTGATACTAGAAAACACAACTTTTTCTTTCTATTATTTTTTCTTTCTTTCTTTCTTTAAGTTTTTTTTTTTTGACAGGTGACTTTCCAACTTAGGTTTCACCACCCTCCCGTAAGAGGGCCCTAACCCCACATCGACCAGTCTATGTTGTCTTAACCGGGTCCACGCAGGTACGATATGTGGCTTCAGTGCCGCGAGGAAACCGTACCGCCTCCACACAAGTTTCCTTGCTGGAGTAACGTCCGGATGAAAACCCCGACCTTGCTCAGATTTGAACCCCCAGCGGCTTAGTCTAAGGGGCACAAATCCTCATTGCAAATATCAACATAGCATGTGGACCACAAGTGAGGACTTCCCGATATGTCACCCACCCGGTACTACTCTCACTTGTGGCTCGCTTAACAACCTAAGCATTTACCACTAGGCCACATGATCGATGATCTTTCTTTCTTTAAGTGATATTCAGAAACAGAGTGGAAACGGTAACTAACTTTCGCGGAATGTTTACACAATAAATTATTCAATGTGCTTAAGAAGAACTTGAAAACCTGCAATTATTTGATTGAGGAGTTAATATGTTGAGACATATACTTGCATAAAGGGTATGCTTGCTTAAAAGTGACCAAACTAAAAACAAAAAGCAATTAAAACTATGAACTGAAGACTGGAACTAAGAGCATAGGGTGTGTTCACTTGAGTTAAACTTTAACTCAGTGTCACGTCAGCGCTACATCAGCTTTAACTTTTTTAGCTTAACTAAAAAAAACACCTCTTATTATAACTAAACCTTAACTCAACTTTAACTCAACTATTTTCAAATTCAACCCCTAAACTAAAACTTATACTTCATTAAAATAAAAAAAATATAAAAAGAAAAAAAAAAAAACGAATTACATTAAACATTAAAGTTAAAACACGAATTACATTAAACATTAAAGTGAAAACTCGAAATACATAGTATGATTAATACAAACTGCGATACGGTAATGAAAATAAAACTACCAATTAAGAAAAGGAATCATCTGAGTTATAACCCTCCTCACTCGAAGAGGACCTAAACTCGTCATCATAATACTTTGCTTCCATAATGTCAAACCAGTTCTGCCTAAGATGTTCTGCATCCCTAGCTTCCAGCTCCATACGAGCAGCTTCCTCTCGTACCTCGTTTTCTCGTATCTCTCTGAGTATTGCCTCATCCTGCTCAAGTTCTCAGAGATATTCCTCAGTAAAGTTAAACGAATTGTTTTGTTGGTCCATCGGTGGAGTATTTACCGGTTCATTTTCCGGTTGGAATACCAGAAAGATATGTTATGGTTGAGTGTGATAAACTTCATCTTCTAGTGGAAAGATATCTTCTGGCACTTGTTGTGGACTGGGAAATTGTTGGGATAAGTCTTTGCGAGACATTGTTGAGAATCTGTGTGTGATAAACAACTCCGGTAGAGTTGTATATATAGGCAGCTTTGAATTTGAACTTGAATAAATCCCGATCTAATTTGAAATTAAATAATCCCGCTCGTATTTGAATTTTGAATATTAAATTTGAATTTGGTTATCCCTCTCGAACTGTACCGTTTAAGAACCAAATGTTATGTGGTTTATTAAATGAAGTGTTAGTTTTACACTTTTGAATTAAAAAAAAAAATAAAAAAGTCAAAATACCCCCTTTAAACATTACAATACGAAATATAAAAAAACTAAAAAAAATTACAACGAAAAAAAATTCGAAACATAGGAAATTTAAAAACATATGAATTACAAATACTTATTCATCGTCTTCGGAATCTTCTTGTTGTTGTTGTCGTTGAAGATGTTTCTGCCAAATATGCTCCATAAGGTCTAGTTGGAGTTGAGTATGCGTTTCTCGGTCGCATATTTCTTTTTCCTTGCGACGATGGGTATCACATCTGTCGACCCACCTTTCTTGCCTCATACGTGGTGACGGATCCACCCACATTTCGCCATACTCACGTAGTGCAAACTTTTGATCTTTTAAAATCATGTTATGCAAAATAATGCAAGAATACATGATTCTACGTATCTTGACAAGTTCCAGTTGACGTGCCGGTTGTTGTAGTATACCCCAATGTCCTTGAAGCACACCAAAAGCACGTTCGACATCCTTTCGTGCACTTTCTTGCTTCCTTTTAAAATAACCATGTTTTTCGTCATTTGTTGACGAGAAGGATTTGACGAAAGTTGCTCATTGTAGGTAAATTCTGTCAGCTAAGTAATATCCATGTTCATACCTGGTTCCATTTACCATATAAGGTACTCTTGGGGCGAGGTTAGCAAGAATGTCGTCGAATAACGGAGAGTTATCTAAAATAGTAATATCGTTATTCGCCCCCGCCATCCCAAAAAATGCATGTCAAATCTATAAATCTTGCGAACCAACAACTTCAAGCATAATTGTTGGGTAATTTTTTAGGGGTAATTATGAGAATACATATTTTGCTCAAGGTGTCAACACTTTTTAGGAAAAAAGTTTGGGTATTTCCAAAATAAACCTTGAGACTTGCAACTTTTTTCTTCTAATCAGAGAGCGCCAAGTGTCCTTCAACTTTTCAGAACCCAATGATTGAAATTTGCTTTTCGTACCTATGTTTTCTAATCGACTTATATCCAGCGAATTTTTAAGATTCGAGCGAAATTCTTTTTTGTTATTTTAGAGAAAAAAGTCAAACTTTGGAAACTATTATTTTATTCCTTTAGCGCCTTCCCAATGCTGAGCGACTTAAGCGAATTACTTTGAGCGCCTTTTTTAACTTTGTACTTTTGTACTTTTATATTTTTTTTACATAACTTTTAAATACTTTTTTTAATTACAATGACTATTGTACCCTTAACTATTTTTACATGTTGAGCATCTTCTTTTCTTTAACAAAACCAAACTGCCATTGGTGAATTAGCCTACTACTGCTACCAATTCACTTTTTAAACTAAAAACTATGAAACTAAAACTGTTATTGGCAACTGCTACCAATTCACACTACAAGAGAAATGTCATTTAATGACTGAAACTTTTTATGACTGAAATAAAAAAGTCAATAAAACCATAGGCAAAGTCAAAAAAAAAAAAAAAAAAAAAAAAAAAGTCAATAAAAACAATACTCGCATTATCATCTCAATAGGTTTTATCTATCTCTCTCAAGCCCCATCAACTCCGGCTATCAACACCTTCACCTCCGGCCACCATCACCGCATTCGGTATCAACACCTTCACCTTCGTCTATCAACACCTTCATCTCTGGTTATCTCACCATCTCCGGTCAATTCACCGTCGCCGAAGGTATTATTTCTCTAATTTTAATATACATATAATAATTAGGGTTTCATTTACACCGATTGTTGTGTAAATGAGCTTCGATTATCACCAATTGTTGTGTGGACTTAGTATGCAATAGTGCGAGTCCCATATTGATTAGAATCAAAACAAGCTAGCAGTGGTAACGACAAGAAACTAGCAGTGGTTTTGAGAAACATAGCAGTGGTTACCTAAATATACTAGCAGTGGAATAAAATAAAGTAGCAGTGGTTACCTAAATATACTAGCAGTGGTTTAGTAACACTAGCAGTGGAATAAAATAAAGTAGCAGTGGTTACCAAAATATACTAGCAGTGGTTTGGTCAGTGTCTGTTCGTCATTGCACGGATATGAATTTTTGTTGTTTTATTTCAGTTGGTTTGTGTGAAAATAGCATATGGGCAATTTTAGGATTTGAGTTTGCATTTTCACTTCATATTGACGTTGAAGCTAGTTTCTAACTGGATTTGTTCATGAATCTGTTTAGCAAAAGTAGAAGGTTGAACTATGATGGGATTGGTATATAGTGGATGAGGAGCTTTTAACCAACTCCAGCTTTATAACTTTACACTCCAGTCATTATGTAATGTATTATGAAATGGAAATTTTGTAGCTACCGGATAAGAAGTCGGCTTTGCTAGTATAAACAATTTGAAACACATGATTTTGATATGGTATAGCGCTCTTTTTGCATCACACTACGAGTAATGTTTCAGTACCCCATATATAAGTCCAAGTATGAAGTTCACAATCTTTTAAGCGTGTAAAGAAGGTAGTGTATGCTTAACCATCCAATGAAGGGGTTGATAGATAATCTGTTAATCTTGGTGATCAAAAATTAGGACAACTGCCTCTAATTAGGCACTCCAGATAGTGATGGCTTGATTGTAATCTAGTTTACAAGAATGAAGAACATGAAATGCCGAGTTAAGAATCCTTGGATTAAACTACCGTTTGGATGTCTTGATGATGGATTTAGTATGGAACTTCACAATAGGGATAATGTCAGCGAAGATTTGATAAGAGTATCACAAAATTAACACAGGCAAACTAGGAAATTAGTCATAGAAAATTGAATTGGCTATAGAATATCGGTTAGCATTCATATTGATTAGTGATTTACCATCAACTACTTATTCATTGAGATTTTGTGTTGCTGTTAAATGAAGATGACAGCTATAGTCAAAGGCACAAAATGAGGCAATCCTTGAGTTTGTCAGACACCACATGGTGGTAGGACATGAAGAGATCCATAAAGTGTTTCACATGTAACAAAACTATATTCTACATATGTCTACCAAAAGATTACTATAAAGTTATAAATGCTTGATTACCACTCATATACAATTAGAAATGAATATATATAGATTACATCCGGCATACTATATGCATCTAGGATTGTTATGACTTTTCACCTGTATTCCTCACATGAAATCCGGCTTCGCAGTTTCTCACTTTCCCAGTAACAATCCATATTTTTTATGACTTATGCACCTTGACTTCTGCAGCGTATTCGGATTGATGGAATTAGGGAACATCCATGGTTCCAAGTAAACTATAGATCTATCAGCCATGCGGAAGATGGTGATGTGAGTTTGGACGATGTTCAGGCGGTTTTTGAAGGCATTGAGGTTGGATCTTTTTAAATGTTTTTTTTATCTTATTTGAAAGTCGATAATATGAAATCTGAAACATGTGGCTACAAGGTACATCTGAAACCTCATATATACCAGAATTTTCATTTGCTTAGATCCATCAATTATACTAAACTTAATGGAAAAAGAACAAAATCTTGGCGATAAATGTAGTTGTATGCCTTTTTCTGAATAATGTAATATATATATGTGACCCGAGGGAGTAGCATATACGAGTTAATTGGTTCTAGCTTTGCATACATGTAAATGTAAAAAATACTTTATTTCCACAAATTTAATCTCAATACTGTAATTGCCAGACACGACTTGAAGGAGCATCAGTAAATCATGTTGGACAATTTGTAGTTGTTTTAGAGGTAACTTTTAGACTTTTGCGTATCATCTTCACTTCCCTCGCAATTGTATGAACTTTGCAACAGTTTTAGTCAGTACACCCGAATAAAATCTAAAATTTTCATTAAACAGAAACTTATTATAGTATTTATTTGTATCAAACACTATTCATAATCTATCTAAAATATTGATTAAGGTATTTGAAGTTGCACCATCGCTTTTTATGGTGGATGTTCGGAAGGCTGCAGGAGATACCCTCGAATACCACAAGGCAAGCAACTTGATCATTCTCTTTAATTTACTTCTCTATAAAATGAACAAAAAAAGGTTTCTAACCCAATCCTTTGAAAGTGTGTCGTATGCATATGCCATGTGAGAACTCACCCATTCCGCGAGACATTGTTGGCCCTTAGGACGCTTAAGATCCACTGCTTTCCGTCCTGTTATAAGCTCCACCAATACGACCCCCAAACGAATACACATCAGCTTTTTCAGTAATCTGCCCACTCTGTGCATACTCTGGAGCTAGGTATCTATATTTAAAAAGATAAAATTATTATCTACCTTGTCACCGAGACGGTTGTTAAACAAAAATAAGACCAACTAACTAAAGACTCACCCAAATGTTCCAATTACTTTTGTTTCTTCTTCTGTATCTCCATCAGGTTGCCACCTTGCTAGTCCAAAGTCTCCAACCTTGCAAGAAAATCAGCAAAAATAGACAGTTTAAATTAATCATTCTGCTTGTTGCAAAAATGGTACAACTGAACCGAACAATGTTAAATTATGACAACATGATCCCTTCTAGACAAGTTCTCATAGGATACATCAATTTGATTAGGCGAGGTTTATACCAGAGGTTCAAAATCATGGGTGATCAGGATATTGTTTGGCCGCATGTCACGATGCACAATACAACCTACTCTGCATTCTTCATGAAGATGCCTCAATCCTCGAGCAGCCCCCAAAGCAATTTTTTGGCGTGCCGACCATTTCAATGGATCTCCATCACGTCCTGCATACGTTACAAAGGCGATATAAAGAAGGTTTATAAATGCCATCAGTAATGAATATTCAATTATTAATCTTATAATAATTGATACACTTAAGAGTTACCATAAAGATGAGAATCAAGCGAGCCATTGCAAACATATTCATAGACAAGCAACCTCCTTCGGTCCTCCATACAGAATCCAATCAACATAACAACGTTTCGATGCTGAGCACAGCTCAGTACTTCAACTTCTGAGCAGAATTCATGATCCCCTTGAGAGCCCGCCTGATCTCTAGATTTGGCATAACAATACTAACATTATCATCCTCATTCTGGCGGGATTGGGTGATATTGTTGTTGTGTAATACTAACATTACCATATTAACTACTATACATTATTTTGTCTCGAGAGTTGATAGATACAAAATTCACATTGTTTTAATTTTCACAAATGTTTAATCCCCTTTAATTCATTTCCTTTAACAGGCTGCTATGACCAGGATGCTGGAAATAGCAGGGTATGTTCTCAGTCTCTATGCCTATTCTTTCACATTCTATATTCATTTATTCACTTCTGCTATTCTATTTATTTCTTTATAATGCCCAGAGAAGCCGCTTTTAAAAAAAAATTAATTTAAGTGTATGCAGGGTTCAAGTTAATGAAGACAAAAATGTTTCTCAAGGTTCGATCCTTTCTAGTCTCTCTATCTTAATACAAAGAAGTTGTTGCATAACATGATCTTATCAGTGCTAATTTGGACCCATTTACTTAAAATGGGTCAAAAGTTTCCAATTTTAAAGTAAATACACAACTTTCCGCAAATAATTTGGACCCGGTGGCTGCAATAGGTCCACTGGCTTTCTTCCTGTTAGAAGCTCGAGCAATACTACACCGTAGCTATAGACGTCACTTTTCACCAAAAGATGGCCGGTCATAGCGTATTCTGGCGCCAGATAACTGTATAAAAGTGCATAAAAAAATATAAGATATAGGGAGTACATGAAAAGAAAATAGTAAGTTTATGAAACAGTATGTGTATTCGGTAAAAATACACACAGCAGAGCAGTTGTACTACCAAATGACCTAAGAATCACACCTAGTTTATACTTGATATTGATGATCATTATTATCTTGTTCGAGTTCGACTTGGTATTTATGAATGTCTGTATCTTTTTTGTTTCAGATCCAGTAGCTGGTGGTGCTGATGGTTGGGACGTTGTGGACGCACCTGTACCACCAACTGATGTTGTTGCTGCTGCATCTGGGTGCGTATATCCATCTCCAACTCATTCAAGGGAACAAATGCAAGATTTTGTGGATCATATGAAGAAGATTCTTATTGAGACTACTAGTGTTCCTCAATAAAATTTGTTGTAATTCTTACTGATTGTATGGAGTAAATTTGTGCAAGTTCTAATATTTTATACAATATGGAATATGTGATGTAAGGTGTGACCTTCCTCAATATATGCATTTTGCAAGTAGTTATTTTAAATATAGTTATTTAAATTGATGACATCATTGCTAACTCATTGATCACATAACCATGCCTGGGAGGAAATTTAGAAAAATATATATATACATATGATCTGATCTCATTCACTCACAAAATATTAATCTCTAGACACCCATTAAGGTATCACTTATCTTTCTTATCAAAAAGTTTCTTGTTTTTTTCTTAGTTTCTGTCTGTTTATATATTTTTAGCCATTTTTCACACCCCTTGATAGAACCTGATCATAAGCATAAATCAGTATATGGAATCAAACTTGGGCTAATTCTCTAAATGCCCCAGTTGCCCAAAAAAAATTATCTATTGAGGTAATCTGCTGCTTGTTACGTGACCAAACATAGAAACCACTGCTAGTTTTAATTCGTTTCCACTGCTAGGCTTCTCGAAACCACTGCTAGTGGTATCGGGTACCACTGCTAGTGGTATCGGGTACCACTGCTAGTGGTATCGGGTACCACTGCTAGCTTGTCATTTCCACTGCTAGTGGTATCGGGTACCACTGCTAGCTTGCAGTTTCCATGAGGCCGAGTTATGCATTCATCCATTAACCACTACAACACAAACTTCAATTTGATTGATTGACTGTACAGTGAATTGGAATCAAATGAAACCCAAAAAGCATAAACAAAATCATAAAACCAAAAAAGATTAAAACTTCCATAACATTTACACCTTAAATTACTAAAATATAAGAAAACCAATATACAAGCCTAAACATAGGATGATCAAGGTCAAATGTTTATCATACAAGCCTAATAATTGGAAATCTTGACATTATCACCTTAAAAATCAAGAATTTTTCATGACCCAGAAAGAATCTTGGAAACATTCATGAAAAATGTAATAAGAAAGAAAGAAATGTATAATAACCTTTGAGCGATGAAGATCCAAGTGTGGATAAGGTTTGGAACAAAAAATACGATTGATTGCCGTGTGAAGAACGAGTGAAATTTTTGGCAAAAATAGGAAGTGTTTGAGAGCAATATCTTTCTCATGATTATCAATTACAAGTTGGCTGGTGTACCAATTGAATTATTTTAACAATGAGATGAAAGAATAATTGGTGGAAATGGAATAGACAAGGGTATAATAGACAATTTAGTTAAAATTATAATTTTGAAAAGTGTAAAAAAGATACTAAAAGGTACAAAAGTATAAAGTAAAAAAAGTCGCTAATATTATTTCGCTTAAGTCGCTCAGCATTGGGAATGAGCTAAAAGTATAAAAAAATATTTTAGTAAGTTTGACTTTTTTTACTAAAGGACAAAAAAAAAATTCGCAAGATTCTTAAAAAAGTCGCTGAGATTCGGTCGCTGTACTATCATAGCTGTAAAAGTCAGAAACAATAATTGGGTACACAAATTACGAAGGACACTTGTCAAGCTTATATGAAAAGTAGAAAAGTCGCAAGTCTCAAAGTCTATTTTGAAAATACCCCAACTTTTTTCCTAAAAAGTGTTGACACCTTGAGCAAAACATGTATTCTCATAATTACCCCAATTTTTTATCACCCCTACCAAATTGCCCTTTCCAAGCCACCGGACATTTTTTCTACTCCTAATACATGCAATCAATGCTACCAAGCAATCCCGTAAAACCATGCCACCCCTCATGTCTTTCATAAATATTTTGAATGTCGGACCATGTTGGTTTTCTTAAATACTCCGGCATAAACAAATCAATAACGTACTTGTTAAAATTATCAAGACAATCACGTGAAGTATGCTCAACCATTTGCAAATATTCATCAAACGCATCGAGTGCGGTGTCGTACGTTAATTGGCGTATAGCAAATGTATACTTCATAAGAACACTTAAACTTATTCGACCCGTAGCATCGGTTGATTGGCTAAAGATCTTAAAATAATCTGGAAGAAATTCGGAAGTATAAGATTCAATACATTCGACTATTTGTAGAAATAGTTTCCGGCTCATACGAAATCTTCTTCGAAAATTCCGGTTCGTATACTTACAACCTTGAATGAGATAGTCGTTACACAAACGTTCTTCGGCAAGCTCACGTTCACGATATATCGGGTTACGAGTCACGCGAGGTTGAGCTGCTGCTTGTTCCAACTGTTGTTGATATTCGTACGCGACCATCATAAAATTAAAGTCAGTTTCATCATCTACGTCTGACCAGTGCTGAGGAAATTCGTCACTTTGATTCCGATCCATTGTGAATGAACAAGTTTTTTTTTTTTTTTTTAATATAGAGGAAGTATATAAACCTGATATTGAGTAGTGGAAGTGTGAAAAAAAATTATGTGTTTATTGGGTATTTTTATAGTGGTAGGAAAATGGTTTTGATTTTTTTTAGTCAAGTTAGCCGTTTTTTTTAACGTTGAGGGGGGTAAAGTGATTTTTTTTAAACACAACGGTAATATAAACGTTGAGGGGGTTGAAGTGATTTTTTTTATTCGTTTTGCAGCTTTCACGCTGCGTTAAGTGGGTAACGTGGGAGGTTACACACCCTTAACGTCGGGCCTCGGTCTGGTTAACGCACCCTTAACGCGAAAAAGTTAACCTTTAACTAGGGTGTCACGTTACCACACCGAGTGCTCTAATGGTTCCAATGTGGTAGGGTTTTGTTGGGGACTGGGGTTACTGGGTTTGGATAAGGAAACAAACAAGTTGGGATGTCTCCATACTAAGACCGAAAAAGAAACATCATGGAAATAAGGATTAGTCCAATCAGGTTATAGTTAACTCGATTAAGGACATATCAATTGGTTTTATTTGTCGGACTCGATCCTCAGATCGAAAGGGTCGATCATAATTCAAACTGTAATTATTTGTATTTATTTATTTGTATAATTTGTAATAAATAAGAAAACATATGGTAAGTATATGTAAAGCTGTTGATTTCTATTTGTTTAAGGTAAAATTATAATTATGCTTTTATTTTTAGCCTAAACGTCTGATGAATGCTTTGACTAAGTTGTTAAACAAATTATAAATTTTAGGATAACGCTACATAGCTGTGCTTACTTAGTGGTGTTTGGTGAAGTCAACTATTTTAACTATAGAAAAATATAAAATAGGGCGTTATTAGGTGAAGAAAGTAAGAAACACTAGAGTCCTAAAGCAAACTTGTAATGGGTGAATGGGTAGGTATCTGTTAGACTAAAATATGTGAATGGGTATTTTTTTAAAGAAAGAAATTTGGATTAAGTAGAAAAGTTCTTGTGGTAGTAGGCCAGGTTATTTTTCTTAAACCATGATTTTTGTTCTATATCTATGACTTTGTTTCTAATTAATTGTAAATGATTAGATGAGCAATGTTATTAAAAACAATTTATTGCTAGTTGATACCAAACCATAAAACCACAAGTTGGATTTAATTTGTGTTTGTGTCTTTGTGTTTGTGTGTGAGAGATGAGGTTTAAGACTTCAAGTGGTATGTTTGGTCTTGCTTAGTTTATCACCACTTTAGGGATGTGCACGGTCGGAAAACCGGACCGGACCGGCCAAGACCGGACCGGACCGAAAACCGAGTTCGACGAAAAGCCAAGACCGAGACCGGACCGAATATGGTCGGTCCGGTCTCGGTCCTTGTCGGTCCGGTCCGGTCTTCGGTCGGTCCGGTCCAACTAGGCCAAATTCGTCGGTTTTGGTCCGGACCGGACCGGACCGGACCGGACCGAGGACCACTTTGCCAAAAAGCCGAGACCGCGGACCAGACCGAATGTGGTCGGTCCGTGTCGGTCCGGTCGGTCTTCGTGGGCTCAAAGTGAAAAAGTATTTGTTTTTTATTATATTGTGGCGTGTGTGGCGTATTTAGCGGGGTATAATTTTATAAATGTGAGTGAGAGTGACCACCACGGATGTATGGTGAGTGAGAGTGATTGGAAATAAGAAAGGAGAGAAAGCTAAGGTAACACTAAGGTGCCGATGGGTGAGTTGCTACCACTTATTCTAGTCTAAGTATGCTTTTATATTTAGCCTAAACGTAGTGTTTGGTGAAGTCAACTATTGTAACTAAAAGTTATAAAATAGAACGGCATTATTAGGGGAAGAAACTCTAGAGTCCTAAAGCAAACTTGTAATGGGTCAATGGGATAAGGATTTGTTGGACCAAAATATGTGAATGGGTATTTTTTTAAAGAAATAAATTTTGATCAAGTAGAAAAGTTCTTGTAGTAGTAGGTCAGGTTATTTTTTTAAAGCATGAGTTTTGTTTTATATCTATGACTCTGTTTCTAATTAATTGTAAATGATTATTAGGTGAGCATGTTATAAAAAACAGATTATTTATAGTTAAAAACAAACCTTAACAACCAAAAGTTGGATTTATTTTAGTCGACTTCCATTCATGACCCGGTAAACAATTATTTTCCCAAGGGCTTTTGTTTAGGTGTGACTGCACCTTTTTATTTGCTTTTCTTACAACTACTTGGTTAAAGGAGCACATTTGTACCTCTTGAACACACTTACACCAAATAATTGATGAGACTAGGGATGGCAAAAGCACTCGAAACCGATGGGGAAAATCGAAACCCGAACTGGTTGGGTCGGTTCGGGGGCGGGGTCGTGGGTTTGGATACGGGTTCGGGTAGATATATTCTTTTTTTTTCGGGTACGGGTTCTAGTAATACCAGCCCGTTTACCCGTACCCGTATCCGTATCCGTATACCGAAAAATGTTAAGTACAAATGGAATATGGTTGACGTACCATATTTACCTCAAGCTAAGAAGCTTGAAAAACACCTAAAAACTAGTGCTTACGACAAGCCATAAGCATTTACAACTCTTAGAAACAAAAGATACACCTAGAATAAAACATCAAACTGAACAAGCTAACCCGCAGCAACCGTGAAAAATGAACTTTCACCAGTCTTTGAATTTGTAAATAAGTTAGCCGATTCATCATAAACATTTTCAACATGTTCTTCATCATCATCATCATCAATCTCCAATGCCGAATACGAATTAGATGTAGTAATATTACCTTCCATGGAGGTATTACCAGTAGACTTCAACATAGACGACGATTTAGATGCATTACCCAAAGGATTAGCACTCTTCTTAGGTTCACTAGTTGCCGCCTTTGGAACATATATGAAATTATGTTTAACAGATGGACCAACAAACTGACTTCCATTAGTAGACTTGGCTTTACCTTTCTTCTTCTTAATCTTACCCACCGTTTGGAAGCCATCATTGTTCTGCACCACCGTAGGAGTAACAACATGCGGAATAGAAACAATAGGAGGACTCACCACCTGTTTAGGACATTGATCATGAGTGTGACCAAAAATCTTGCATATATTACACCTGGGAGGCCTCCATTCATATTCAACACGAATAGTTTCTTTAGTAAAACTCTCCCCAGAAAGTGAAGGAATATCAATAGTAATAACCTCCACGAGATCAGCCTCAGAATTTACCTCAATTAGGCACCTAGCAAAGCTACTTCTACTCCACGAATCCTTACACATAGAACTTGTGTAAGAATCAAGCATAATAGGTTTACCAATAAAAGTAGCAATCAAACTAATACCATCCTCTTCAAAAACTTGAATTGGAACATCATGCAATTTAACCCAAACTGGAATGCGAGTCAATTCTTCCTTACGCAAACTAGTATCCATAGACCATTTCTTGAGAATTATTGGAGATTTGCGAATCATCCACGGACCACTTTCCAAAACAGCTTCTAAACCAGCATGTGAATCAAATTTAAAGAAAAAGAAGCCTTTGGAGTTCATCATAATCTTTTTCAGCCCATGTTTCGACCAGTCATTCCTAGCATAGTATTCAACAACTGGAAACACCATCCTCTTACCAATAAAATAGCCATATAAAGTGTGTTCCAATCGAGAACTAACCTTTTCAACCACTTTACGGGGAATAGAGATGTTAACACCTTCAAATACTGGCTCAACAACCAAGGGACGAAAATTAGTATCAATTTTAGGATGTTCATCATCCCTCAAACCCGTAGCTCCAGCATAGGATGTAGCATTAGCATTGATGTCCACGGTTTGAACAATGGGAGATTCATGTGTAGGTTTAAGAGTCGTAGACTTAGAATTCCGTTCAGCCTCAAACGACTCCCACAAATCACCAACAGCATCCATAACCTTAGTACAAACATCACTTTCCAATTCAGCCCACAACGAAAAGGTACTATCTTCACAACCCTTAGTGAAATCATCAATATCCTTTAGTGTTTTCAGCAACACAGCAAACAAATCAGCAATATAATCATGCTTACTCTTACTAGAAGACGCCACACTAGTGATATCCTTAAGATTAACAGTAGCATCAACATCAGTAACAACATCAACAACGACAGGAGCCCCATCATTCATAGGTAAGGGAACCCCATCATCGTCCATTAACACTAGTTTGCTTTCGATCATTTTTCGTTCCATGTCACGGATCGTTTCATTAATAGAACTCGTGACACCGTCAACATGAGGAGCAAACGATCCACCCAATTTGTCATCGGTATTCTTTTTCTTCCTCTCGCTACCCACACCAGAATCATCTGCTCCGACTAACTTCGTCTCGTTATTCCGAACAGTAGAGGCTAACTCACCAAGGGTAGGGAAATTAGTCTCCATTGTCGAAAGATCCACAGTAGCACCAGTCGATTCATAATCATTTTTCTTTTTCTTCTTCGTATCTCCCCCACCAGTATCCATAAAACCCGCTTTCATCATCACAAAGACATAAACTAAACAAAAACAAGAAGAACTAGCAATCGTCAATCTTCAAAATTTACGTAAAAAACCCTAATAGTAATTAAATGCCTTGGTATGCGATTGAAAAATTATGGATGTTAGGGAATCGAAGTTTCGCCTAAATCGCAAAAGGTGGGGGCCCTTTCATTTGATATTATGTAGTGAGATTAGCCTTATCCGTTTCCAATATTTTACCCCAAATCCACCAAAATTATGAGTGTGCCGGTAGCTTGTAAACTTTAGAACTTGGCCTTTGCATCATTTCGAGACCATAGACGAGGTATGTTGAGTTAGCTCGATGTATTTGGACTTTTTAGTTTAAGAAGGCAGTATTATAGGATTATCACCCAAATAGCCTACCATTGTGTGTCTATTGATTAGTCACCTCGACTTCTCGACCCCCATATGAAACCCTTTTGTTGCACTCACCTTTAGTGCAAGATACCCCTAGATACACCCATCTGAGCCATTTCTTTCATTTTGTTAACCCAATATATTGTTTCGATACACCTATACACCTTAGCCTACCCTGAGGTCTTTATTTGTGATTGGGAAGTCATCATTTGCCTAAGTTCAAGGTTCAAGTGGAAAGGTTCGAGAATCACGCTTTCGTCGACGACATATTTTTAAAGATCATTGAAGATCCCCCTGAATTCCCGTTCATCTCAAGTGGGGGGATGTTATGTTTAGTTGTTATATTTATGTTGAAAAAAAAATAGTTATGTTATTTAGTTTATTAAAAAGTGCAATGTTATAAGCACTATGTTATGAGCTTTATATAGATTTAGTATCGAGGAGGCCACCTCGGTCACATTTGAATATTGGAGTTGGTAATTGCGCCAACAGTTGAAGAAAAGGTAGTGTGCCCATCATGATGTCCTCTAATGACACATCTACCTAGTATTTCATGATCCGGTTTCTTAACATCAAAGCTTGAACTTTGGGCGGACGGTAAGTGGTGATGACTTGGTTATAGATTTAGACTATCTGCTTGATTTTTTTTACACCATTTATATATCCCATGTCTTATCCTACCCTTTAGTCATGAAGCGTGTCTAGGTGATGCAGCGAGCAACCATTGGTGTCTTGGCAATGGATTTGGTCATGTACCATTGGTTTTTTTCACTTCGCCGTGACATGTTAGTAATGACGAGTCACCCTTAACCTTTGTCTTTTCTAACCATTGGTGTCTTTTTTGCTAATTTATATAAGGTCCTAATAAGTTGTGAGCTCTTAACCTTGAACAATTTTTTTCTACTCTACTTCTTAATAGCATATATCTTGGTAATTACAAACTATTAAATTAACACTTACACTTGACGTTTTAATTCTCACACACATGACACATTAACTCTTTAATCTTCAAACATTACGAATATTGAAGTCGTTTTCTTAAACTTCTAAAAACTTTGAATATATTAGGGTGTTTTTGTTTTTTTTAGGTTGAGTTGTACAACAATGATTTTAAATGGAGATAACCGATACCCGCGGGGAAAACCGATAACCCGATGGATAATAATAATCGGGTACCCATCGGGTATTGGGGCGGGTTCGGGTTTGGATATTATAAACGGATACGGGTACGGGTTCATTAAAACCCTCCCCGAACCCGACCCATTGCCATCCCTAGATGAGACTATTATGAATTTTAGTGGTCGTTTGACAAAAATAGGTAAGCTGTCACTTTTTTTTAGGAAGACTAATTTTTCAATGCTTTATGAAGTAGCATTTATGAGCGTTGAGCATTTGATTGTTGTTTTACACGTTATGATTACACCTACATCTACTTTACCAAACGTTTTTATGAAAAAAACTGCTATTGCTTGCAACTACTGTTTATTGTTAGTGTTTACAACTACTTGCTACTGCTATGTTTGCCAAACACACTCACTCGGTATGGCTCAACACATTCATGGTACTTTTCATCCTTAAATTTTATATTGTTTCAATTGACAGAGGATTTAATTAGCCAATATTTACAAAAAGATGCAACTAAATACACATGGGAAATTCAAGAGTAGGAGCTCTACGTTAGACGACGATCACTATCCTTTCAAGAATTTTTAAGAGGTTTAACAGGTTGGATGTCGCGTAAAGTTAATCTAAACTGCAGATTAATCAACTAAGCAAAAGATCGTAGTTATTCGAAAATAAGCTATACTAAATATCCACATACATAACACAACTTACAAATCCTAAAAACTAACATTATTAACTTAAAAAACATTCACATAAAATTTTCATAGCCCACTAGCAAAGGCTTAGGCCCATAATGCAGCTTGGCCTACTCTTGCTTTTTCTTTCAATTTTTATTTTTTAGTTTGACCTTAGCCCGTAATTTAATACTTAAGCCCATTATTTAAACTGCATAGTGTTAAAAAAATATATTAAAAAGAGACTGCATGGATTTCAAGTTCGTTAAAAGGCCCATTCTTATCCAAACTTTGGACTAATTCCTTCTTTCTTTTATTAGCAGGGTTCACATATATACAATCTAACATTTTATGTAGCATCATTTGAGCCCACAACTTCTTGATCGACATGGACAAACTTTATAAGGGCTAGAGAGGGCTGTCCCCCCCCCCCCCCCCCCCCCCCCCCGTCTAATTTTTTTTTTGGGGGCAATAGTGTAATATTTTAATATTTTGAAGGGGGTTCCCTAGTTATTTGACTCTCTTAGTTAATTTCAAGTTCGGTCTATCATCTATGCATTTAGAAAAGTGAAATGGCAATCTATACATGTATCCTTTCTAATGCCAATGTCAACATTTAAGACTCCTGTTCAAATATGCTTGTCTATACAAAACCATTAGGCCACGTAAGGGGATAATCCCCTTACTTTTCATTGTCACGTCATCTTTTTTTCTCCAGCGACTTTCAGGCGATTAGATGCCCCAGTAAAGGCGACCAAGTTTTAGTTTTTTTTTTTTTTTTTTTTTTTTTTTTTTTTTTTTTTTTTTTTAACAAAAAATATTTTTAACATAAACTAAAATTTCATTAATAATTAAAATGTTACATAATAATTCTAATAAAATAAAAACATTACGAAACTTATTAAAACATTACAACACCTATTAAAAATCTAGGTTGTGGCGTGTCTTGATCGAGGCTTTGATTTTATGCATTGTTTCTTCTTGTTGTGCGGGCAAAGATGGGTCGATTGGCGTGCAATAGAATATGATATCTTTATCATATTTCTTTTGTCGATCAAATTCAAGTTTTTCTTGTTCTAGTGCCAATTTTTTGTCTTCCCTTTCTGATCTCTTTTGCTCCAGCTCCAACTCCTTTTGCCGTTGCTCCAGCTCTTTCTTCTTCAAATCATAGTATCCGTCTGCCAGCTCCTTCTTCTGACCGAATGCATTGGACTTGATGACTTTCCATTTCTCGGCAACACCTTCCATGTAGGTAGCTTTCGAAAACTCCGAAGATTTCGTTTTATTCTTCTTAGCGGTATCACGACCAATTGGTCGATCAGGCACAGACGCAGGCACATCCGAGTGCACATCCGAGTCGGTTGAAGTCCTTGCTTTTTTGCGACCCTCATCTTGGCTTAACAAAGCCGGCATCTCATTATCCTTCCAAACCGAATGGTCCCTCAAAATCTTCCAACAATGCTCCAAAACAAACGGATGATTACACACTACTTGGTATTCATCACACGCTCGTGTATAAACAGTGAGGTCATTCTCACAACTTCCGTAATTTTTGTAAGCATTGTTGTAAATGGCACAAAATTGACCAACTCTAGGACGAATTCTATTTTTCCACTTGGTAATGATAGAGTTGTACGTTCTTTCTGCACCAACCTCCTTCTCAAAGTAAGCAATGACTTTCTGCCAAAATCCCTTAACATTTTGGTTGTTTCCCGTTATACTATTCTCGGATACATCACACCAAGCATTGCACAAGGCGATCTCTTCTTCTTTTGTCCAAAGCGACGAATCATTCTTGGTTTCTTTCTCGACAACCTTCTTCTTCGCCTTTGTAGCTAGTTTCTTCGGTTTCACCGGTGACATTCTTCTTCTTCTTCGTCATCAATGTTAACCGAAGCGTGATACGATCCATGAGCCGAACCAGTACCCGAACCGTGATACTCTTGAGCCGGATAACCCGAACCGGTTCCAACAAAAAAATCAGGATTATTGTATAATTGTTCTTCGAAATCAAAACCATCAAGATTGATACGGTTAATCTGAGAATATTGTTAATAATTTGAATATGAAGACGTTGATGAATCCATTGTTGGACGGTACACAGATTCGGGTGAGCCATACATAGATTGGTTACTTCGACGAGAGTGGCTTTGTTGTTGTTGTTGTTGGATGTTTTGATACGGTGGAACAAATGGACGATTCATAAAAAATGGATTGTTAGTTTGTTGTTGTGGAGCTTGTTGGGATTGATATTCGAAAGCAGGGGGTTGGAAATTGATTCTTGGTGAGACACCGGTTAACCGGAAATTCGGATCCGGTGTTAAAATATGTGGGGTGTTTTGTGCCAAACGGGGATTTTCGGCCTTTTTGTTGTGGTGTTTTCTTAGACATTTTGATAGAGATAATTATGAGATTTTTGATAGAGAGGATTGTGAGATTTGTGAGTTTAGTGTGTAAATATGTTGTGTATTTATAGGGTAGTTTAGTAGTATTATTATTATTTTTTTATTTTTATTTTTTTTAAATCAAACGGTAAAAAATTAAAGTTTCAAACGGTATGATTTTTTTTTGTTTGGATATGCAACGGCTAGAAATCTTGGATGTTTGTGGTTTGTGGTTTCGATCGAGCCGACGACCCAATTCAGTTTTTTTTTGGCGATCGACAACATCCACATCAAGGAGATCGATTGGAATCGATCGCCCCTAGTCCCTCGATCGAGTCACGATCGATACTATTGGGGGCAGCCTTATAGTCGATGTCTTTGAGTTTTTATTATCGTGCATTTGTTTTTAGCTTATGTAGTCAAGGTATCCATTATTAAACATTTTAGGTTTGAGTATTGATTACCATGTCTAACTTGTGTGCCTAAACATATGCCTAATCTTATGTGACATCACTTTTTGGTGACAGTAAATGGATCAACTACTTCACAAACCAATAAAACACTTGCACATCACTTTAGGCATGAAATAAGTCATACAATTAGGTCCCCCAATCATTTTCCTAGGTTTTGGTATTTATAGTTTACCTTTAGTTTGGATGTTTTGATAGTTTCCTTTGATGTCTTTTGAAATGTAGTTTCATTGTATTATGTCAGCTGAAATTTGATTGTATCCCAATATCTTCTAATGAGCTAACACTTAGTTGATACTAGTGTCGCTACATTTTTACAAGTTCTTCAAAATTTCAGAATGCAATCATTAATTGAATGTCATTTAAGGCTTCATCGTTTATTTCATGTCTTCCTTTAATTCAAATAACTATGTGTATATTTTTATATAAGTAAAAAGCTAGTTAAAGCTTCTGATAATTTCGGCCCTCCCAAAATTTTTTTTCAAGTTCCGTCTATGTTGATCGATGAGCTGTTCCTATACCAATAATGTAAAAGCCTTTTGATTCGACCAATTCCCTTTATCCTAATTACAAAGGAGCATGTCAAATTTTCAGGTTAGTGACCACGTGCCAAGACTATAAAACAAGTCTTGAAAACCCAGAAAAAGGTTATACATATGAATATGTATGTATTTTGTTAGGGAAGTGATTGACATACTTCTAAATTTTATTTGGATACTCCACTATATAAGTAGTTAAAGCAGGTTATACTTAATGTACAACTGTTTATTGCATACAATGGAGTGTCCCAATAAATTTAAGGAGTGTGCCAATCACTTTCCCTTGATAATAATACGTACACAATACAATCTTCTGATGCGTGTGTATTGTAGCAACCCCTATTAGGGGTTCCTATATCTTGCCCCAAAAATAAATATGAAACTGGCCTTTGTAAATAGTAAACAAAAGAAAGTTTATCTTCATATATAGTAAAGTTATTTAAGAATATTAATATAACGATAACAAGGTAAATAATTACCTACAACTTAGGATATATAAAGATAAAACAAAATTTAATGCCAGGAACAAAGATTAATCAAATCATGCCTGTAAACTGTATTCACGTTTGATTTTTCAAAATATGCTGTTAGTTTTACAAAAAGTAATCCTAAAAATCAACTAGCAAACTAAGTATGTAACGAACTAATGACTGCATCAGTTTAAAGGAATAAACAGTTACCGAGATATATTAGTTAGGTCGCGTACAATACATCTGAGTTGAACCCTCCCCTAACCTTCGTCTACCCATTTTATCGTGTAATATGGAAAGAAATTGGTCCTCTTTCCTAAAACCATTTATCTGAACCAAAACATGAAGTTGTCAATGAAGTTTCCGTAGAAGTCTCATTTTTTTTTTTCCTCGCGAACACTCCATACTAATTAAGTGCTGAAATATCTAGTCATTCATTGACCTTTGCTTACTGAAATTTTAAGTCAATATCAATAGATCTTGTGAGTGACTGTTTTTCTTAAGTGTGAGCAAACCAAAACTGATACCAACAAATTTGACCTTTGCCGACACTAGTTTTATTCTTAGTCTGTAAAGTCGTCTTCTTTTTCTTTTTACCCTCTTAACCAACCATCAATACACAAGATTGGGAATACTAGAGACCATCATGTAAATATAAAGTCAAATTTTTTTATATTTACCTAATTTAAACATGGTAATGTGAGATATTGAGAATAATGACATGTGCGGAAAATAAAACCTTAAAACTTACAAATTTTATATTCACAAAGTGACAAAGGTAAATCATGTGTTCAAACAACCACAAATTTTATATTCAAATAACCAACAATTTTATATAAAAAAATTCATGTGTTAGTTCAAGCAATAACTTTTTTTCACAGGTGACGCATCTTTCACGTTTAATTATATTAAACTACGCAAAAACCATGAACACGTTAATACAACATTATTATATATTGTAAACAATCACAATAATGGACAATTGTTTACATTATATATTGTAAACAATCAACTGAAATCGGAAATCTTGAAAATGGTCTTGCTAGAAAGCGATTGTTATATCATATGGATTATAAAAAAATGTAAGGCAGCTAAATTTTTAATTTTTTATAAAGACTAAGGGCATCCACTATGGTTAAAAGTTATAAAGCTTTATAAGTGTTCCATGTCACCACATATCAATAAATTATAAACCTTTTGAGATTATAAACCTTTTCTCACTATGACAAAAATGTGTTACAACTTTATAAATGTTCCACATAACACATGCATTAATTGTGTTGAGTTTATAAAGAGGTCCAAGAACTAGGACCTTTTCATGCCACCTAGATTTCTCACTATGGTTAAAACAAGATATAAACCTTTTCAAGTTTCTTAAACCTATTCATAGACCTCTTATAGTGGATGCTCTAAGCTACATGGGTACAATTTGATCCATATTACTATATATACTAAAAGGCAGGATTCTTTGTTTTGCAAAACATGCATTAAATGCAATCTTTCCCGACTTGGCAAGAATAGCCCCTGAGGTTCAAGAGGCGCTGCAAAGTAAGTCCAAACATTAAATGCAAAGTTTCACAACTTGGCAAAAACAGTCCCTGAGGTTTAAGTGTCGTTCCAAAATAAGTCCAAACATTAAATGCAAAGTTTCACAACTTGGCAAAAACAGTCTCTGAGGTTTAAGTGTCGCTACAAAGTAAGTCCTTTTAAGCCAATCCCGCTGCATCGCGCGGTTTCCACACTCGTTTATACTACATATAAAGGATGTATGGTCAAAGTAGAATATTAAAAGTTGAAAATGGTTATAGGTGAGAGAAATGTATAGTGTAATTAACACATTATTACTTAAAAGTACAATTATTTATTAACATTGTACAACCAATTAAAAAAACATATTTACCAAATTAAATACAACCAATTAAAACACCACTTAGTACAATAAATTTTTTCATAATTTAAAATTTAAACAAGCTAAAATATAATCTATATAAAATAATTAAACACACTAATTAATGTTATTTTTAAAACGCCCTAAAATGAAAAGTACATGTTACTATACACGTTATACAAATTAATAAAATATACAAAGCTTCATACAACCCAACAAGTTGATGCTACATATAGTTTGGAAAACCAGACGCGACCAACAAGTTCAACCGGAAACCGATGTCGCCACCGGTTTGGCTAACCAATAAAATTCATCCGAAAATGACCCAGAAAAGACCCGTTACTATACACATTATACAAATTAATAAAACACGCGAAGCTTAATACAACCTAACAAGTTGATGGTACATATAGTTTTGAAAACCGGACCGGACCAACTGGTTCAACCGGGAACCAGTGTCGCCACCGGTTCGGGTAACTAATAAAAGCCATCCGAAAACGAACCAGAGAGGGCCCGTTGAAACCGATAAAACTGGTGAATCAGGGCCCATCGAGATATATTTCTCCGGTTAATCGTCACAGGTTACCCGAAGGAAAAACTAAAAAGTGAAAAGTTGAAACTAAAAAAAGGAAAGTTGAAAAGATATATTTCAGAAGGAAACTATTAATACAAATCAAAAACCGAGTTGACCCGGGACACTTCAAACCTGGCGGGTTGACCCGGTTTAATTTGACCCATTTTCGACCCAACCCGGAAAGTTGACCCGGTTTAAATCGACCCATTTTTTTTATCGGAATGGGTTAACCGGTCGAACCACCCGGGTCGAACCGGGTTTCAAAACATTATGTTTAATCCCTAAATCTTCAAACTTTTATTATTTTTCCATTATAACCTATAAACTTTTTTGTGATCAATAAACCATATGTCGTTATAAAATCCCGTTGCTATGCACCGGTACTCGTCTGTTAGGCTAAAAAAGCAGGAAATATGTCGTCATTTTTTTTTTTTTAACTGATCTATTTGAGTACAAACATACAATGATTGATTATTTGGTGAGTATCAATACCTTAAAAATTAAGAATATGACGCGTGATCCATAACAAATATATATTACGTTCACTTGACGGAAATTAAGGGGCCGTTTAGTTGGTGATTTTTTTTTTGTTTTTCCGTTTCTAAATTCCTAGATAAGAGATTGGTTTTTCTTCTATAGAGAAGAATTGAAAATTTTGAAAACCCGTTTAGATGGATTTATATTTTTCAACTTTTAAAAAATAAAAAGATGTTTAGTTGAAGCTCTTTTCAACCACTTTTTCTTTTGTAAATCACCTTTTTTTTTTTTTTTTTTTTTTTTTTTTTTTTTTTTTTATATTAGATCTTTGTACGTTTTTATCCATTTCATACGTTTTTGTACGATTTTACACGCTTTATCCGTTTTTTTTCCGTTTTTGTACGTTATCATTTGTTTTTATACATTTGTATATGTTTCATCCGATTTTATTACGTTTTTACGTTTTCGTCTGTTTTTTACGCTTTCGTCCGTTATTTTATGTTTTCGTCTATTATTATACGTTTTCGTCTGATTTTTTACGTTTTCGTCCGTTATTATATAAAAACATAAACCATAAATTTGTAGATTTTTAGTTTGTGGTTAGAGAAAAGTAAGATCGGATCAGAGTAGATCTTAAAATCCTATTGTCAAGATCGGGATCCTATAAGATCTTAAGCTTGTTAAGATCCTACGTAGGATCCAACTCGTTTTTTCTTTGTAGAATCGTAAGATCCTAAGATATGGATCGGGATATTAACAACTATGGGTTTTTTTACGTTTTCGTCTGCTTTTTTACGTTTTCAGCCTTTTTTTTTTTTACGTTTTTGTCCGTCTTTTACGTTTTCGTCTAATTTTTTACGTTTTCTTCCGTTTTTTCAGGGTTTCGTATGTTTTTTCGTTTTCGTATGTTTTTTTTATGTTTTCGTCAGTTTTTTACGTTTTCGTATGTTTTTTACGCTTTCATTCGTTTTCTTATGATTTCGTCCATTTTTTACATTTCTGTCTCTTTTTACGTTTTCGTCTGTTTCTTACGTTTTAGTCCATTTTCTTTTTTTCACGTTTTCGTCTGTTTTTTACGTTTTCGTCTTTTATTTTACGTTTTCGTTTGTTATTTTACGTTTTCGTCTCTTTTTTACGTTTTTGTCTTTTCGTCTGTTTTTTACTTTTTCGTCTTTTTTTTACGTTTTCGTCCGTTTTTACGTTTTCTTCCGTTTTTACAAAATCATATGAAAAAGGACAAAAAAGTAAAAAAAAAGAAAAGAACGAAAAGTAAAAAAGGGATGAAAATGTATAAAAAATGGACGAAAACGTAAGAAAACGAACGAAAACCTAAAAAAGCAAACGAAAACTGTAATATATTGGTTATTGTAACACACAAATCAACACAAGTATGATTCGAATATAATGAAGATTTTAGAGAGAGAAAGTAGAAGGATATGATACGAGAGTTGAGATCCATATATAACTCAAATTTGTCATAGAACCAATTAACCAATCACATCAATCCATTTTTTTTATCTAAATTAATAAAAAATCATTTTCCACATTTTTTTTAAAACAACATATCTTGCAAACGGTAATTCTTCAAGCTACAAAAAATACACCATCGTGACGAGAATTAAATTATCTTTCTATAGATATGCATTGTTATATACTTTCGACGATTTTTTTTTTAAAAAAAAGTTCGTCCAGAAAAATCGCATGTGATTCGTAAAAATCAAATCACATATGATTTTAAGAAATCACATGTGATTCTTACAAATCACATATGATTCTTACAAATCACATGTGATTTTTCTGGACGATTTTTCTTAAAAAAAAAAAGTTCGTCAAAAGTATATAACAATGCATATCTATAGAAAGATAATTTAATTCTCGTCGAGATGGTATGATTATTTTGGCGTAACGATTAACGGTTTGTGAGATATTTAATTTTTAAAAAAAGGGTGAAAGTTTATTCTTTATATTTTAATTAAAAAAATGAGTGGCTATGATTGGTTCATTGATTATATGACAAATATGAGTTCTATATTGAACTTTTCTCTATGATACGAGGTAAGTGGAAAACGTTGAACTGTGATTGCACAAAGTTCAACGCGTATTACAAACGTTCGAAACGGGAAGAGAAAAGTCGGGAATTTGAGATGAATATCCTCAAACGGGCGAAACAAATGTATCGTGACGAGCACAAAACTGCGTCGTTTAACAACGGGGAGGCTTGGGAGGTTTTGCGTGGTCATAAAAAATGGGACGCACCGAATCCGCTAGATACCGACGATGTCCCAAGCCAAACAAACGAAGCTTTGTTTGGTCATGATGAACAACTACGTCCCATGGGCAAAAAGCGTGCTTCGAAGAAAGCCAAATCCGAGAGCACGACAAGTACCGGGGGAGCGAGCACCGGAGGAACGAGCTCGTCAAGCCAATTCACGGAGACTATGACAACCGAGTATTGTATAAAATGGGAAACCGCCCAAGCGGTATATCGGGCGTCCCAAGTAAAAGATGAAACAATAAGAAGGTTAGAAGAGATGAAATTTTTGATGATTGACACTGACGGCAAGGATCCAAACGTTGTGGCTTGGATCAATGAAGAAAAGAACCGAATCATCAAAAATATAACTTGCAACCTCGTCACTAGATTTAATTGTATTTTCGTAATTTCCTTTATGTTGTAGTTTGCTTTGCGTTGTTTTTTTTATTTCGTAATTTTTTTTATTTATTTTTTTCGTTGTAACTTTTATTTTTATTTTTATTTTTTGAATTTCGTATTGTAATATGTTTAAGAATTAATGCTATGTTTTTTAATAAATGAAGTATTAGTTTTAGTTTAGGGGTTGAATTTGAAAATATTTGAGTTAAAGTGAGTTAAAGTTGAGTTATGATAAATGGTGTGTTTTTTTTTAGTTAAGATGAAAAGGTTAAAGCTGATATGGCGCCGGGGAATAAAACCTTAACTTAGGTTATGATACCTTATGCTCTAATATATAAGAACAGATTAGTCATTTTACAAAAACATAAAAACCAACTTCAAGATCTTTTAAACTGTGTCAAATAATTGCCACTTTACACCGACAAAAAACACAAACACAAAACTAGCTACACTGTGTTTTAACCATATGGCGGGAATGCTTCAAAAGCTGGTAACCTCTGCTCCTCATGCGATTCGATCAAGGAACCATATTTTTCCGTCATACATTTTATCCGGAAATCGTAGTTTTAGCTTCATAACCAGCAAGCCACTGCATCCACTAAGACTACATTCTGTTACAAGAACACTAATCATCAGTAATAGCACAAATTCGGATAAGGTACTTTACTTTCGATCATATCGATATTTGATTCATTTAAATGGATTCTAATAAAACATAAGTACATAATTTAGTTGCTGTTTAATTAATTACAAGATGTAGAATTGAATGAGTAGTAATGTTTCAGGGAGACGATAGTCAGGATCAGGATCGTAGTATTCAAGAGCTTGCTCTACCAAATGTATCGCTATCGGTAGAATCTGTGTTGAAATTCGTTTCTTCCAATCTTCTTGCATTAGGTAATAATATTATTGCATGCAATTGTTTGTTTGTTTGTTTTTTTTTCTTTCAATAATCATGTTCAAAAGGAAGATCATGTATGGATATGACGTTTTATAAAGATTGTTTATTAAATTTTTAAAAAAAATGTGTCTTACTCTTATTGAGTCAGAGGTGATAAGAGGCGGTTAGACATTAGTGTTTGTTTTTTTTTAGTTAGACCCGATTAGACATATGACATCTAAGAGGTTAGAGGCTTGTCTTATTGCCTCTTACTCAATAAGAGATTGAAGACTTGTGTTTATATAATATATTTGATGATTTATTAACTATGTTATATTTATGATAAAATGTCTTGTTTCATATTTACATAAGTTAATTAATATGGCATTGCGTTGGTTTAATATATATTTAAAAAAAAATTGGAGAATTAAAATCTTTCAGACAATTATAGAAAAACAAACAACATTATTTCCTTCAGAGTTAGATTTTCTAGCCACCTCTTACTAGTAAGATGTGGTAGTCAGATTCAGACCTAAAACATTTTAATTAATGAATCAAACACACCCTTGTGATACAACACAAAAAGTAGTTCTAAATAAGCTCTAATTTAGCAACTAGTGACGATTAGCCAAACGGTTCAACTGGAAGTACTTCCCCTACAAAAGTTGGACGGAAAACGGGTTGGGTGAGATCGGATAGCATATATACCAAAGCTATTGAATGAATAAGTGTAAATATTAAATGGTTGTAACTAGGAATGGTGAAAGATGATCATGAGAACGAGCCAAACTGATGTTACCGTGGTGTACATGTTTAAAAGAAAAAATAATAGAGACTGATGAGAACCGTTGGATATATTTTTGTAGATCTAGTTAATTAAAATGAGTTGGATGGCACTATCGTATGGTAATTACACAGAAACTTCATATCCATACAATCGGGGCCAACAGGCTCGGAATTCTAACCTAATATCCTTCAATCAACTTAAAAGCTAGTGTGAATATTATAGGCAATGCTTTTACTAACAATCTAAGGCACTACTTATTATCATTGATACCTTAGTACTCAGTATGACACAAGATGCGAGTTCATCTAGCTTTAAGGAAGCTAATCATGATTAAGCTGTAGATGATGCGTTGCTTATACTAGACAAGTAAAAAAGATTATAAAATAATTACTGGCGGATGTTATATTTTGACTAATGTAAATTATTAGTAACTAAATTTGTTACTGTATTCACATTTGTACACAACATGGTGCAGCTTTATCTGGAGCGTCAGTATTCGCCCTCGCAAATCCTGGTCCTGGTTGTTTTGCTCATAGGTATAAAATATCCACTTTTAGCACCATCGGGATATTCTTCATTGCAGGTAATTAAGATGCTAATGACTTTTTTTGTGTGTTTAACTTACTTTAAAAATAATTGTTTTATAAGATCTTTACATTAAGTGGTACAAAGTGAAAATATGTTGCATTTTGGTGCAATGATATGATTCTACATACCATTGAACAAAAATGTAGATACGAGAAATTAATTCAATTGTCAAATATAAATCTTGTTGTATACAATAAAGAAGGTAAAAGTGTTACATTTGGTGGTATTAACCATTTAAGAAACTTAAAATAATCCATTAACCAATCAAACATTTCGATCACCAAAAATGATATCGATCTTGTAAAAATTGCCGTATGCAAGATATAAATGAATGCTAATTGAACCATTTCAACCGGCTTATTCTTTTCTTCACCATAACACAGGATTGACACTGCCTAATGAAGAGATTGGTGAAGCAGCTAAAGCATGGCCCGTCGGACTATTTGGGCTAGTATGAACTTGAACCTCATTAGTCTATGACGGGTGGAGCCATAAATATACTGTTGATGGGGAAAACTATAATTATTTAAAAATTGCACTACAATTTTTTTTAGCTTGGCAAGGGGCAAATTACATATACAACCACGTTTATAAAAATATACAGTACAAAAATTTATACTAGGGTTATTATGTGGTTCTTCTTCTATTGATTTGATTATATTAACAGCTGATTTCACGGGTTTTGTCACCTATTTAGTTTTGCTACTATTTGTATAAAATCGTGCATACTTCCATTACCGTTTTGACACTCTAATATGATTTTGAGTGCAGGTTTCAATATTATTACTTACCCCCCTTTTGTCCCGAATTATGGTGAATATACGCTTACAACCTCAAGAATTTGTAACTGGTATGCAACTATAAATATGAATATTGGATACTTTCATTTATCAACTTGATGTATATAAGTTTATCTTGTTCAAAATATATTTTATGATCATTATGCAAAATAATTATAATAATAATAATAAGTATGTGCATGAAATGGCAATATTATCTTATACAGATTCTATGTTTCTTATAGGCCTAGCTTTATATAATTGTATGCCTACATCAATATCATCTGCTGTTTCTCTTACCAAGGTTCGTTGACCGTTCTAATAATTTTTGATTATTCATTTTCCGTAGATCATTATAGATATAGAATTACGGCAAGAGATTAATATTTGCGATGCAGCTTGCTGGAGGAAATTCTGCCTTGGCTCTTGCAATTACTGTATTATCTAATATGTTGGGAATTCTAATAGTAAGTTCAATAACAATACCCTTAATGTTCCTTCCTAAAACAATTTATAAAATCTATACAAAATCTACAATAAATATCCTATTAGCAGGCACCTAGTTCTGCATGTTTTAGATAAATAAGTATTTTGTTCACACTTGTAAGTGTCAAAGTGTGTCATATAGGTTAATTTACATTTATAAGCTTGGGGAACTATAAAAAGTCAAAGGAATTCCACTGTGCGCTTACCAGCGTGCAAAAACGTAAAACATGTTTACACTTGATGAAGCATTTTCAATCAATCATGTAAGATAATTTATGTGAATAAGTATCTATGAACAAACTCTACCCTAAGTCCCTAATGGTACCAAAGGTTAGAAGCTTATGGATAAAAAGTGCACACTACAAGAAAAGAGTGCTTATAGGACGCCTGTTATTGTCCTATAAGATTATTTTATAGGACCTTTAGCTTAATATGACCAAAATAAAAGTGTCCCATAGGAAGGGGTTGTAATAGATATTTAGGACACTTATCGGTGTCATAATAAACTCTAACATTATAAAACTAATTCATTCGTCCTATAAAATTGTTAATGCGACCAAAATGACGTCCTAATAGACCACATTACAGGATGACATACGGTGTCCTAATATATGCTAATCTATTTGTTATGTTTTGGGACCCTTTCACGGGTCCTAAGTGACATTTTCATAGGACGAAATCATAATGAATAAATTCTTATTTAAGTACTAAAAAAAGGTCCTAATACAAAGGTGCTTTATTAGGACCAAATTTGGTGTTACAGAAATTTTCTCTCATTTTTAGTTGATAGCATTAGTGTCCTAATAAGTGACATCATACAACACTTCCTTTTGTATGTAACAAATATTATAAAAAAAAAAAAAATTTCACAAAACAATAAACTTAACTAAATTTGAAGCAAGTATAATTCAATGAGCAAGAAAATATATCATTTCCATAAAAGGTTTTCAACCAAGTTATAATGACATGGAAGATAAAAGTCTGGAATTCAACATAAATTCCATGAAATAAAAGCAGCAGCTCCTCATGGACTTGAGGGCTCATGCAACAATAACATGAACAAGTAAGGATAGTATTGAGCCATCATGCGACAATAACATAAAATAAAAATCAAATTAGTAGCTGATGTAACAAAAAGAAAACTTGAAACTGATCGTTTACGTCATCATCCATCATCCATCATCCTCACGCACCACCTACAAGTAAACAGCTTATATTTAATACGGAGTAATAAAGTTCAGTCTTATAATAGGTTAAATGATGACAGATTTAGCAAGGTAGCATACCGAAACAAGAGAGCAAGGCCAAGCAACTAGTGCACCAATATAGCATCTTGAACTGTGATAAACAATCCATACTTCCTCACCAAATATTCATTCCTTAAAATAGCGACTTGAACATCTACCTCGCACCAATTTAGTCCAATAATAAATTTAACATAACTAAACACCAACAAACATTACATGTCCACAACAAATTAATTAAATTATAACTGAGAGGCAAAAAGTTCCATACTTGTGATTCTACTTTTCTTATTAGTTACCATTTTAGACAGGTACATTGCCAAAGAAAGGAAACTATATGCGGTTATATTTCAATACAAGTTAAAACTTTATTACTACTAGTAATGTTATGAAGATAAAGGACTCAACTTATCTTAGCATTATGTAATTAATCTCAGGCTATAAGAAGATGATTCATAGTTGCACCTAATGCAATATCTTAATACATATGCATATGTTGCATAAACAGTTGCACAGAAATATCAAATTACCTTTTGTGTTTCACGAACTTCAGCATAACTTGTTTTAACCGTGACTTGCACCATCTTCATTTTTGCCCTATTGGCCTTATTTTTGTTGCTGAAGTTGGAAAATAAGGAGTTAAACCAAAAAATAAAAATGTATTACTAAAAGCTGAAAAAAGTATTCCATACCTTAGGTTTTCCTTTATTCCAAGACTTGACGAGTCTTTTCCACTGAGACGCGAGCACTCATTTTGGCTTGGAGGTAATTCGTTCATGATATGACAAAGTCGGATCATAGTAGTCCTTTTTAACTCTTGCTCTCCAATGCCTAACTCTAGAAGGCTTGGACACTAACTCACAAAGACTAAATAAAAACAGGAGTACAGGACGCTCCTGCGAGATGAGAGGAAACCAAAAAATGATCGCATATGATAACTTCAAACATACTAACATGAAAAGTGCAAAGCAATCATCCCACTACTAACTATCACCTAACATGAAGCCAATGTTTAACTCCGCATTAGACAACACCAAGCTACCAAAACATACCATCAGGACAAAAGATATAACAATACAAACAAATTTATCAAAAAAAAAACTAGTAAATGAAAGAACACTTAAAAATTATTCATAACTTAGTATCAATTTAGACAATGCTAGTATATAAGATAATTACAGAAAAATAATCTAAAAACCATAAAGAAAGTCTTAGATCAGTAAGAAATATAACAGGAAATCAAGAAAATGACTTTATTCCTAACCTTAATAAAGCACACCATTGAATGTTTAACAGACAGGATACATAGCAAGTGTCTTCCAGGAGAGAAATCTACAACCCGAAAATAATACTTAACATCTTATCACTAACTAGGTTGTTGTTTGGTTGATAGTTATAAGAATGAAAGTGTGGATCTCATGAAAGACTCTTGATAAACAGTCGATACAAATGCTATTTAAGGGCTGTTAACAAAAGGTCTATACCGACGTTGGAAATACTTGATAACAAGTGGTTTAAATGGGTTAAGGTTTTGGTTTAAGTTCTGGTACACACCTCTCGTTTGAGTTGGGAAAAAATCCCCTAGTTGCATATATGAAATAATAATTTAACTATAATCAGACATATAAGTTATAAAATTAAAAGTTTGTTTGCTAACTTTGTTCTTTAGCAAAATCACACAACCAAATGAATTTCAAAGCACATACTAGAAACTCAATTAATTCTCAACAAACAAACTGACATAGATTACAAAGTAAAATATATATATATTATGGATTTAAAATTAGGAATGATTATTTTACCTTTGGATTTTGAAGAAAAAATGAAACCCTTGCTTCAATTTGAGGATCGGGTTCTGGACCCTAAACCGTTTCTGATATTTATATTTAATCCATAAAATTAACCTTAAATGTTTATGAAGAACGTGGAGCCTTCAATTTCGTAGCGCCAAAATAAGTAAATTCTTGAATTGCAGGTTCTGATTTTGCTAAATCAATAGGCGGGTTTATGTTCCCCCCAATTTTGGTGAGTTACAGAGAATCATAATTTACAAAACAAGTCCTCATGTTGACTTTCTTTTACACATATCAAAATTTTTAAACTCAATATACAAATATGTGGAAAAAGTCTAGGGGTGTAAACGAGTTGAGACAACCTCGAGGTTAGTTTGTTGAACTTTGAGAAACTCGATCTCGCTTTGTTTTGAAATATATTTAAAACATGCGGCTCAATGGTTTTTCCAAAGGCCGGCTCGATTTTAGCTCAGGCTTGACTCGTTTATAATATTCATTCAGTAAGAAATATATTCAATGTAAACTTAATCAATCTTTAGCTCGGGATCAATGGGGATGTTCCTTTCATGGAAAATATGATTGTGTATGGTCAGATGGATATCCCATCGAATGATGAGGATAATGGTTCAATGAAAGTGAACGAGGGCATCAAGTCGAGTGGTATAGGGTCTCCATCTTATACCAACATATTGAATGTTGATGCTGACATGACTGTTTCCTTAGCTGATAAAATTCGTAATAGAGGTGGCAATTTGTGCTCAAAATAAAAAATAATAGGCTAATTTTGGCTAATTTATAAAAGATTTTAGCACATTTAGCTCATTTCTTTTTTTGAAATGAGCATCTATAGCCCATTTAAAAGTTAAATGGGCATTGACGGGCACATGATTTCTCTCAATTGCAGAACATTACAATTGTTAAAGAAAAACTTATAGATATAATATCTTTAATTTTTTAAATATAAATGATGTGTTACAGTTGAGGAATTTATTTCGTCATTTTGGATATTTTCTAAAACGATTCGTATAACATGAGCCCGTTTGGCCCCGTTTAAGCCTGTGTCCATTCGGTCCTGAGCCCGTATGAGCCGTGGTCCCCTTCCGCCCGTTTTGCCACCTCTAATTCGTAACATTAAAAAACAAATGTTGGAAGGTACACTAGTGCTATGGAAACATGGGGTCGGTCTAGTTTTGCGAGAGCAATGATTGATATCCGAGTCGATGTTGAGTTGAATGAAAATCTTGTTGTAACGGTGCCTAATATTGAAGGTGATGGATATATCTTGCATTCAATTCGCATCGAGTATGAGTGAAAACCAACTAGATGTCCACCTTGCATGGTATTTGGCCATTCTTTGGATCTATGCCCTAAAGTGGTTCCTACTGAGTTAATTAATCAGGTAGAGGTTCAAGATGAGGGTTTCAAAGGAATTAAAAAGATGAACCGAAGCGATACTGGATATGGTGGCAAGAAACAAGCTGGATGATATTATGTTCTATAAGTTTGGTGACCTAGTGAACTAAAAACTATTGTAGTAGGCCAGATAACCTAACCGATCAGAAACAAAAATCACATAAACTGATTGACATTAAAAATACGTACGTGGCATCTTAAGTTATACAGTAGAAATGTGAATTCTCTTTCTTTTTTTGGACCCGTGTGCAACAAATTTTCATTAAACTGTCATTTTGTCAACATTTGCCTTTGGTATTATAAATCTAATTTATGCACATTCACTAAATTTCAAATAATTTATATCAAAAAGTTATGTTATAAAAATCATAATATTTTCTAAAATAGTGAGCATCTTTTAAAACTTAATTTATCACGACCTACATAGATATACCTAGTTTTGTTAAACAAGAACAATATCGTAGAAGCCACGACTAAAATGTTGTATAGGACTCTTATATCAAGTGTCATATTTAGTCATAATAAAACTCCAACGAATAAGGGTCCCCTAAAATACATGTGATAGGACTTATTTCAGGTGTCACATAAAGTTCTATTCTAATAGGACCACAAGAAAATAAGTGTCCCGTTAAACGTAATATAATAGAACCTTTAAATGAAGTGTCCTATTATGTTCAATGGTAATGAGACCTTATTAAAAAAGTGTCTTATAAGTTAGTTTATTAGGATCCTTGTATTAAGTGTCATATTAAATCCATTGTAATAGGACTAAAAAATTAGTTGGTCCTATAAAATGTTTCTTAGGACGCCATATAAAAAAGTGTCCCAAATAAAGGTCCTAAAAGCCCCCATTTATTGTAGTGGCATATATATACCTTTTCTATATAATTTAGTAATTGAGCATGTTATTGTTCTAGTGCATTTTTTTACTGGAACTCTTATATGAATAGTATTTGCTACAATGAATTTTAACATTTAAATAATGTGTGTTATCTTTAGTATTTGCATTTTCTACATCACAATTACCAAATGCATATATGTAGGTTCCTTTTTCTGTATCAAAACTAGTTGCTGGTGGAGTTGGTGCATCTATTCCTGCTGATAAACTGTTCAAAAGCTTAATTGTCAGTATTTTGTTACCTCTGATAATGGGAAAGGTAACGCTCATTGATATCACAATCACGAGCCTCATTCATATCACAGTAACCATTTCATTAGCCATAATGAAATATATATTCATACTACAAAAGGAGCAACATAATATCTAAAATTTATGGACAAAGATTTGCAAGAAACTTGAGTTATAATTATTGTTAATTACTTTCTCAGTTGAAGTAAAGGAATCACATCTCTTACCTATTTGTTACATACATGTTACTATTTTCAATTTTTTTAATAAAAGTTTCTCGATATTTTGACAGGTCTTCCGAGATTATGTTAAAGGTGATTCTTTCTACGGGTATTCTGAGTTAAGAGGGCCTAGCATGCATCAAAACATATTTCTGATGGTTTTTCTTCTCACATAAATTAGTTAATAAACTTTACCTAGGGTTTGGAATTTTGGATAGTTATTCCCGATATTTGAAGGTCCTAATCATAACTCACGTGTAAGATGTGATAGTGAACAAACTGAAATCTTAAAGTATATACAATATAGTTGGTAATGTCTTTCTCGTTATTCTAAGTTCAAATAATCTGCAGGCGTGGCATATATTGTTGATAGTAATCGTAAGCTCTTCGCTGCACTCGGTTCAATTTTGTTAAGTCTGGTAAGAGTCATCTTTGGTTAAAATCTTGATTATCCTGGTATTCCATTGGTAAATGATCAAATAGGACCGCAGTTTAGATCTTTCGTTGCTTTTAGCTTTTTTTCTAACACTCATATATGTCCAATTTTGTATTCTGTGTCTATAATGATATTCAGATTCCTTGGGTACAAGTGAGCAGATCAAGGCCATTGCTTTTAATCGTTAATCCTGAAGTTGTTCTTGTAGCAGTCATAATGGGAGCGTATGTTCTTATGAACTCCATCCGATTTTGTGAATTATTTTTGTTTCATCTATATTTATAGACCTTTCTTATGATTCCATTAAAACAGACTTTTATAACGGATTACAATAAGATGGCAGGCAAACGGGCAACAAGTTGTGCCGCAACCCCCTTTTGAATGGCATATATCTTTATTTCCAATGATAAAATTAAGATCAAGTAGTGAGTTCACACGTGATTTTATCTCTCCTTTTTTACAATGAGGGTACTAATCCAACTCTAAACAGTTTAGGAATACATCTATTATCCTTCCAAGTTAGGAGTATGTCATTACTTAAAGTAGCAATATTCTTCTTCTAATTATGATTTGATTAATTCTGTAGTATATTAGGAGCAAACTTAACATAGGTTAGGGACTTAAGTAAGCGTTGTAATTTAAATTAGGACTAGACTATACCAAGTAGTTTAAGATTCCTTTCTAGGCATGGGAAGGCCTTTAGGCTGGGTTGTGTATGTCGGTTATATGGAGTATTCTTATTCAACATAAGAGATGCTTCTTACCCCCTCATCTGTATAGATAGAGGTAAGTGGGATGCTAATTTTACACATTCATCTAGTTAATAATGTCGAAGTTTTTATAAACGTCGTTTTCTTTGGAGGTTGTTGTGGTGTCCACCGATTAAGGTTCTTCGTGAATCGTTCATGTATTGTTTGGGAGTTTCAAATGGTCGTATAATCCACTATAGGCAATCAGTTTGTTAGGAATCTGTCCAACAAGTGGTATCAAAGCTCGGGTTCACCTGTTGAAGGTTGCTATGATGATCAAGAAACTTGGGCAACTAGGTGGTGCGATTTCAAGAAGATTTTTCTTGAAGGTTCTTGGTTTTAAAGAGAAATTTACTGCAATGAGTTTAAAGCTTCATAGGCTTTTCGGCTATGTTGAATTTGAACGTTTGATTTGAAGGAATTTAGAGGGAAAGTCGATTCTTTGAAGTTTTTAAGGTCTTGTATATTTTTGTGTTCTTAAAATCAATCTTCAAAATTTCTACTTCAGATGGTTTCTTGAAGATCAAGTCTTGGTGATAGCTTGAAAAACAATCAAGGTTTATCCGTTTCTTGAGTATTCAAGGAAGGTGATTCTTTGGAGTAAAACGTTTGTAGACTTGAGATGGAAAGATCCAATCTTTAAGGATATTCTAGGGGTTAGTAGATCTTAGATTACAATAAGCAGGATTTATAGCTCATGGCTTGGCTTGGCTTATGAGGCTTATTAGTAAGTTGGTTACGGAGCAACTTGATAAGGTTTTTAGTAATGTTAAAGAAGAATGATTAGTATAAATGGAAATAATGACTTCGGGCTATGAAAAAATAGATGTGTGCTTTAATGGTACATTAGGGACGTGTTTCTGTGTTAGATTCATTACCCGCGAACATGTAACTATGCACACCTACTTATTTCTAGAATAAGGCATACAGTTCCTTAATTCTATGCTTGGGAGACCGGGTTTTACTGGAAGTTATTAAGGAAACTACTGCACTGCAGAAAGAATTTAGATGAAGTTGTCGAGTCTGTATATGACTAAGTCCTTAGCAAACAAAAGAAGAAGATGTATACATTTTTTATGTGTCTAGATATGAAATTAGCTAATTAAGCAGTTGAGTTAGTAAATTGATACTTGATTTGGCGAATACTGGTAATAAGATTTAGGCTAAGAATTAGACACTTATGTTACTTATGCCGTTGTCATCATCTTCAGGAAACTTTGTGGATACATTGTTATTTGCTAGGGAATCCTTGGAAATAGAGGATATTTTAGAGACTCTGTGTTCAAGCGATTCTAAGAAAAGAACTGAAAGAAACTTGTGATAGATAATACGTAAAGGGAATGTTAGTGGAAGTGTACGATCTAGGTAAAGGAGTGGAACCGATACACTCAAGTGCTTCATATGTCATTTACATGGTCATTTGAAGAGAAACTGTTCAATGAAGAAGTTAAGTGGGTTTGTTCGGAAGGGTAATAATGAACATGCCTATGATTCTTATGATGGTGAGGGTAACGCCTACTTTAGAGCAGCACTAACGGTAACTGGGAATGATGAGAGGGCTGAATTAAGGATGTTTCTTGTGGTTTCGATTGATAAACATCCATCAAGAATATTCGTGTCGTGTTTTGGAGTTTGAAGTGGTTGAGACAACAGTTTTTTGGGAATTTATCTAATAAATTATTCATTACTTTCTTATAAACTAATAATCATCTTTAAATTAGTGTAACAAAACTTATTATCCGAGATTAGACTAAAGTTACTTATTTTCCCTCCTTTTAACCTAGAGAGTACTCGGGATTGATTATCGAAGTGATGATTGAAATAATTACTATTTTTAAAGTATATAAACAATTATTGATTCAGCATTAAAACTCAAAATACTCGGTTGTGTGCTTGTTCCCAAAGGTTTCACTGTCATTGGATTTCCATCTCACCCACTAGTACGAGCTTCCCCTCGGGCATTAGTTTTTCAATATCTTGAAGTTTTCTAGCTAAGGAAGTTGGACTTTAATTACCATTCTGATCATCATTATGATCGGTCCTTGTAAAACTTGTTCCAAACGCTCCACGGCTTTATCAATAGCATCATTCGTACTAGGTTCCACCTTCTCATTAATCTCATGCACCTCATCCACCTTTTTTCCCAAATCCACAGATGAAGATTTCAGGACTGACACACCCTCATCCATATAATCTTTATTGTTTAAAGCATCAAACATGTTAGTCACAGGAGTGGTAGAAGCAATTATAGTATTAGTATCCTTCTTAGCCACCGGTTTATAAAGAATACTAGATTTAGGTCTCACAGGCACACCACAAACAACTTGTCTTGTAGATTTCACATTCGTAATGACATCCGAGACAAGCTTCTTAGGACATTGTTCAAGAGTATGCCCAAACGTTTTGCAATTACCACAAGCAGTGGTTTCCACTCGAATTCCACAGGAATAGAATGTAACGTTACACCTTTGCCCTCTAACCTCGGAATATCCATGACCATATGGTCTTTCATCTCGACATCAGCCCGAAGATCTATCATAGCTCTAGCAAAGCTAGACCTACCCCATGATTCGGTACACATAGTAGCAGTATAAGCATCCAACATAAGTGGGGTACCAAGCTTCGTAGCTATCGCACTTAAACCATCATCCGTGATGGCGGATATTGGAATATCATGAAATTTCACCCATGCCGGAACGGTAGACATATCTTCCTTCAGGTTCGAGTTAGTAGTCCATTTCGAAGAATGATAGGAGTATTTGGAATCAACTACGGACCATCTTCTAACATCTTTTCCAAACCACTAATCGACAAGAACTTGAAGAAGAAAAAACCTTTTGAATTCACCATAATTTCTATAAGGCCATACTTTCTCCAAGAATTCTTTACATAGTTTTCTACAACCGGATACACTATTCTTTTACCAAGAAAATACCCATAAATGGTGTTACCAAGTCTCTTATTCACCTTAATGACGGATGCTCTAGTAGCAACAACATCATCCCCATTTATAATCCCCCCATCAAACGTACGAAAATTCACCTTACTAGAACTTGGTTTATCGTTTAAATGGCTAGCACAAGATTTATTTTGAGACCCATTGCCCATGGAAGCACCATTGTTCACATTAGCATCGTTAACAGTGACTATATTTGAATCATTGGTACCACCAATAGGCACCTCAGATTGTCTCCCAACCGAAGTTACCAATGAAGGAAAGTCCATATTTATGTCTGTAGGAATGTCCACAAACGGCTCCACTCTTTGTTCCACGTTAATGGCACTAGAATATGAAGTAGTATCGTCTTCATTAGCACTCATGTTAATGGTACTAGAAGTAGCACCAACTTCGTTAGCGCCCATGTTCAAAGCTGTGTTTACAGCAGTCTCACCCTTCTTTTTCTTGACACCCCTCCCTCCCGGACTCAAGAAACCCCTCTCCATAATATTAAATACGCCTTGTAAACCCAAGCACCACAGCAACACCAAAGATTACCAAGTAAAACCCTAACGGATCGAACAATTTCACAAACAAGCAGCACATTAACACACCAAAAGGTATAATGATTAGACCAGGGGCAGAGCTATGTGAGGACCAGGAAGGGTCCCGGCCCCCTAGGCCTAAGCCCGTTAGTGTATTTTTTTTCGCGATTTCATATGTGTTGAATTTTTTTGCATCTCAGCCCTCCCATCTAATGTTTTTCAAGAAAAATTTTTGCTTCGGCCCTCCCACGAGTTTTCTTTTAGCTCCGCCACTGGATTAGACACACAAATCCAGTAATAATAACCAAAAGAAGTAAAGTAGAAAACAATCAGCTATAGGAAACATACTAGGGTTTAGTTTTATTCTTTTTGGTCGCCAAAGAGAGAGAGTCCTAAGAGGGTAATAAACCGTTAGAGCTTTAACATCTTTCATGAAATTGCTTATTTGCTTATTCTAGAACAAATAAGTACACATATAAGCAAGTTGACATATCAAAGTACATAACTGACCATGTTAATATATGTACAACCCTGTGTTCATTTGCATATCACAGTAACATGTGCCTGCCTTTATATTCATATTAATTTATAATCCTATGCATATACGGAATTTGGGTATTACGATTGATTACATCTAATAATTATGATGATAATATTAATAAAAAACAACAATATTAAAATTTGTTCTTGTAAAAAACTTATAAATTCTATGAGGTATTTCGTAAACTTATAAATTTATTAAAAGCTTTGTAAACTGATAATTTAATATTTAATTCCTAAAATTTTACTACCTCCGTCCCATATTAATTGTCCTGTTTTGACTTTTTAAGTATTTCTTTCTTAACTTTGACTTTAAATATTTTTATATGTATTATATAATATTTAATAAAAATTATACCTATAAAAAATACATTTAAAACTCAATCTATTCATATATTTTGCATCAAGTATTATATAACACAATTAAAAATATTTAAGGTCAAAGTTAGAAATGAAAGATCTAGAAAATTCAAAGTGGACAGTCAATATGAGACGAAGAGAGTAGGTTTTTTAAATTTATAAATTGAAAATTAGTAAACATTTAGTTTTTTTTTTTCTTTTTTTTTTTTAAATTTTAGTTTCCAATTACTTTTTAATTTACTTATTTTTATTTAGAACAGTGATGTAAATATGTAAGCTAAAACTCATGCAAGCATGTTATGAACTACAGGGTTCTTCACATTGTGCTCTTATGTTTAAATTCCATCTCGATACAACTCCTATGTGGTATATCTGGTGGCAACGAATCAATTTTTTCAAAGAAGGAAAATTATAGATCACTCTTGATTGTCGCGAGTCAGGTGAAATTAATCTACTAATACATTTGTTCTTCTTTATTATATTGTATGCACACTTGATACATGTACAATTTTAAGTTTCTCGGGTGTTAATATCTGCATAAAGTTTGATCGGTTGTATGCTATCTGTAGAAAACTATATCAATGCTAGTTGCAGTTGTGGAACAACTCGGTGGTATATTTGGTGAAGCAGGTTTACTTGTCCTTCCATGTATTGCAGCACACATTAGCCAGGTTTGTCTTAATCTCGATCTCCATCTATATTGTGTTAATAGTTAAAACTGTAACAACTCATCACACACATTAATCGAGGAATGAAACTTAGTTAAGTGTGTTTGTAACAACTCGTCATACATTGATAAAAAAATGATAAGTTAAGTTGTGTAATTTGTAACAATGTGTCCCACATGAGAAGAACTCAATAAAAATGTTAAGTTGTAGTTTGCTATTTTTTTCATATCCTGGTGTATATGGGTAGTCTGAGACATGCAAGCCTCAGCCACATGCATATCTAACATTTTAAACTTTACATGTAGATTATAATCGACTCGTTGATAGTAGGATATTGGAACAAGGAGAAACAATCACTTGGGAAAGCCAACTGAGATTTCAATCTTGTCTATTTTGAGATTTATTGGAGATTAGAACACACATTTGATCAATGCCAATAATCTTTCTTCAGGGTTGTTTGGATGTGCAATTTGAAGTAATCATTTGATATTAAATAAGTTAATCCGTTGTACTTAATGTTCAAAAGTGTAATAACTGATAATCATATTGTTTGAACATTTGGCTAATTACGATGTTCAAGAAATTGGTAAGAAAAATGTTTGAATTACGAACTTTAGAAAAGACAGTGAGACATTTTCTTGTTAGTTGATATGGACTTGTATTAGTTTTGTTAAGTTTATGATATATAAAATACAATAAAACATAAAGACATCAAGAGTACACAGCGGAAGACTTAAGATCATAACAAATAAATTAATTAACTGAAAGTATGCGTAACGTACCTCTTGCGAATGTCAAATCCCTCGAGCAAAGCAAAACAACCCTCGAGCAAAGCAAAACAAAGAAGTACTTATTGGTGTAAGAATAATGTCTTACAACCACGTTCTTGTACACACGAATTAACCAAACGAATCAAGCGATTGCTAGATCTAACACAAGTCCGCGTTTAAAAAAAAACGAAACCAAACTCCCTTACAAGTGGGGTGTTTGGCCGAATATGGACAAAAGAGAGGAGAGGAGAGATCTAGGGTTAATTCAATGCACAAGTGTCTGAAACCCTAGACCCTAACCCTCTTTATATACTAGTAGGTAAACTTAGGGAACAAGTTAGGGAATTAGGCCTTGGAGAGGCCCTATGGCCGGCCACTATAGAAAGCCCAAAGCCAAACCCATAACTTTTCCAAGTTTTCCATTTCTAGTCCTTTCTCTTTTCATTTAACTGTCGTTAGTCATTTTTCCGTTAAATACTTAACGATCGTTAACCGGACTTAATGTGTAATAATTAATCGTAAACATAAACATTAATTATTAACTTTAATTCTCATTCGCTAATGTGTGCAATCCCGTGGTCACGAGTTCGAATCCGGACATTCACATGTTTGTAAATATATACATTTCCAACAGCTCCCACTTGAATATGTTTACAAAACGTGAAATGACATTGGTTAGCGTCTAGCAACACGCCAATGCCCCCGGTACAACTCGTGTATAGTTTTCTGGAGAAAAACTAAGTTTGATGATTCATCATCATATTCATCCTTTTGTTTCTAATACCATGTTAATAAGAATATGTATCTTACTCATTTCTTAATTAACTATTCTGTTTCTCGCTTTATATGATTTATTAAGATTACCAATTCTTCTGAACAGAAGACCTTGGGTATGGCCATACAAACATCTTAACAATCCTACGAGGCAATCCTACGAGGGGCCCAGTAGTATTATACTTCAAAATAAATTTGAAGGAAACAAATCCCATTTTGACTACAAGCAGGATTCATAGATTTCGCAACACTTCTGAAAACAACCCTTATAACTACCAGTTACGTATAGCGTTAGATTGCTTCACAAAAATGCACTACATCCATGACATATCTCTTGTATCTCAAGTCAGAGGATAAATATCCATGATATACTTAATGACTAAGATCCATAAAGTATCATCATGTGGGTGGGATAAGTCCTATACTCAATTCATTGTATATCATCTGAAATTAGTCATGCTACGCATCAATATACTTTCAAGTATATTCTAACTAATACTCAGATTTGTCTTAATTCAATATCATTCCCATGTTATTGATTGACAACGGACTATTTAGAATAACTTAAGTTATTCAAGGATTTAAACATGCAAATATAGGATAACATCATAATAAATGAATAATAAACATAACAAACTACTTTATTTCATTTCAATAATAATGTTTACAATATCCTTTTATCCAAATACTAAATAGATCAATGCATGATAATTATTAGTTAATGAATTTTGCCACAAGTCATGCATCTCATACTTGTCGACAAGACATAATTTCAACTAACTTTGATCTATAGGAATTTTGAGAATACTTATTTCAAAAAAATTCAATAAGTGAATTTCTTGTATGTGTTTACACATATTTTGATATTGTCACATCATTCCATAAGGTGCGTGATAACATGAACCACCTTTATATGACAATTATCTTTCAAAACTTTTAAAGTTTAAAGTATTCTTTATTCTTTAATGTATAATGCAACTATGCTCTTAGTTGAGCATAACTAGTCAACATGGTCATCATCAAGGATACCATGACTAGAATTGATTTTCATCTCAATTATACTAGCATCATTGTGTACAACAATATGCTCTTTAAATATCCGTAAACTTTTGAACAGTTATAGTGTAATGTTGGTGCCTACCAAAACTCAAGTTTGTTGGCAATGACAATTATGAAATAATTGCCATATTTTCATCCATAGAATCTAGGAGCATATCCAGACTGTGGAACGTGATTCTAAATCCAAACATATTCTTTTAAAATATTTATTACACTAACAACTTTCAATGTTGTCAAATTATCTTGTAATCAAGCATGACACAACAACTTTATACACAACAAGATGTTCATGGTGAATCTTCAAGTTAAACTTTAAGATCTCATCTATCTTGTCAAAGATATGTATTCATCATGTTCTATTTGACTCATTTATTTACCGCATATGTTTATAATAATAAACATATTTTTCAAGGTTATATATCTTATTTCCAAATCTTACAAACGAAGTTCATTCCCAACTAAAACTTAATTTAGGTGGAATGTAGTTGCCCATACAACATATAAGATTTAAAATAATACTCCCACTAGCTTTTAGAAATACTTATGAGCTATCTTATTTTAACTATTAAATCAAACATGAATTTAATATTAAATATAAGAAACATCTCTTAGATGCTTGCATATATCCATTCATGGATTCTTGCAGTTTGTACATATCAAAGGATTATTTGAATTCATAAAACTTCTTTGTATTACTCATCGTCCTCGTAAAAGTAATTCCACAACAAAGAGTTATGACATTCATTGTCAAAATTTCATATCAATGAAACTAAGTATGACAATTATAATCTTTATACTTCTATTTAATGTATCTAGTAAAGAATATTCAATCATAGTTTATGCTTAAGTATGATTAATATTATTATCACTAGACATACATTAAATACGTGTACAATATTGTCCACATGATTTCTACACAAAGATTTAAACCACTAGGATTTTCATCCTTTGAAGAAAATCATCTTCATTAAGATAAACCAAGTATTCAAATTTGATTATCTTTATGGACAGCATCTCTACATTCATAGGATGATTGATTTACCGCAATTCAACATTTGGTAAATTCATCATTATGATTAACAGGCTTACCATGATCCTGTAACTCAAAATCCTCAGTATATTAAATATCTGAGATATCCTTACGGATCTATGAATGACAATTCCATCATTTTGAGGTCTATCATTTACATGTTTAGCCTCATCATGATATTTGCTAGTGCATCTTAGAAGATTATGTATTTTGTAATTCAATTTTTCAAGATCTAAACAAAACTCCCACTTGCTTTTAACAATTTAAAGATTACCTTTAAATAGTTTATCAAGTAGAGCAACAATACATTGTTCTCTTTTGGGATATTACAAAAAACATTTACAGTTCCTGACATTAGGTTGTTACAACTCACTCTACAAGTAGTTTAACAAATTCAAAACTTCATTTATAAGACATAATGTGATTCATCACATTCCATAAACAAATGGTGTCTTATCAATCTTCTAGGTTGGAGTCTTATTGAGTATATTCAATCTATACCCAATCTACTAACCTTGATAACTTTTGGAAGAAACTATAGTTATCTTGAATCAAACATGCCAATAGATTTTGATTCTTCTAAATGAACATACCATAAAACTATGGTATTTAATTAGAATTAATATTGTAAGATTAATCTAACAATATTTAAGATAACCATCTACTCTTTGGTTTATCCTATTTACCAACAAAGTAAAACTTAATGGTACACTAGAATTACCAAATCAATTTTATACATTATAACACAAGTATTCTTGACCAAGTCAAAAAACATATTAGTTATAATCCCACTATACGTTATAAGTCATTGATCAACTCATTGACTTCATGCATATGTCTTAAAACATAGCAAGTTAACGTCTTACTTTATATTGTAAGTCTTGTATTAAAAGACTTCATGTTTGTGACTTTACAAAATCATAAACATTTATAATAAAGTAATTATGAACACCGCCTCGGGTTTCAATTAATATTTCAAGTTAATATTTACTACATATATTTAAGTCATTCAACGAATACTTAAATTCAAAGTAGTATTAGATTACTTCATTTAATTATGTCATTCCATGAAATGTTCAACGTAAGAAACTGCAAAATCATCCATGCTCGTTCTCACGACACGTGGATATTTTACCTTGGGCTATAATCTAGTTCACGTTCTCACGTAACATAAATTGTAACTACAAGTGTTTCTTAAATATTGAAAATAAAGTAGTCTTTGTTATCATCTTGACACATGTTCTTAATAGGGCAATCATACATATTTAAATGTATATTTCCTATTAGAACGTTATTCTCTTACTTTATAGTCAAGAAAATTCATTTAAATCATATTAATATGTGTTGTACCTTGCACACAATAAAGATTTCTCCCACTTGTGCACGGAACAACATCATGTAACATATAAACAACACGATACACGTTCGTTTATTTGATTAATATGATTTGTGTCATAGATATAACTAGTAGATTTAGGACTATATTGATTAGTAAGGAAACGCACATGACTCTCCTTAAAAAACATAAGTTCCTACAATTGGAAAGTAATTATCTTTGAAGATAATCTGGATTACTACACAGGAAATAAGGCTTGTACCTCCCACTGAATTAGAAATCAATAAAACAACTTCTTATTCAGTAATGCAACACAAATGCTCCCACTGAATCTGACAACATTGTAAGTGTTGCATAACCAGTGAAAACAACTTGCTTGCTTTTTACTTTCCTACACCTTTGAAGAACCATACGTAATCATTACTAAGGTACTAAAAGGTGTATTCTACTCTGTGAATGATGGGTTATCCATCAATGTTACTAACTTAAAAAATTGGGTATGCAATTTCTTCCTTAACAGGTCTACCATCCCCATACTGGTATGTAGCACCTTTAAAGGTTAAAGTAAACCAACTAGATAAATTAAGCTAGTTTTCCTTTTACCAATTTTCGCGGTAATTTATCTAGCTTCAAATTTTGTAACTCACATACATATTTTCCAGTTAACCAACATTCATGTTGTTACAAAAGGATTCATTCACCAAATGAAGGTAATGAAATCTTTATGGAAAATAAGATGTGCAATTCATTGCTATGAGTTACATTAGAATTTAGACAATTCAAATGTTCCTATTATACCTTTCTCATTCATGAAAAGGAATAGGATTGAGTCTAATGCTTCACCCATGGAAAAGAGACTTCGTTTGTCTTTTCAGTAAATTATTCTCGATCAAACATTTGTTTGAAAGCAGAATGGAGCATTTTACTGATCAAAGACTAAACTTTGTTTATGGTTAAGGTTGCAATTATACATTCAAAAGAATTACAAAATTCAATTTTAGTATTTTCGATAATTAACCTTTTTCAAGAAAATTAATTACCCATGGTTCATAAGCATATAACCATTTAATTTCCACTGAAAAACTAGGATCCAAATTGTCATAATCTCATCACATCAGTTGATCTGCTAGTAATGAACCTTATACAAAGTGGTAGAGCTTTTGCTCAATTGCCAATTTCAATTGCAATTCCTAGATTTATGGGATTTACATATAGCCAATTTCAATGTAAATATGTTTTATCCCATCTTATGCCTTAAGTTGCCAGTTCTCACTACAAAACTCAATTAAGTTGTCCAACTTAAGAAACTGCAAAATCGTCCATGCCCGTTCTCACGACACGTGGACATTTTACCCTTTGATTACGATCTAAGTCACGATCTCACGCAAATAAAAGGTAATCTTAGGTGTTTCCGTTTCGTTGGATGGCATATAACTTAAATTAAAGGGTAATAATTTTGATGTTAAATCAAATATGTACAAAGATGTCATGCATTCATCTTCGTAACATAGGTTTTATTAAAACATTTATATCTTGTTTTAATGTTTAAGTTTTTCATCATCAAACTTTAATTGAGGTATTGGTTTCACCAATCAAGGAATTTAGTGTTAATTATCATCCATTATACCGTACTTTTGCATAAGTGTAAACACTTAGTGTTTCGGATAATTACCACCTAAGTGGCGCATGGAATCAACACTAATTCGCCCTTAAGACGAGCTTGCACATTTAATGACTTACTAAGTAGCTCCATTCGAACTTACAGAGGGCAGAGGACCAGGTACGCGCTAAAGCACAACCTTAGACATCCTTTCAGTGTGACTGTGCGCACTTCTTTAAACCCCTTTTATTAGTTCATTCTCATGGGTGAGCCGTTCAGTCATTTGTACCAAAGTCATCAATCAATTAAACGATTATGATTACTATTCTTAAAATACATGTTTCACCATTGTTTAGGTCAGTTTATTTTTCTTGTAAAATACCCTTGTTACACATAACAAACAAGCAAGTATTTGTAAAAATAAACAAATAAACAATAAATGCATAACGAATAAAAGTCATGCATATCAAATAGTCACATGCAAACGGTTTTGATAAGTCCTATTAATTAACCAATTAATAATGATTGAGGTCTTCCCCAATTTTAGATCTATCATAATTTAGTGTATATCACTTAAACAAGAAAGACACACAATAAAAGCAGATCCATGATAAAACATGCAGATAATTATCATGGACATAAAATTACACTTAACAATTAATGCAATTAAATCAAAGTTACACATATACAGATAAAGTTGCATGCATCTTAGGGTTTCTAATCCAATTAAAACATTAGTTTACAAAACCCTAATGAGGGCACAAAATAAAACGCCCCCCCTCAAAATTAGGGTTTAGGTTAAGCAAACCCTAGATCTAAGCATACAAAAAATAACACATTCATGTTTATTTTAATTATGTGTTTCAGTAATTAATTACTTGTTATACAAGGTTCGTGATGCCACTGTTAAGTTTATGATATATAAAATACAATAAAACATAAAGACATCAAGAGTACACAGAGGAAGACTTAAGATCATAACAAATAAATTAATTAACTGAAAGTATGCGTAACGTACCTCTTGCGAATGTCAAATCCCTCGAGCAAAGCAAAACAAAGAAGTACTTATTGGTGTAAGAATAATGTCTTACAACCACGTTCTTGAACACACGAATTAACCAAACGAATCAAGCGATTGCTAGATCTAACACAAGTCCTCGTTTAAAAAAAAACGAAACCAAAGTCCCTTACAAGTGGGGTGTTCGGCCGAATATGGACAAAAGAGAGGAGAGGAGAGATCTAGGGTTAATTCAATGCACAAGTGTTTGAAACCCTAGACCCTAACCCTCTTTATATACTAGTAGGTAAACTTAGGGAACAAGTTAGGGAATTAGGCCTTGGAGAGGCCCTATGGCCGGCCACTATAGAAAGCCCAAAGCCAAACCCATAACTTTTCAAAGTTTTCCATTTCTAGTCCTTTGTCTTTTCATTTAACCGTCGTTAGTCATTTTTCCGTTAAATACTTAACGATCGTTAACCGGACTTAATGTGTAATAATTAATCGTAAACATAAACATTAATTATTAACTTTAATTCTCATTCGCTAATGTGTGCAATCCCGTGGTCACGAGTTCGAATCCGGACATTCACATGTTTGTAAATATATACATTTCCAACAAGTTTGTATATATCATAACAAATAAATTAATTAACTGAAAGTATGCGTAACGTACCTCTTGCGAATGTCAAATCCCTCGAGCAAGGAAAAACAACCCTCGAGCAAAGCAAAACAAAGAAGTACTTATTGGTGTAAGAATAATGTCTTACAACCACGTTCTTGTACACACGAATTAACCAAACGAATCAAGCGATTGCTAGATCTAACACAAGTCCTCGTTTAAAAAAAAACGAAACCAAACTCCCTTACAAGTGGGGTGTTCGGCCGAATATGGACAAAAGAGAGGAGAGGAGAGATCTAGGGTTAATTCAATGCACAAGTGTTTGAAACCCTATACCGTAACCCTCTTTATATACTAGTAGGCAAACTTAGGGAACAAGTTAGGGAATTAGGCCTTGGAGAGGCCCTATGGCCGGCCACTATAGAAAGCCCAAAGCCAAACCCATAACTTTTCCAAGTTTTCCATTTCTAGTCCTTTCTCTTTTCATTTAACGGTCGTTAGTCATTTTTCCGTTAAATACTTAACGATCGTTAACCGGACTTAATGTGTAATAATTAATCGTAAACATAAACATTAATTATTAACTTTAATTCTCATTCGCTAATGTGTGCAATCCCGTGGTCACGAGTTCGAATCCGGACATTCACATGTTTGTAAATATATACATTTCCAACAAGTTTGTAGACCATTTTCCATGTAAACTTATATTATGTACCGATTTGTGATGAATGACATATACAGATTCTCTAAACTCACATGGTATCAAGACCATACCGATCCATAAACCCTAATTCTTCCTAAACACGCTCCACATCACTCGTTTCCTTTCTCTTCATCGATCGTTGGTTACTTTGGTAAACCAGTCGACGTGTTCAAGGTTAGACGACCGTTGGTTTCTGGATAGCCTGTGTGATATCGTTTGGTTGTCGATCGTTGGTCTTTGTGTGTGACCGGTCGACTTGGTTTTTTGTTGCTTTTGTTGCTATAAACCCTAAACCAAGTTTGTTTTCTTTCACTGCTGCCTAAACCCTAACCGTATACACTGGTAATTAACGCACCTATCCCTAAATCCTAAATCTTCCACACATATTGCTTTCTTAGAAGCTAATGACACTTAACAACATCACTTCACTTGTTCCCGTTAAGTTGGACGTGGATGAGATGAATTATGCCTCGTGGTTGTATTTCTTCATAAACCTATGGAAAGGTTATGGTCTTTTAGATCATATTATCAGCCCGGATGAAGCATCTTCAAGTTCTACACCGCCTCATGATGCGGAATGGTTGAAGATTGACACTGTCCTATCAAGGATTTTCTGGAATTCCTCCAAAACACTTCAAGATAGGCTTGTTGTTAATTAATGATCCTCAAACGGCTAAGGATGCTTGGGCGCTTCCTACTTCGATCTTCAACGACAAGAAACGTACCCGTTCTATTGCCTTGAAGGTCGAGTTGCACGCTTTGAAGCTTGGAGACATGAGCATTGATGCTTACTTTCGTAAGATTGAGTCTATTGCTACTATCTTGACGAGTCTAGGGTCGCCTATTAGTAATGACGACATGATCACATTTGCCCTCGAAGGGTTATTACCCGATAGGTATGATAGCGTGTATACTATTATTGCTCATCGGGAGCCTTTCCCGGATCTTTAGATGGTTCGTTCAATGCTTACTACCGAGGAAATGAGGTTGAAGTCGAGGGCCCAAAGTTCCTCTATTGATTCTTCGTCATCCTCTCCTATGGTCTTGCTTGCCAAAACAGGTACTAATTCGCGAAGTCCCACTGTTGTTCAAATTATTAAGCCATGCTTTAATTTTGCTAATGGCCATTGTCGTTTCGATTCAACCTGTAAGTTCATGCATAGTGATACGTATAGTGGTATACTTGGGAATCCATCTTTGTGGTCAAATGATGGAATGAAGTGATTAAAACACAACAAACCTTGTTAGCTACGTTGGGATTGGGATGTAGTAGTAATATTGGTATGGGACTATTTTTAGAACCCATGCACGGGGCTTTGTGTTTAATTATTGTTATATTAGTTTTGATTTAATAGATATATAAAATTGATGTTGTGCAAGTAAAATAAGTATTGCAAATAAAATACGGAGTAATATGTAAATAAATTAGAACAATATAATAAATTATACTACCTCCGTCTAATAATAATTGTCCACTTTGCTTTTACTAAGTTTTTTTCATTCAACTTTGATCAAAAATATTTTTGTTTGTATAATATAATACTTGATGAAATATATATAAATAGATTGGGTTTTAAATGTATTTTCACTTGGTATAATTTTCACCAAGTATTATATAACACAAATAAAAATATTAACGGTCAAAGTTAAACAAAAAAGACTCAAAAAAGTCAAAGTAGACAATTATTATGGGACGGAGGGAGTAATATAGAAACACATTTAATTATGATATTCAAACAAAATACAATAAAATAAAATGACAATTCTCCTTAAAATAACCAAAACACAATTAAAAATAAATATAGAACATTACAACCCAAAACACAATAAAAAATAATCGTTATGATCATCAATTTAAAAGATATATAAACCTAATTTCAGGTATGGCACATTCAAGTGAGAACACTAGATATGGTGAGAATGTAAGTGTGACAACCCGTACTTCCAGGTCATTTCTCAAAACAATTCATGCTTCACTATTTCACCATTTATCGTAAACTAGGTTTGCGTGTTCCAAATTCGCGTAACCTTAATGGTTTAGCGGCGAATTCATGATCATATCATCACGAACATTTTTTTTATGGACTAAGTTTAGTCTACATTTCATTAACATCATTTGCATCATGTTAGTTCATTCATGACATTGCATTTCACATTAAACGCGTAAATTTTATATTAAATAAACGTTATCGCGTGAGTTATTATTTTGAATATTTAATCCGTTACTTCCAAAAATGATCCCGACATATTTTTATACTTACATTTAGTTTATAAAAACTATATTTTGAGTTTACCTAGTGTTTTAAATTTATTTTGTATATAAATCGTTAAAATTATATTATTACGACGCTTTTCTTAAAAACTACACGAAAATTATTATATCACTCAAATTTTACAAGAAATGTATTTTTACAATTTTCATGATCTCAATATACTTTACTTTGATCCATTAAAACTTATTTTTAGTCTATACTACTTTAACCTCACAACTATATACAAGTTACAATATATCTTATTTAACTACATTTCTTTCTTACAAACAATTACACACATTTTTTACATTATATAAAAGAGAAAAAAATAATAATTTGACAAATGCTTCCTCCCTTGGCCGACCAAGGGGGGGTAGCAATTAATGTAGTTGGTAAAATTTTCCTTGAATGTTTAGACTTATACTTCACCTCATTCATACACTTCACTCATTTCATTCATTCTAATAATACAAGTCAAGTAAAAATTTTCTTTCTCTTGGTTTTTCTCTCTTCAAAACCGGCCTTCACAAGGAGTACAAAGGGATCCTCAAAAATTTTTCCAAGATCAAGTTAAACAATCTAGATTACACTCTTATTAAAGGTTTTGAAATAAAAACCTAGGGTGTTTAGGTTAATCCTTGTTCTAATCACCTCATCATAGTAGCTTGTAAGCATATTACTATCATTTTACATCTTTCATCTTCATTTCATATTTATTTCTTCATATTTTGTGCAAGCATGCAAGACTTATTGTTAGTTATACCATTTTTACATTGATTTTTAGAGTTTAATATATAAAAGTCATCCTATAATTATTCCCTTGTTATATATTGGTCTTGATGATGTTTAAGAACCCATGACACCCTAAGAAGGTGTATGGTAGGATTAGAATAGCTTTGGAGTTGATTTGAAGGGATTGGAATAGGTTTAGTACGAGAAAAACTATTTTCGACAAGTTATAAAAGTGGTCTGATCGTATTTTGCTTTTCTGGAAAATCCGACAGTAGACATGAGTTTTTGGCCTAGATAATTAGAAAATATACTTTAAAACGAATCCGTGGCCGCTTGAACGGATTAAAACGGAGTTATAACGAAGAAGTTATGAATTTTTCAAGTTTGACGACGAAATATATATTTTCTGAAATTTCAGCAACCTATTTTAGTTTTGTACGAGTCAAAAACGAGTCCTAAGCTTTACAAATTATTTCGACTTATCAAAAATATATTAGTATACTTTGATACGAAGCTAAGGACGTATAATACGTAGAAAACGGATTTGAAACGACTAAGATATACACGTTTTCATAAAAATTGCCGTAACTATTATTTTTAGAAAAACTATATTATTTTTACGAGACAAGTGTTACGGTAACCAAAATGACCATGTTGAAGGCTATTTTTAACTATGACGTAGAACTTTTTGTAACGAGATGTCTTCTAATAAAATCGAGATCACCAAGCATATTTTCTAAAACGACCAACCGTTTGTATAGCGGAGTTGTAATAAATTATATACGGTTGTTTAAACTTTGCCGAAACTCACTTTTTAAACCACATTTGGACAAAATCACCATCTTTAACCTCTATTATCTTTATGTTCAAGACCTCTATGACGAAAACTCATGTACTGAAACTTCTAGATTTTGATACAAGCTTTTCAAAACCGTCGAGTTCGTTTCCTAACGTTCGACGTACACCATTTTACGACTAGCTTTTCGAAGCCATTTTGTCACTTTCATGAAATTTCCAACGACATTATTTTACGACGAAAAGTTAAAATTTCACAATAAATCATTAAGAAACTATTGTAGGATGACATTTTGACGTAAATACTTGTAAAGTAATTTAAGAATGGTCAAGACGTCAAAAGAGTATTTTTCGACGATAAGTATTATTTTCAAAACTCGCAAATGGTATAAATAACATACGAAATGCATGCATAACATTACATCATAACTCATTACATATCATATCATTCGTAATAGGTCCAGATTAAAGTATCACGCTATATCTCAGTGTACTCACTCTTGTCATCATACCAGTTTACCAAGTGAGTTTTCATAGCTCCGTCGTACATGTTTAATTATTTTCAAACCTACGGGGGAGAATACATTGCACAACATTTTTATTACGATACCAAGTATGTTAAATTCATTTACATTGCTTAAGTTACCACATGCCAATTGAAAGTCCCCATTTCCTGAACATGAACCGTTAATCTTAGAAGCGAGGGTGAGTGGATAGATCTATCGAGGGTGACGCCTCCATCCGGGTTGGTGAATCCCAACTAGTCATACGGATGCATCTCATTTAATAACATTATTGAGTTGTCTGGCAAACACTCTGTTGGGGCATACATTATGAACAGTCTAGTTTCGGTGTCATGGACTTATAGCAATTGTAACATTTTTATGTGACATGATTGTCATACCTGTAACATTTTTATGTGACATGATTGTCATACCTGTAACATTTTTATGTGACATGATTGTCATACCTGATCTATACTTTCGTAGTCGTATAAAACATTTACCAAACCTATGATTTCTCACCAACATTATTGTTGACCGTTTTAGCAATGTATTTTCAGGTAACTAAGGCATACTCATCATGGCATGGTTAAGGAACCCCTTTTGAGTCGCGGCGTCGACTTACATCATTGTACATTATGGCACTTTCTTTCAAAACCATCGTTTGGACTTGTAATATATTTATATTTCCGTAAACTTTATAAACTTTTGGGACCTATACTTTGTAAACTCTGATTGTTTTATTAAATCAAACGATGTTCTTTTCAAACGACACTTTAGGTCGTTCAATATAACTGTGATTGTGATGCTATGACAGTCAATCCCCAGGAATTCCATTCTGCTGCAAAACAGGTAAATTGGGGGTGTGACAGATTGGCATCAGAGCTTCGGTTATAGAGAACTAGGTTGCATCATTGACCCTAGACTATAACTACATTATCATAGCATCTCATCATTTCATCATAAGTGCATGTTCACTTTACATGCGGTTTATACGTACATTTTTCGAGTTATTTACTTTCATTTCATATCGATTGTCACATGGATGCCTTTAAATGCCCATTCCATTATTCTTTCTTCATACTCTAATGTGGAGAATTCCTTGTCATTCCCTATCACAATTTTTATATCAACTGATTCATCACCGATAACGTCGAATGCCGAGATAAACCTTTAAGTAGGACGAAGTCACTCTCACTCCTTTGTTTCACCACTAACATGTCGAATTACACGTTATTCACACATTAAGTCACTAAACCATCATACATTTGAAGCACTTACAACATCTCATAACCCATCTGTTGGGAACCCGTCGATCATTTTGAAACATAATCCCAAACTTACCACCTTCTATCACTTCTCTTTAGAGCGCTTATTCTTAACATAGGATTTGACTACGTCTCATTTTCCTTTTATTTTGAAGAGTTATGGCGCCGAAGAAAGCTGCACTAGAAATGACACCAGCTGCTATCCAACGGTATGTAGATGATAGTATAGCCGAGGCACTAAGGAAAGAACGAGCGACAGTAGCTGCTATTACCGAGGCCGCAACTGCTGCTGAAACTGCGAGACTTGCTTACATCAAAAGGTTTCAAGAGTTGACTGTTCTGTGTCCAGCTATGGTTTCGGACAATGAGAAACTATTGGAAAATTTCATTGGAGGACTTTCACAAAATATCCAAGGAGATGTAACTTCTTTCGATCCACAAACAATTGAAGAATCTACCCGTATGACTCAAATACTCATGGCTCAAGTTGTGAAGAGGGAAAACATTATCGACAATAATAACAACAACAACAATCAAACCAACAACAACAAAAGGAAATGGGAAAACGACCAAGGAGGTTATAACAACAACAACCAAAACCGTAACACTAACCATCACCAACAACAGAATAGAAGGCAAGAAGCCGCCAGGGTTTATGTTGCTGCACCAACAAAGGAAAGAACTTATACTGGAAACTTACCACGATGTCATCAATGCACGCTACATCATGATGGTCCATGTGGTATATGCTTTATCTGTCAAAAAGTGGGACACCTTGCTAAGGACTGCAAAGGAAAAGGATATGTTGGAACTCAACCACTATGTACTAGATGCAAGTTTCATCACTCAGGTCTTTGCCCTGCCAAGTGCCGCAAGTGCCAAAAATTAGGACACCTCGCCAGGGATTGTAGAGGTAAAACTATAATGACATGTTTCGAATGTGGGGAGCAAGGACACTATCGGAGCCAATGTCCCCAAGACCAAGATCAACAAGTTGAAGGTGCTCACGGGAATGCATACATGTTAGAAGGAGGCAAAGCTCAACAGGATTTCAACAACGCGGAAGACTGAAGAAGTTCGGAAACTAACAGTCTTATTTTTCTTTATGTACTATGTTGTACTAAGTTTATGTTTTCCATCGTATCCGAATCTTTATAACTTAAGATGTACTACTTTTGATAAACCACTCGTTGTAAAATATTCTCATCTATCGTACTTTATTTTCTTTCCGATTTGTTATTACTCACGAGAATTTTTATTCTTTTTACTTTAACTACCATTTTAACGTCATGGTTTAAATCTTTGTAAACATTGAGAGTTATAACAACTAAACCGAATGTCACATCATCGTTCCTTAATTATACATAGCCTAGCTAACTATGTCTAATTATGGAGGGATCATGTTATGTTGGGAGCAGTTATTTATAAATCTTAGTGCAAGCAAAATCTTCACATATTTCAAAGTCAAACTGTTACTCATCGGAGATACACACCCAATATTTTTCTCTACTACGATGTTTTGTACGCTCTCAATCATCGATAACTGTAACGACACTTCTCCATGTCTTCTCTCCTCGATATTCATCACAAACTCAAAAATTCGATAGACCTAACAACGATTGAATTCAGGGACTGAATTCCTTTTTGGATGGGCGAATGTGACAACCCGTACTTCCAGGTCATTTCTCAAAACAATTCATGCTTCACTATTTCACCATTTATCGTAAACTAGGTTTGCGTGTTCCAAATTCGCGTAACCTTAATGGTTTAGCGGCGAATTCATGATCATATCATCACGAACATTTTTTTTATGGACTAAGTTTAGTCTACATTTCATTAACATCATTTGCATCATGTTAGTTCATTCATGACATTGCATTTCACATTAAACGCGTAAATTTTATATTAAATAAACGTTATCGCGTGAGTTATTATTTTGAATATTTAATCCGTTACTTCCAAAAATGATCCCGACATATTTTTATACTTACATTTAGTTTATAAAAACTATATTTTGAGTTTACCTAGTGTTTTAAATTTATTTTGTATATAAATCGTTAAAATTATATTATTACGACGCTTTTCTTAAAAACTACACGAAAATTATTATATCACTCAAATTTTACAAGGAATGTATTTTTACAATTTTCATGATCTCAATATACTTTACTTTGATCCATTAAAACTTATTTTTAGTCTATACTACTTTAACCTCACAACTATATACAAGTTACAATATATCTTATTTAACTACATTTCTTTCTTACAAACAATTACACACATTTTTTACATTATATAAAAGAGAAAAAAAAAATAATTTGACAAATGCTTCCCCCCTTGGCCGACCAAGGGGGGGTAGCAATTAATGTAGTTGGTAAAATTTTCCTTGAATGTTTAGACTTATACTTCACCTCATTCATACACTTCACTCATTTCATTCATTCTAATAATACAAGTCAAGTAAAAATTTTCTTTCTCTTGGTTTTTCTCTCTTCAAAACCGGCCTTCACAAGGAGTACAAAGGGATCCTCAAAATTTTTTCCAAGATCAAGTTAAACAATCTAGATTACACTCTTATTAAAGGTTTTGAAATAAAAACCTAGGGTGTTTAGGTTAATCCTTGTTCTAATCACCTCATCATAGTAGCTTGTAAGCATATTACTATCATTTTACATCTTTCATCTTCATTTCATATTTATTTCTTCATATTTTGTGCAAGCATGCAAGACTTATTGTTAGTTATACCATTTTTACATTGATTTTTAGAGTTTAATATATAAAAGTCATCCTATAATTATTCCCTTGTTATATATTGGTCTTGATGATGTTTAGGAACCCATGACACCCTAAGAAGGTGTATGGTAGGATTAGAATAGCTTTGGAGTTGATTTGAAGGGATTGGAATAGGTTTAGTACGAGAAAAACTATTTTCGACAAGTTATAAAAGTGGTCTGATCGTATTTTGCTTTTCTGGAAAATCCGACAGTAGACATGAGTTTTTGGCCTAGATAATTAGAAAATATACTTTAAAACGAATCCGTGGCCGCTTGAACGGATTAAAACGGAGTTATAACGAAGAAGTTATGAATTTTTCAAGTTTGACGACGAAATATATATTTTCTGAAATTTCAGCAACCTATTTTAGTTTTGTACGAGTCAAAAACGAGTCCTAAGCTTTACAAATTATTTCGACTTATCAAAAATATATTAGTATACTTTGATACGAAGCTAAGGACGTATAATACGTAGAAAACGGATTTGAAACGACTAAGATATACACGTTTTCATAAAAATTGCCGTAACTATTATTTTTAGAAAAACTATATTATTTTTACGAGACAAGTGTTACGGTAACCAAAATGACCATGTTGAAGGCTATTTTTAACTATGACGTAGAACTTTTTGTAACGAGATGTCTTCTAATAAAATCGAGATCACCAAGCATATTTTCTAAAACGACCAACCGTTTGTATAGCGGAGTTGTAATAAATTATATACGGTTGTTTAAACTTTGCCGAAACTCACTTTTTAAACCACATTTGGACAAAATCACCATCTTTAACCTCTATTATCTTTATGTTCAAGACCTCTATGACGAAAACTCATGTACTGAAACTTCTAGATTTTGATACAAGCTTTTCAAAACCGTCGAGTTCGTTTCCTAACGTTCGACGTACACCATTTTACGACTAGCTTTTCGAAGCCATTTTGTCACTTTCATGAAATTTCCAACGACATTATTTTACGACGAAAAGTTAAAATTTCACAATAAATCATTAAGAAACTATTGTAGGATGACATTTTGACGTAAATACTTGTAAAGTAATTTAAGAATGGTCAAGACGTCAAAAGAGTATTTTTCGACGATAAGTATTATTTTCAAAACTCGCAAATGGTATAAATAACATACGAAATGCATGCATAACATTACATCATAACTCATTACATATCATATCATTCGTAATAGGTCCAGATTAAAGTATCACGCTATATCTCAGTGTACTCACTCTTGTCATCATACCAGTTTACCAAGTGAGTTTTCATAGCCCCGTCGTACATGTTTAATTATTTTCAAACCTACGGGGGAGAATACATTGCACAACATTTTTATTACGATACCAAGTATGTTAAATTCATTTACATTGCTTAAGTTACCACATGCCAATTGAAAGTCCCCATTTCCTGAACATGAACCGTTAATCTTAGAAGCGAGGGTGAGTGGATAGATCTATCGAGGGTGACGCCTCCATCCGGGTTGGTGAATCCCAACTAGTCATACAGATGCATCTCATTTAATAACATTATTGAGTTGTCTGGCAAACACTCTGTTGGGGCATACATTATGAACAGTCTAGTTTCGGTGTCATGGACTTATAGCAATTGTAACATTTTTATGTGACATGATTGTCATACCTGTAACATTTTTATGTGACATGATTGTCATACCTGTAACATTTTTATGTGACATGATTGTCATACCTGATCTATACTTGCGTAGTCGTATAAAACATTTACCAAACCTATGATTTCTCACCAACATTATTGTTGACCGTTTTAGCAATGTATTTTCAGGTAACTAAGGCATACTCATCATGGCATGGTTAAGGAACCCCTTTTGAGTCGCGGCGTCGACTTACATCATTGTACATAATGGCACTTTCTTTCAAAACCATCGTTTGGACTTGTAATATATTTATATTTCCGTAAACTTTATAAACTTTTGGGACCTATACTTTGTAAACTCTGATTGTTTTATTAAATCAAACGATGTTCTTTTCAAACGACACTTTAGGTCGTTCAATATAACTGTGATTGTGATGCTATGACAGTCAATCCCCAGGAATTCCATACCGCTGCAAAACAGGTAAATTGGGGGTGTGACAGTAAGAACTAATCCTAGCTACACATTTTATCCTTCTTTATCTTTGATCTAATGGCAAATATTGGTAAACCAGCTTTTTGAAAAATTTTCAAAAATTTTTTCAAAAAATTAGAAAAAAAATTTTCGAAAATTTCTTTTTCAGAAAATGTTTTTCCGAAATTTTTTTTTTCGAATTTTTTTTTTCCGAAGATTTTTTTTTGTCACGTGTGAAAAAAAATTGGAAAGTTTTTTCACATGTGAAAAAAATTCGTCACTTGTGAAAAAACAAAAATTCATCACATGTGAAAAACAAATTTCGTCACACGTGAAAAAAAAATCGTCACATGTGAAAAAATTATTAGAAATTATTTTTTCGAAATTTTTTCACATATGAAGAAAATTGCGAAATTTTTCGAAAACTGAATCTTCACATGTGACCAAAAAAACTCTTATAGTATGACGAACTTTGTCACATGTGGAATTTTTCGAAAATAGAATCTTCATATGTGACAAAAAAAAAACTCTAATACTATGATGAATTTCGTCACATATGACATTTTTCGAAAATAGAATCTTCACACGTGATGAAAAAAACTTTAATACTATAACGAATTTCGTCACATGTGAAATTTTTCGCAAATAGAATTTTCACATGTGACGAAAAAAGTTTTCAAAAACTTTTTTTTGAAAATTTTTTTCAAATTTTTTTGAAAAGAATTTTCAAAATTTTTTTTTTCGAAAGAAATTAAAAAATTCTAAAAATTTTTTCAAAAAAATTTTTTCGAAAAAATTTTTCAATAATTTTTTTTCAAAAAAAATTTCAAAATCTTTTTTTTCGAAAAAATTGTTATTTGAAATTTTTTTATGGTGAGCTAATGTTTTTCATTTTAAACTTTCTTATTTAGCATGTTCCAAATACTATAAATAATAGAGATATGTTTTTCAATAGTAGAAGGTTTAAATTATTAATAGTGTAAAGGATTAACACTTTTTAGCATTAAATTGATGGTTATAAGTTTAGTAAACTTTTCTGATAAACAATTTTATTAAAATGTATCATTATTGGATGGCGGTTATATATGGTTTAAAGAGGAATTTTCAAATATTTACTCTTATTTTGATGCTTATCAAGGGACAAATCCCCACCATCTATTTAGTTTGATTTAATGGTGGGGATTAACCTAAGATTTAGTATGTCTAAACCAAAGTCCATGTTTTTTTTCTTGTCTTTTTGTCTTTCTCTCTTTCTTTTTTTGTTTTTTTTTGTTATTTTTAATTATTCACGTTTTTTGTTATAATCAGTAGTTTTTTTTCCTTTATTATTTTCTTTTTTTTTGTTAATGTTTACGTTAAATTTTTTAAATTTCACATTTTTAATATTCACGTTTTCTTTTGTTTGTTTCTTTTTAATTCACGTTATTTACGTTTTTTTTAATTCGCGTTTTTTTTATTCCCTTTACGTTTTCATACGTTTTCGTCCGTTTTCACATTTTTGTCCGTTTTCATACGTTTTGCCCGTTTTCGTCAATTATTCATACGTTTTCGTCCGTTTTCATACGTGTTTTTACGTTTTCATACATATTCGTCCGTTTTCTTACGTTTTCGTCCATTTTCATACATTTTCGTCGGTTATTAAATGTTTTCGGCCGTTTTTAAACGTTTTCTTACGTTTCTGAATATCACAAGTGATATTCTGAATAGCACAAGTGATATTCTGAATAGCACAAGTGATATTCTGAATATCACAAATGATACTGTGAATATCACAAGTGATATTATGTGATATTCTGAATACCACAAGTGATTTTTTGAATATAACAAGTGATTTTCAACTAATGTTTTGTAACATGAAAATCATACGTGATATTCAAAATATCACACAGTGATATCAAGAAAATCACAAGTGATATTCATAATATCGCAAAGTGATATTCAGAATATCGCAGACTGATATTCAGAATATCACAGAGTGATATTCAGAAAATCACAACGTGATATTAACAAAATATCACTTGTGTTTTTCAGAATATCAGAATATCACAAAGTGATATTCAGATAATCACAAGTGATATTCTGAATATCACAGAAATCACTTGTGATAATCAGAAACGTATGAAAACGAACGAAAACTTAAGAAAATGGACGAAAACGTAAGAATACGGACGAATTCGTATGAAAACGGGCGAAAACGTATGAAAGAGTAAAAACACGTATGAAAACGGATGAAAATATAAGAAAAATGGACGAAAATGAAAGAAAAATGTTGAAAACGGACGAAAACGTATAAGAACGTATGAAAACAGATGAAAACGTATGAAATCGAAGAAAAAAAACACGAAAAAAAAAAACCGCGAATTAAAAAAAAAACCGTTAATTAAAAAAAAACGTGAACAAGAAAAAAAACAAAAAAAAAATGAATATAAAAGATAGACAAAAAGACAAGAAAAAAACATGGACTTAGGTATCTACTAAATCTTAGGTTAATCCCCACTATTAGATCAAACTAGATGGATGGTGAGAATTTATCCCTTGGTAAGCATGGATTTATGGGTAAGCAAAATAAAGTGACTCATGGTTTAAATAAGAATTAACTTTTCAGATTTTACATTAATTTTCTACTTTTTCTTTAATAGTAATGTTTTTTGTCTTAAAATTTTAAGAATTCCTATTATAGAAAGTCTCAAATGCTTTATAATGTAGTATAAATATTTTGAAATATACAACTGGATACGAATGAGACATCACTTTTGTAATTCAAAAGCATATGGTCTTACGCTTACTACCAGTTAATGATGAAGGTTCAACATCATCTTCGTCATTCGATACCGGATTTCCAACCTGATTCTCCTCGATTGAACCAACATCTTCAGTTTCGTCCTGAACCTAAATACAAACAAATTTTGAACATAAAATATATTTTTCTCATGGGTAAAGACAAAGCATCCTAAGAACATATATAATATTGTAAAGTTTAGAGTAAGACGCAATGGTAGTTCAATGCATCTCAACAAATGTTGAAAGTTTTTCACAATATTTGTTTCATAAGTATACCTCAGGTTGTAGATTACTTTTATGAAGCTCAGGTACAACATGATGATCATCCATCATTTTACAAACATTGTACACGTTCCGTTCATTCTCGATATTATAATGAGAAATTTAACTTTAAATGCAAACATCCTACCCACAAACTTTTCAAAAACTTCTGGGAAAGAGTTGATGTCACCGGTCTATGTAAACATAATAGATTGTTAGTGTTACAAAATTAAATGTTCAGTAATATTGTAGCATTCTAAATTATTTGTATACATGTTGTTGTATTTCTAGTAACTCTTTAGCACTCTTGTTAATAATTCTGGACACTTCTCTGTCAAACATTATGAAGCGAGTACTCCCATTGACGTTAACAACTCTTGTTTGTAACCTGAACCTACAATATTGTATTTAAACGTTAGTATTTGATGAATTTACATGATTAGATACATGAAGAAGAAGAATAAGTAAATCAGAAATACATTACCTAGGCACAATAGATTGTGGTTTAATTTTGCAACACTTGCACCACAAATCATAATTTATTGAAATGAAATCAGTAGGCTTTTGGACAACACCAACCACATCAGTCAAATAAAAGAAATAATATATGTTTGATATTCCTGACTTTGAAAGTATAAATTGTATTAAAGAAAATTTCTTAACATAATCACCTGATGTAAATCGAGTACATCTCGTATGGATCTTATGGAAAAAACATGCTCAAGAAGAATCAATGTAACATTTCTTTTTCTTTTGCTTGTTTAAAGATATTCGTAAAGCTATTCCGCTTTCATCATCATCATCGATCACTAGCCTTTGTAAAAACGAACAATATTTAGTACTGATAGCACAAAAAATAATAAATCTGTTACATTTAAACATAATAGACATATGTTTAACATACTTGTGTTTGAATTCCTCAATTTCGGGCAACTTTGAGTTTATGAACAAATTGATGGCATGACAACAATTTTGAATGCATATATTATCTGTAAAATAAAAAAATATAGTGGACTCTTAAATCAGATAATCGAGCAGGTGTAAATTAATGTGGTTAATAGAAATAGCATTGTAATGCGTACATTAGATAATTAGTACCTTTCTGAATCTTACACCGGCCGTATTGAAGAATAATGACGTTGCTTGGATTGGTATAATTATCATCGTCATGAATATATATGTATAATCACCAGGCATAGTCTCCATAGAAAGTGCGGTCCAAACGGTTGTAGATGTGGAAATAACTCAAATCAAATATGAGACCTCATTACAATATAAAGGTGCATAAAAGATTGTCTAAATATAAATAACATACTTTAAATCAATAATGTTTCACTCTAACTTCATAGCAGGTTCCCTTTTTAACTCAGTATCTTCAATATCAAAACATCCCGAGATAAGACCTATCAAGTCTACATAAAGTAGAAAATATGTTTTGTAACATAAAACAATTAAGAAGGATCTAATATAAATTGGTAGTTAAAAATGCATACTATAGAACTTACCAACGCATGCGTTATCTTCCACATGGTAATTTAGTATCTTATCAAATTCAACAAAATGGAAACGATTATAACCAACTTCAAAACTGCTACAGTCCTTCACTTTGGTGTTTCTGTTAAAATTAATTTTGTAGCTATGATCTGTGTACTTAGTTTCACATTGGTACTCATGTACATCGAAATTGGATATATGTACATAATTGGTTTCCGCAATTTTTTTTTTCAAAACTAATTACCAATTGGGCTGCAACAGATGCATGTATTCTATGACCCTGTTTATAGATGCAAACAAATAGAAAACATATATGCAAACGAATAAGAATTGTTTCGTAAAAAATATTTAATATTGTTAACAAAAAACGTACCTCTTTGTCAATCAGGATGAGTTCCAAGTCTTCGATGCTAGTTGGTTTCCCAAAACTAAGTTCCTTCCACAACCGGTCAATCTTAACATAAATGTTTTGTGTTTCATTCATGCCAGTCAACTGTTTGAGCAATACAATACCATTAGAACTTGTCATTATAACGATTAGTGTGTTGTATATGAGAATATTGTGATTGAAAAAAAAGTATGTAAACTAAACTGGATAATTGTTTAATAAGAATGTATTAACCCTAAAAAAATTTAATAAACGATGAGCAGCCACATTAGGCTGGTATATATAGGCTTAGAATTAGGGTTTCACAACCGTGGCCCAACAGATAATGCAATTCAAATATAGAAAGGATATCGGTGACGATAACCATCATATTAAAAACCTTCAAGAACGTGCCTCTCATATTTGGAAACACGTCTTTAATACGCCCAAGAGTTCCACCACATCAAAGTTTCAGAAAACGCACCCGGTTTCTCAAAGGTTTTTTTTATTAGCGTTTTTGACACGTCCATGTTTGGGTAGCCTTTTAGAAAATACCTAAAACGGCCCGAATTTTTCTCAATTAACCAATGAGAGGGCTCAATTACAAAATCGAGCCCTTTCATTGGTTAATTGAATCCCTCGATTTGCCCATACCCAAAAGTTTCACAAAACCAAAGTTTGAATAAACATACTCTGTTCCACAAAAGTTTTTTTCTTCGCATTTTCAACCCGTCTATCGATCACAACAACATCAGAAATAGAAAAACAATTAAACAATCCACTGTTCATATTTAATCAGAGACCATCTGTTCATCAAAACCACCATTATATTTGTTTTTCTTATTCTTATTTTACTTTTTGAGGTAATCAAGATTTACTTTTTAATGAATTATTTCTGTCAAAAATTACTACAGTAAATAAACACATTGACATTAATAATTACACATGACTATCATTATTTGTTCTAAATATCATAAGACAATAAATCTCATATAAAAAAAAACATTGTCATCTTTTGTTACTTTCAATACAAACTGATATAAGTATATACATTATTTCTTCAACTAAATACTTTTTGCAAGACCTCTTTGTAAACAACATTTGTTGTTTTATTCGTGGCTTTTCCATCTTTGTCATATATAAGTACTTTCAGTCCTTTTTTAGTTATAACTCTTGAAATTGCCACATATAGTTGGCCATGAGTAAAAACATGTTTCCGTAAATAGAGTCCTACTTTTGCCAATGACTGACCTTGCTTTTATTTATAGTCATTGCAAAGGATACAACTATTGGAAACTATCTTCTGTTATATTTGAAAGGACTCTCTTGTCGAAAGGCATTAACTGCATTCTTGGTAAATACGTCATCTTTGCAGCATGCGTCCCTGTTATGATTTTTGCCTCGAAGACATGATATGCTAATCTTGTAATCACCAAACGTGTTCCGTTACACAACCCTCTTTGCTGATCAATGTTCCTTAGTAGCATGACGGGCACACCTATTTTGAGAGTGAGGATGTGATTCAGTAAACCTAAAATTTTAAAAGCATTCAAAAGCTCTGGCGAATATATCGATTCATCAAATGTAGCAGATTGGAACCAAAGCCACGATTATAGAGAACAAAGTTTTTCCTAAACTATAACAACTTATTCTAAAAACTTCCTCTGTGCCATTAGAATCCCCACTGCACTCCCCGAATAGCCTTTAGGTTCCCCGAATTGCCTTTAGGATAGATTCCCCATCGCACTCCCCGAATAACCTCTAAGTTCCCCAAATGGCCTTTAAGATAGATTCCCTATTGCATTTCCCGAATTGCCTCTAGGATAGTAGCCTATTACTAAGTAAGTATATGTTTAAAATACTTTCCCCCGGATATTATAGTCAACCATGTCTTCCCCTAATCACCCTATCATCGTGTATGATACCGATGATGGAAATTCCTCTTCCGCGTCGAATAGTTATGAATATGCCCTGGCTACGCCGAGCTATTCTCCCGATTCTGACTCTAATCCTTCCGAGGGATTTCCTCAAAATCATTTAGTTTCCCTACCCTTAGAACCATCCCCGAATGATCCTTATATGCAAACATATAATAGTTATATGCAAGCATATAATAGTGATATCCCTATCGTTCCCTCCTTATCCCCAACTCCTATACCATATTCTCGAGACTTTTATGATCCCGAAGTAGTTTCCCCTCCCCGTAAGAAAATCCGTATTATACCCCTAGGCCACCTATATATGAAATCGGAAGTAGTACTTACAAGACACCCTTAGAAAGACACGAGGAACAAATAGAAGATATTCTAAATCACTTAGATAAGCTATCCCTAGAATGTATCAAGGAAGTAGAAAATAAAATTAGTAGTCTTGGAAAAGGGCAAGTCATCGTTCAAAGGGACTTTGGTAGGTTTGATAAGAAACTAAGAAAAACCCGTACCCAGATCTTAAGCTTACAAAAGAAACATAGGGGACATGATGATGAAGTAGTTTTAGCTCGCGTTAGGCTTTCCACTATAGAAATGATAATTGAGGACATCTGAGAGAATCATAGTTCAGATATTAAGAGTCTTTTAGATGCTATACAGGAACTTAAGAACAATAAGTGAGCAACATCGGACAAGTACACCTCTAGAACCACTAGTCTAGAAACCTAAGTACATAGCCTAGCTACGGATTTAAGGTACTTGTCAAATTTTCACCCTGTAAGATAATTAGGCAAGTCGTTAATGGAGTCGTAGTTTGCCCACACCTAGTTTTTATAAGTTGCCTATCCCGTATTCACACCGCTTATACTTTGGTATAATCTTAGGAATTATTAGGAACCCAAGCTTACCCTAAGTCTTAGACATCTAGGTTTGGAACTTAAGATCGTTAGTTATAACCTAGAAACTTAGCAAAATAGTTTTACTTAGGAAACTTAGGATCTTTAGGTAGACTATATGACCCGACTACTTCCTTAGTAAATTATCTAGTTAGGTAGACCTTAAAGTCATAATAGAACCTTTAGATGGGGAAACGATCTTCTAAGGAACTTAATAAATCTCATTCCTATTAGGATAACCGCCTCTATAGTCTTAGGTTTCCTATTCCTTCGTCACTCTACCATTACGTCCTACAAGATTCTAAGAGTTAGAACTTGTATTTCTCGTCATTCTCTAATCCTTCATCATTCCACAAGATTCTAAGAGTTAGAACTTGTATTTCCCATCATTCTCTAATCCTCCGTCATTCCGCAAGATTCTAATAGTTAGAACTTGTATTTCCTCGTCATTCTCTAATCCTCCGTCATTCTGCAAGATTCTATTAGTTTGAACTTGTAAGAATATCTATGTCAAATTATAATCCTCATTATGTTCGACTTGTGATATTATTCCCAATCCTCTGTCGTACTACAATGTTCTATTAGTTAGAACTTGTAAAGAATATCTAAATCGAATTATAATCCTCATTATATTCGACTTACGATATTATTCTTATCTCATCCTATCTTATGAACGTCTATAGAATGCCTCCCAAATGATCATCCGCGTTTGCTACTCCCGCCATGACTCAGGATGCCATACTACAACTAGTCGCCAACAGTGTGACTGCGACACTAGAATCCCGAGCTGCTAACATGGCTAACGCCGATAACACTAATAGAAACCCCGAGCCGAGAGAAGTTCCTGTAGCGAAGAAGAGTAGCTACAAGGAGTGTATGAGCCGTAAACCTTTCAATTTCAATGGTACAGAAGGGGCCATAGGATTAATCCACTGGTTCGAACGAAGCAAATCAATATTCTCCCATAGTAACTGCTCCAAGGACTGTAAGGTTAAGTTCGCTACCGGTACTCTTACCGAAAAAGCTTTGTCTTGGTGAAACTCATATGCCCAGCCAATAGGAATTGAGGAGGCATATAAGATCACCTACACTGAATTTAAAAAGCTTATGATTAAGAAATATTGTCCCCGAACGGAAGTCAAGAAAATGGAAGATGAGTTCTATAACTTGACTGTGAAGGGGAACGATATTAAAACTTACATTAGGAGATTTCAGGAATTGGCAACCTTGTGTCCCACAATGGTGCCAACTACTGAAAAGACAATGGAATTTTTCATCGCGGGGTTTACCTCGAAGTATCGAAGGGAATGTTACTGCTTCTAAACCTCAAACGTTAGAGGAAGCCATTACCATCAATCAAAGGTTAAGGGATCAAGTAAAAAAAGTACAATCCCGTGCCAGTGCCCAACGATAACAAATGAAAGTTCGATGATAGAAGAGATTTTAATTACAACCGCAACCCCACTAATCATACTAACCCCTATCCCCAATCAAACCCAAGGCAAGAAGCTACTAAAGCTTATGCCGCCACTCCAACTGAGGGAAGTGGTTATGGTGGGAAAGCCCTTCTGTGTAGGAAATGTTCCTTACATCACACAGGTGTTTGTTTTGTTAAGTGTAGTACTTGCAACAAGGTGGGCCATCAGACTAAGGATTGCAAGCACAAGGGACCAGCCACTGGGAGCAATCAACTACCAGTAACGGTCACTTTAGTGCGAGTGTTATGAATAGATATATTGGGAATGGCCACCCCATCCAACTAGCATGGCTAACATGTTGATTGTTTGTGTGTTTAGAGATAGTCACGACCCGTACTGTCTAGCGTTAGTTTCTTGACTTAGCCTGCATAATAGATAGCTCGTGTAGTAATTACACTTTTTTGGGGTCCAAACTGTTACTTTATGATTAAACCTATGAACTCATCAGCATTTGCTGACTTTTTAGAATGTTTTCTCAGGTAACTAATATGACTGGTTTAGTAATTATGGCTTCGAAGGCGCTTGGCAGAAGGGGCATGGTTTTGGATCAATATGACCCTGATGTTTTATTTCGAACGCTTCACTTATGTTTTTGGGCCTTATTCTGCACTTTTGAATAAATGTAAACTTTAATACTCTTGGATGATGGAATATTTTTCTATAACATATGAGGTTATTCCGTTTCCCTATACTTGTGTTGTGTACCAATTCGTAGCACCCCAATATTAGTTAAGCCTTAAAAGGTCTGAGCCGTCACCTATAAGTTTTACTCTGAATCTTGGTCTTTAAATACAAGTGACGCCGTCAGGTGTTAAGGTCTTCAAAAGTTCTGAGCCGTCTCTTGTAAAATTTCCGTCAAATCATCACGTCCAAATGCAAGTGACGGTGTGTAAATTGTGACGCCGTCTGGAGCCCTTTTCCAGAAAGATTCATGACTTTATCGTTTTCTTCACTTTCTTGTCCATTTTAGCCCAAAATACGGCGGTTTTCATCTTTTGCCTCCCAAGTACCTAAAATGTGAGAAGTAACGATTTAGGGTAGTAATTTATCACAAATGTATGAGATTAGATCTTAAATGACCCCTTAAAAATGCACTTAAATCCTTATCAGATCCTTTGGAACTAATCTAGATATGAGCACTGCATAACATCCTTAGACTGATGGTCAGAGTAAGAGAACTATTCAGACACTACATGCTCCGAGCTTGCGTAATTGACTTTGGAAATGGATGGGATAATCATTTCCCATTGGTCGAATTCTCCTACAACGACAGTTATCACGCTAGTATAAAGGCTGCATCATTCGAGGCACTTTTCGATCGAGTGTCGGTCACCTACCTATTGGGCCAAAGTGAGAGATGTCCACCTCACTGTTCCGGAATCAATCGTGAAACAACGAACATGATTTTGCAAATCAGAAGCCGAATGCAAGCAGCAAGAGATCGAAAGAAGAGCTATGCCGATGTATGATGCAAACCTTTGGAATTACAAGTTAGAGACAAGGTTATGCTGAAGGTCTCGCCTTGGAAAGGCGTCATACGGTTCGGTAAACGGGGAAATCTAAACCCAAGATACATTGTTCTGTTCAAGATTCTGTCCAGTAGCTTACAGACTTGAGCTTCGTCACAGCTCAGCAATGTGCATCCACTTTTCATGTCTCCAACCTAAAGAAGTGCCTATCTGACGAATCACTCGTCATACTGCTGATGAGTGTCTAAATACTCATCATTTTTGTACTGTTTAGAATGCCAAAAACATCTGAAAACACTCAGAAATGCATCAAAATGATAAAAATATCACAAATAAGTGTTTTATGTGTTTTAAATGCAAAAATATCAAAATCTGGTGAAAACGTATCAAGTTTGCATAATTGGCAGTTTTAGTCCCTCAACTTTACAAAATTTGTCAAATCTAGTCCCTGGAATCCAAAAATATGGAGTTTTATCATTCAAGGTCCCTGAAATATTCTAAGTTGTAAAAAATGGCCCTTGAATGAATCTTTGGTCAAATGGCAGAAAAGGTCCCTAAACTTTACAAAAGTGTCAAAAATAGTCCTTGGATATTTTAAAAATGGAAAATAATAAAAATTGGTCCTTGTACTATTAAATATTGTCAAGTTTGGTCCTTGTGATAACTTTGGAAAAGTGGCAGGTTTGGTCCTTCAAGAATTCACAAATTACAAGATTAGTCCTTATGATATTAAACAAACCAAACGGACCCTTTTGTATTTTGATCCCCAGCCAAATCAAAAAGAACCCCTGCCAATATACCTGTGACCCCCCCCCCAATTATGAACCCCCACTTAATATCAAAAAGTCAAAATTGGTCAAACCCGCCAAATACCACAACCACTGTTCACCTTCCTCTCCATCACCTGCAATCCCAAAACCAGGTGGTTTTCACCACCTGTTACTTCCACCTCACCACCTACTACTCACTCTCATCCCTTCCACCTCATGAACTAGCCCACAACCACAGTCAATGCTTCCCCACCACTTTAACCCCTAAACCATACCTTCTCCTGTTTTTCTTCACAAATATACCAACTTAGCTACTAAACCTTTCTATCTTGTCTCCTCCACCAATACAACCATCCAAAGTGCATTAATTGCAAAATTTCGGCTGCAAGTTATATAAACTACTTTTTGGTGCCAAATTGCATTTAAATGGTTGAGATGAGTTTGACTGCATCAATGGCTAAGATTTGAAGTGGGAAAGATTCAGAGACATGTGGGGAGTATCTCAATGCTATAAAGAAAGAGGAGAAGCAGAGGAGTGATCTATCTAGTTTTTTAATTAGTTAATGTATGTCGTTTTAATCACTTTTCAAATTCCAGTGTAAGCTTAAGTTTTCAAGTTCTGTTTTTATCTATCTCAGTGTATTTATAATCTTTATCAATAAGTGATTTCAAGTTTTAAGTACCATCTCAGTTTGCGCATTTTTCAAGTCAAAAATCTCATGTTAATGAAATGTTGTTGTTAGTTATTATCTTGGACTCTTAAGCTCATATAAGCTCCTAGATAGCTTATTAAAGCTATTAGAAACCTTAAAACTCAGCTTAGAAGTAAAAAAACCAAAAATTACCAAAAATACAAATAAAATAGATAAAAATCAAAAATCACAGGAGAAATGAACAAGAAGCTGAAGCAAGTTGATTATTGGATGGGAATGGGTTAGTGAATCTGTGGAGGTTCTATAGGAAGTATAATTTGGTCCTTGTTCTTGGTTATCAGCTGATTCTCACTTGTAAGCCTTTTTGAGCATTTTGTGCATTTCAATATTTAAGTCAGTCATTAGCTTAAATTATTGTGTTTCTATGTTTATGAGTTATAATTAAGTAGAATTAATCAATAAAACCAGTTACTTGTTCTCTTTAATTTGTAGTTAGTAAAAGTTTTATTTTAACAGTTAAAATAGCTTAAGTGGAATTTCTTAGTTTCATGTTGTTAGTATTATTGTTTAATGCTTATTTAGCTTTAATAGATGATATTATAAGGTCTGTAATCAATGGCATGATTTTAATCTTTGTTAAGCTTTGAAAAGTTTCAAAACAGCTTGTTAAAAGGGTGTTTGGATTCATTGTTTTACATGTGCTAAAGGTCATCTGAGTTATTGCTTGTTGTTGTTCTATGTCTCATTAGTTCATATTAGCTCAGTCAAAACATAAAATTTTGTCTAAAGTATATTTTTTCAACTTTTATATTTTTTCTAGCTTTGTATTAGTATAAAGTATTTTATAAAAAAGTTTCAGATTTTTCTAAATAGTTTTAGTATTTTTAATCATTTAATTAGTGTAAAATAGTATTTAATTCATAATAAAAAATATAAAAGTCAAAAAAATATAATTCTTTTTTTTTAAAATTTTCTTTTGTCATATAATAAGTAAGAAAATTGTTTTTACACTCGTAGGACTTTTATTTCACAAATTTTACGTTTTTACTTGCGCACTCGCGCAATTTCTATACATAACACACGTTTTCATTTTAAGTCACGTTTTTAGGTAATTTAGGTTTACGTTTTAATTAAAATAGTTTATTTAAGTTATTTTGTTTTATAAATCATAGAAAAACATCATTGTAAAAATAGTGATAGCGTTTATTTAATATATTTTAGCTTTTTAATTTTCTTTAATTTGCTTTTAAGCCCCTGTAATTTACAAAACTTTTTCTTTAGGTATAAATATTTCAAAATCCTTACTGATCATTCGACATCTGTCTGTGTTAAACACCATTCATCCTCCGTGGGACTTAACGACCCAGGAATCCACTATATTCCTCTGATCTTAATTGCATTTGGTTCTAGACTGTTTGGATTTTTATTACGGTTGACCATTCACAAGTGGTTAGCTTGTGTAATAAAACCTGACTGTCTGGAGCTCAATCAAAATTTTGGCGCCGCTGCCAGGGAGGCTGTAAGCGTGTTTTAAGCAGTTTTCAGACCCGTACTTGCACATATACCACTTTTTGTAAACAGTTTTTTGTAAAGTTAATCAAAAATCAAAAAGTTCATTAACACTTTTCCTAAAGTGTTAACAACACCAAACAAAATATAAAACAACAAAACAATCGTAACATTTTCTAGCTTGTGTTTCCTTTAAGGTGATTCTTAAAGAGATACGATTTGGTTAAACGAGACGATACCAAAAATATTGTCCAAAAGTTTTTAAACCTTTAAGCACATATCCATACCTACGTCTTTTCAGTGGTACTTAATAAATACATAAAAATCAACCACCGCAAATCAAGGCAGTACACCTACCAACTGGGGGTGTGACCGTTAATAAGTTCCCGAACAACAGATTTAAAACTTGCCTTTGTGTCCTTGTGATTTGGTGTACCTTTTTCAAAGAAGCCATTTCATTTGTGATTATTGGTTTAAGTTCACTTGTCGTTTTGCCTCGCATTTGTTTTAAAAACTGATTTTTATACTTAGTGCATGCGCACTCGTTCTTCCAGTTCTACAAGTCCACTTTCTGAGCTTGCAAATATTCCTCGTAGACGTAGAGGACGTTCTGCTCCTTCAGCCGTGACTGAGGAACGTCTACCACCACCACCCCCTGTCGTAATGGCAGAAGACAAACCGATGAATGAGCTTCTCCAAGCACCCATCGAGGGTTACGGAGATGCCATTATTGTCCCAGCCATCGTGGCTGATACTTTTGAGCTCAAAACCGGGTTGCTTAATCTTGTAACCCAAAGCCAATTTTATGGTTTTGAGCGGGATGATCCTCATGCACATATTCGATGGTTCAACAAGATTGCATCAACCATCAAATACAAGAATGTCCCACATGAAGCAATTAAGCTTCTTCTGTTCCCATTCTCTCTAGAGGGACAAGCCCGAAATTGGCTTGAGAAACAACCCCCTCGTTCCATTGAGACATGGGAGGATCTAGTCACTAAGTAGGTTAACGAATTATATCCTCCATCCCGAACTACAAGTCTTAAGAAGGAGATAATGAAATTCTCTCAAAGATTTGATGAATCATTCGGGGAGGCATGGGATCGTTACAAAGAATTGCTCCGCAAGTGTCCGCATCATGGTTTTACCGAGTTAATACAAATGGATAATTTCTACAATGGTCTGAGACAAGCTGACCAAGACTCTCTAAATGCCTCCGCGGGAGGTTATTTCCTAAGCAAGACCACAAAAGAAGCCTTGCAAATCATAGAAAACAAGTCCCAGGTCCGTTCTTTCCGAACAAAGACATATCAGTCTCAGTCTAATGCTGGACCTTCTACTTCATCTCCCGTGAGTACATCTAGCACCGATGCTAAGATTGACAAACTCACAGATATTGTTCAGGCTTTGGTTCTTGCTAACCAAAAGAAAGTCACTTTTACACAAACACCATCACATGGTGAAGTGAAGAAAGTTGAAGTCTGTGTTACTTGTGGTGGTCCTCATGCATACTACAACTGTACTGCCACCGATGGTAGTCCGTTTGAAGCCAATGCTATAGCCGGTACTTCAAATCAAGGAGGTAATCAATACCGTCCTCAAAATGAACCAAACTACCGTGCTAATACTTATCAGGCACCACCCTGTTTTAACCATAATCCTAACATACAAAACCGGAATCAGAACCAACCTAGAATGAACCAAGGTTATCAAAACCAAGGTAATTTCTATCCTGGACCTAATCAAGGTTTCCAACATCAAGGAAACCTTAATCAAAACAATTTCAATCGAGGGAATCAATTTCAGGGAAATGTGAATCCTAACCAAGGAAATTTTCAACAACAAGGTCATAATCAAAACATCCGACCTCAGAATTTCCCTCCACATCCTCCAGTACCATCATCTGATGAGTTATTGAAGCAATTCATGAAATCCCAAGATGAAATGAACAGGTTGTTGGTCAGTCAGATCGCTGATCTAAAGAAGTCTTTAAATGATCAACCCTCGGGCTCAGGAAAACTTCCGAGCAACACGATCGCTAACCCGAGGGGCGATGCAAAGGCAATCACAACCAGAAGTGGTGTTTCATACAATGGATCCGCTATTCCTACTACCTCTTCTTCTTCTCTCCCGAAGGTAGTGGAAAGTGAATCTGAGGCTACAAAGGACAAGGAACTTCCTACTAATAACGGAGGTACCAACAATGTCCATCCTCAAGTTGTCCCGAAACCCAAATCCAATCCAGGAGTTGTTTTTGAACCTCCTGTAGCCCCCGTTGAAAATACCAAATCCAAAAATTCTATTCCTTACCCATCACGTTTGAATGAGCAAAAGCTCCGCGAAAAAGCCAGTCATCAAATGGACAAATTTTTTCAAATTTTCCAAGAATTACATTTTGACATAAGCTTTGCGGATGCTATCATACTGATGCCCAAGTTTGCATCAACTCTCAAACACATGTTAAGCAACAAGGAAAAGCTGTTTAAAATGGCTAAAACTCCTCTGAACGAGAACTGCTCTGCAGTTATCTTGAAGAAGCTTCCAGAAAAGCTTGGAGATCCTGGAAAATTTCTCTTACCTTGTGTATTTCCAGGAATGGTTGAATGCTTTGCCTTAGCAGATCTTGGTGCAAGCATAAACCTGATGCCTTATTCAATATGGAAGAAACTTTCTCTTCCAGAACTTACTCCTACATGCATGACTCTCGAGCTTGCAGATCGTACAATATCCCGTCCTCTTGGCATTGCCGAGGACGTATTTGTGAAAGTAGGAAAGTTCCATTTTCCAGCTGACTTTGTAGTTGTTGATTTTGATGCCGATCATCGGGTTCCTCTCATTGTTGGACGAGGATTCCTGAGAACGGGCCGTGCTCTCATTGATGTATTTGAGCAAGAAATCACATTACGTGTTGGTAATGAAGCTGTCACCTTTAACCTTGATCAAACTTCGAGGTACTCCGCAAACTATGATTCTGAGTCGGTTAACCGAATAGATATCATTGATGTTGCTTCTGAAGAGTACTCTCAAGAAGTTCTTGGTTATGATCATAATTCTTCGAGTGATAATCTCACTCATTCATCTCAACCCATCATTGCCAATTCTACTCCTTCTCTCACTCCATCTGAGGAAAGTGACTTCATCTTGGAAGAGATTGAAGCCTACTTGTCCAGTGATTCTGTTCCATGGGAAATTGATCACGCTCCCATCGACATCGAGGGGGACATACTTCTCATTGAGAAATTGCTTAATGATGATCCATCATCATCACTCCCTCCCGTCGAGCTTCATAACAAAGAAGTCAAGTCAGTTGAGAAAACTGAAGAATTTCCTGAAGTCGAACTTAAGGACTTACCACCTCATCTCGAGTATGCATTTCTTGAAGGTGATGATAAATTACCAGTCATTATTGCTCGAGATTTGAGTAAAGATGAAAAGACTGCTCTCATAAAGGTCTTGAAGTCACACAAGCAAGCAATTGCTTGGAAACTCTCCGACATTAAGGGTATCAACCCTAAGTTTTGTACTCACAAAATCTTGATGGAGGATGACTTCAAACCAGCAGTTCAACATCAGAGAAGAGTAAAGCCAAAAATCCATGATGTTATCAAACAGGAGGTTATCAAACTTCTTGATGCAGGATTAATTTACCCGATCTCAGATAGTCCTTGGGTTAGCCCAATTCATTGTGTTCCTAAAAAGGGTGGCATAACTGTTGTCACAAATGAAGAAAACGAGTTAATTCCAACTCGGCTGGTAACGGGATGGCGTGTTTGCATTGACTATCGTAAGTTGAATGACGCCACCCGTAAAGACCATTTTCCTCTACCCTTCATGGACCAAATGCTTGAGAGATTAGCAGGGAACGAATACTATTGTTTCCTTGATGGTTTCTCGGGTTATTTTCAGATTCCCATTGATCCACAGGATTAAGAGAAGACTACATTCACCTGCCCATACGGAACTTTTGCCTACAGACGTATGCCTTTTGGCTTATGTAATGCTCCTGGCACGTTCCAACGATGTATGATGGCCATATTCCACGACATGATCGAGGAAAAAATGGAAGTGTTTATGGATGATTTCTCGGTCATTGGGGATTCATTTCAAACATGTCTCTCCCATTTAGCTAAAATGCTAAAACGGTGTGAAGACACCAATCTTTGTCTAAATTGGGAGAAGAGCCACTTTATGGTCAAAGAAGGCATTGTCCTTGGCCATAAGATTTCAAAAAGCGGGATTGAGGTTGATAGAGCAAAAGTTGATGTTATTGCTAAACTGCCTCATACTACTACCGTCAAAGGTATTAGGAGTTTTTTAGGTCATGCCGGTTTTTATCGCAGATTCATACAAGATTTTTCTAAAATCGCCCGGCCTATGACCCATCTTCTTGAAAAAGATGCTCCTTTTATCTTCTCACCCGAGTGCATCGAAGCTTTTGAAACATTAAAGAAAAAGCTTACTGAAGCACCCATTCTCGTTGCTCCCGACTGGGACTTGCCTTTTGAGCTCATGTGCGATGCAAGTGATTTTGCTATCGGTGCAGTCTTAGGGCAACGTAGAGCTAAGCATTTTCAGCCTATCCACTACGCGAGTAAGACTATGACTGAAGCTCAAACCCATTACACTACCACAGAAAAAGTGCTATTAGCCGTGGTGTATGCGTTTGAGAAGTTTCGGCCATACTTATCTTGACCAAATGTGTGGTGTATACGGATCACTCGGCTCTCAAATATCTCTTTGCAAAACAAGATGCAAAGCCGAGATTGCTTCGTTGGGTTCTCCTACTCCAGGAATTTGATATCATTATACGTGATAAAAAAGGAGCTGAGAACCTGGCTGCTGATCATCTGTCCCATCTAGAAAACCCTCACCAAGATGTTTTTGAGAAAAAAGAAATAAATGAAACATTTCCTCTCGAAACACTCAATGCGGTTTCTTTTCGTGGAAACTCTTCTACCCCATGGTTTGCTGACTTCGCAAATTACCATGCGGGTGACTTCATAGTGAAAGGGATGTCGACCCAACAGAAGAACAAATTCTTCAAGGATGTTAAACATTACTTCTGGGACGACCCCTACTTATTCAAAATCTGTGCGGATCAAGTCATCCGACGGTGTGTTTATGGACAAGAAGCTATTGACATTCTCAAAGCTTGCCATGCTGGACCCACCGGGGGCCATCATAGTCCAAACTACACCGCCAAAAAGGTGTTTGACTCCGGGTTTTATTGGCCCACAATTTACAAGGATGCCCATGAATTTGTCAAAGCATGTGACGCTTGTCAACGTCACGGAAATATCTCGCAAAGAAATGAAATGCCGCAAAACGCCATTCAAGTGTGTGAGATATTTGACATCTGGGGCATTGATTTTATAGGGCCATTTCCATCATCTCGAGGAAACAAATACATACTTGTGGCTGTTGACTATTTGTCAAAATGGGTTGAAGCGAAAGCTTTACCTACCAATGATGCCCGAGTTGTTGTAAAATTCTTAAAATCTCTTTTTGCTAGGTTTGGAACTCCACGCGCTATAATCAGTGATCGTGGTACACATTTCTGCAATGATCAATTTGATCGTGTCATGCAAAAGTATGGTGTAACTCACCGTCTCTCTACTGCATACCACCCCCAAACAAGTGGGCAAGTGGAAGTTTCCAATCGAGGTATTAAAAGAATTTTAGAAAGGACAGTAGGCGAAAACCGTGCATCCTGGTCGGATAAACTGGATGACGCACTCTGGGCTTTCCGTACAGCTTACAAAACACCCATCGGGTGTACTCCATACAAGTTAGTGTACGGAAAGGCATGTCATCTTCCGATTGAGCTTGAGCACAAAGCATACTGGGCCTTAAAATATGCAAACTTCGATATTCAGACAGCTGGTGATCACAGAAAAGTTCAAATGAATGAATTAAATGAACTCCGTGATCAAGCATACGAGAACTCTTTGATCTACAAACAAAAGACAAAGAAGATTCATGACTCTAAAATCAAGAACCGTGTTTTCAACGTCGGTGATCGAGTCCTTCTTTTCAATTCAAGATTGAAGATATTCTCGGGAAAGCTCAAGTCCCGTTGGTCTGGTCCATTTACTATTGCTAAGGTTTATCCTTATGGTACCATTGAGTTATCTCAGCCCGATGGTCCAAATTTTAAAATGAATGGTCATCGATTAAAGCATTATTTTGGAGAGGACATTCCACCTGTGGTTGTCCCGGATCTACAAACTTTCCCCATGAACCAATAAATGCGGGGATCGAGTCAAGCTAGCGACTCGGTAATCAAAAACAGTAGCACACACAATATGGGTTTTCACTCATATTTCTGACTTCTTTCTACTTTCTACCACCCTAGTGTGGGGGAGTTGCCCCCCGCTGTTGTATATAAGTTTTCTTCTCTATAAAAAAAAATTGTATATATCAAAAACAAAATATGGCCGTAATATTTCCCTTTTATGTTCTATGTTTCGGCATAACTGCCGGTACTTTGAATATTGAGGGCAATATTCATTTCTAGTGTGGGGGGGAATTCTCACGAATTTTATCATGTAATTATACCACCCAATTCCCTCGTTTTTGGCCAAATTTGTTTTTTGGAGTAAGTGTTTTTCACTTACTCAGCAAATGGTAATCAGTCCGCCATGTCTAACCCACATAAGGATTGGCTAATCCAGGAGCAAATGGCTCTTGGTAAAGATATCTCAAATCCGTTTACGGCTTGCAATTTGCCCAAAATTGTATGGTGTTCAACTCACCATATCTTTAACTAGTGAAAAGTTGGCTAGCCCGCAAGTTTATGGTTTGTGGTAAAGGCAGTTGGAAATCCATAATTGGTAATCGACTCACCAAAGATATTTTATCTAAGAGTTGGCTAGTCCAGAAGCAAACGGCTTCTGGTAAAGACAAATCAAATCCGTTTACAACTTATGATTTGCTCAAAATCATTTGGTTATCATTGTACCAAAGTTCTTACTTGAACTGAAACAATTGGCTACTCCAGAAGTAATGGCTTTTGGTAAAGAGATTAAATCCATTAATTTTTCTCAAAACATTGCTAGGGACTAGCAATATCTTAGTGTGGGGGATTGATGAGTGTCTAAATACTCATCATTTTTGTACTGTTTAGAATGCCAAAAACATCTGAAAACACTCAGAAATGCATCAAAATGATAAAAATATCACAAATAAGTGTTTTATGTGTTTTAAATGCAAAAATATCAAAATCTGGTGAAAAACGTATCAAGTTTGCATAATTGGCAGTTTTAGTCCCTCAACTTTACAAAATTTGTCAAATCTAGTCCCTGGAATCCAAAAATATGGAGTTTTATCATTCAAGGTCCCTGAAATATTCTAAGTTGTCAAAAATGGTCCTTGAATAAATCTTTGGTCAAATGGCAGAAAAGGTCCCTCAACTTTACAAAAGTGTCAAAAATAGTCCTTGGATATTTTAAAAATGGAAAATAATAAAAATTGGTCCTTGTACTATTAAAGATTGTCAAGTTTGGTCCTTGTGATAACTTTGGAAAAGTGGCAGGTTTGGTCCTTCAAGAATTCACAAATTATAAGATTAGTCCTTATGATATTAAACAAACCAAACGGACCCTTTTGTATTTTGATCCCCAGCCAAATCAAAAAGAACCCCTGCCAATATACCTGTGACTCCCCCCAATTATGAACCCCCACTTAATATCAAAAAGTCAAAATTGGTCAAACCCGCCAAATACCACAACTACTGTTCACCTTCCTCTCCATCACCTGCAATCCCAAAACCAGGTGGTTTTCACCACCTGTTACTTCCACCTCACCACCTACTACTCACTCTCATCCCTTCCACCTCATGAACTAGCCCACAACCACAGTTAATGCTTCCCCACCACTTTAACCCCTAAACCATACCTTCCCCTGTTTTTCTTCACAAATATACCAACTTAGCTACTAAACCTTTCTTTCTTGTCTCCTCCACCAATACAACCATCCAAAGTGCATTAATTGCAAAATTTCGGCTGCAAGTTATATAAACTACTTTTTGGCGCCAAATTGCATTTAAATGGTTGAGATGAGTTTGACTGCATCAATGGCTAAGATTTGAAGTGGGAAAGATTCAGAGACATGTGGGGAGTATCTCAATGCTATAAAGAAAGAGGAGAAGCAGAGGAGTGATCTATCTAGTTTTTTAATTAGTTAATGTATGTCGTTTTAATCACTTTTCAAATTCCAGTGTAATCTTAAGTTTTCAAGTTCTGTTTTTATCTATCTCAGTGTATTTATAATCTTTATCAATAAGTGATTTCAAGTTTTAAGTGCCATTTCAGTTTGTGCATTTTTCAAGTAAAAAATCTCATTTGAATGAAATCTTGTTGTTAGTTATTATCTTGGACTCTTAAGCTCATATAAGCTCCTAGATAGCTTATTCAAGCTATTAGAAACCTTAAAACTCAGCTTAGAAGTAAAAAAACCAAAAATTACAAAAAATACAAATAAAATAGATAAAAATCAAAAATCACAGGAGAAATGAACAAGAAGCTGAAGCAAGTTGATTATTGGATGGGAATGGGTTAGTGAACCTGTGGAGGTTCTATAGGAAGTATAATTTGGTCCTTGTTCTTGGTTATCAGCTGATTCTCACTTGTAAGCCTTTTTGAGCATTTTGTGCATTTCAATATTTAAGTCAGTCATTAGCTTAAATTATTGTGTTTATATGTTTATGAGTTATAATTAAGTAGAATTAATCAATAAAACCAGTTACTTGTTCTCTTTAATTTGTAGTTAGTAAAAGTTTTTTTTTAACAGTTAAAATAGCTTAAGTGGAATTTCTTAGTTTCATGTTGTTAGTATTATTGTTTAATGCTTATTTAGCTTTAATAGATGATATTATAAGGTCTGTAATCAATGGCATGGTTTTAATCTTTGTTAAGCTTTGAAAAGTTTCAAAACAGCTTGTTAAAAGGGTGTTTGGATTCATTGTTTTACATGTGCTAAAGGTCATTTCAGTTATTGCTTGTTGTTGTTCTGTGTCTCATTAGTTCATATTAGCTCAGTCAAAGCATAAAATTTAGTCATTGTTTTATAAAAAGTCAAAATCATCTTAATCTCACCCTTATTAGTTCACTGTTAGGATTTTTAAGTACAAATCTCAGCTAAGTAGCTTAAAACTTGATAACATAGCTTAATATAATCTCATCTTAGCTTAATATATCATAATTAGTTAGTAGGATTAATCCAAAACTCATAAAAGTCAACATAGTTCATTTTCTTAAAAAGTCAAAAACATGCCCTGTGCATCAGTTTTACAAGCTATTTCACAAGCTCTCACAAAGCTTATTATTTAGCTTTAGCTTGTGTATCTTAGCTTTTTGAGAAGCTCACCTAGCTATCTCAAGGTCCCAAGCTTAATTTTCCATTTTGCAGCTTGTTTAATAGGGCTGCACATAGCTTTTTGTTTGTCCCACTTGACTCAGTATATACTGAGTCCTCACTCAGTGGTTTTCCAGTTTTTTCTCAAGCTCACCATAAGCTCATTAGTCATCACCACAGTGAGAGCTTTAGCTTTTTGGAAAGCTGAGTTGGTCAACTTATTAGTTACAGTGATTATTTTCATTTTCTAGCTTATCTAAGTGCTTAAAATTTAGCTTAAAGGTGCCTAGAAAACCCAAAAGTGTCATGTGCAACCAGTTAAGTTTAGCTTATTTGAAACTTATTCAGTGTTTATTTCTTAGTTTTGGTGCTTATTCAGTTTTCATTTTAGCTTATCATCATTTATCTAGCTTGTTCTCAGTTAACCCTTTGGTTATTTTTAGCTTATAAGCCATTTTGGCTTAAACTTTGGTCTTATTTCAATTTCTAGCCCACTGTTGAGATAAATAAGCTTAAACTGAGCTTATTGGTAGTTTTTATAAAAAGTTGTAGTTTTATAGTTTGCTTATTTCAATGTGCTTAATAAGTTTGTAAAAGAAAAATAAAAAAAAAAAATAAAATAAAAAGTTTGCAAAAAAAGTCATTGCTGGGATTCGAACCCTGGCCACCCAGCTCACACACACACACCATACCAACTGCCCTTGGGTCTTTGACTGGTTATGGTTTGCAACGTTTAATACTTAACCCGTTTTTTCCATATTAGCTTATTCGAATGTATTAGCTTATTTAAACAAGCTTTTTCAACTTTTATATTTTTTCTAGCTTTGTATTAGTATAAAGTATTTTATAAAAAAGTTTCAGATTTTTCTAAATAGTTTTAGTATTTTTAATCATTTAATTAGTGTAAAATAGTATTTAATTCATAATAAAAAATATAAAAGTCAAAAAAATATAATTCTTTTTCTTAAAATTTTCTTTTGTCATATAATAAGTAAGAAAATTGTTTTTACACTCGTAGGACTTTTATTTCACAAATTTTACGTTTTTACTTGCGCACTCGCGTAATTTTTATACATAACGCACGTTTTTATTTTAAGTCACGTTTTTAGGTAATTTAGGTGCCTGACATATATTAAATACTCATATATACACATAGTATATATGAGTCAAATCTGAACTGCAAAACGTTTAAAAGAAGTCTCTCTTTACTACTTTCCATCTCAACTGCAAAACGTTTAAAAATGCTCAGAAATGCATCAAAATACTGAAAATATTCCAAAATTGCATTTTATATGTTTCAAATGCAAAATGTTTAAAATCTGATGAAAAATGAGCAAAGTTTGCATAATTGGCAGTTTCAGTCCCCCAAGTTTCTAAAATTGTCAAAAATAGTCCCTGAGTCAAAATTTTCAAAAGAAAAATCACCAAAGGTCCTTTTAATATCATAACTTGTCAAATTTAGTCCTTTGGTGAAAAATATAAAAAGTTTGAGAAAATTACAAGTTTGGTCCTCCAACTTTGAAAATTGGCAAAAATGGCCCCTGAAAAATTGGAAAATGTCAACATTGGTCCTTGCATTACTGAAACTTGTCACTTTTAGTCCTTGGGCAACTTTGAGAGAATGGCAGCAGTGGTCCTTGAAGTTTCAGAATTTGCAACATTGGTCCCTATGTATTATTAAACCCTTTTATACCAATTTGGACCCTTGTACACCTTGGACCCCTGTCAAATAGCACTTTTGGACCCCCCATTGATATTAGCCTGCCCTGGTCAAATCCCAAAGTCAAACAGACACCCCTACCGCCCTTTTTCTCCTTCTTCCCCAACACTAGCCCTGCAACACCAAACCTACCCATCCCCCTCCTCACCTTTCCACCTTTCTTGTTCCCCCCTCCTCAACAACTTCCCAGATGCATTTAATGCACCTTCACCCCAAGCACTCAACCCTCAACTGTTAAATACATGTTTCCCGCAAAAAAAAATCAATTGATGGCCAAGATCATTTTTTCTCATCCAAGGGTCAAAAATGGATGTGGGATTATCTCAGAACAGGAGAGAGAAGCATATGGAGTATAAAAAGAGGAGGAAGAAAGAAGCTAGGAGAGTAGTTAGTTTATATAAATTTTCCTCATGTCGTTTTTTAGATTAATGTCTTAGTTTAAATGAAAATATTGTAATTTCAGCTTTCATGTATCAACATTAAGTTAATAAACCTTTGTAATGTATTGTTGAGTTATCAATCCAAGCTTTCAGATAAAATTCATGTTTCATGTTACTGTTGAAAATCTCAGTCTTAATTTCTTGTGTATAAGCTTGCAGTAGCTTGTTTTTAAACACAAACAAGTTTAATTAAGCTTATCATGGCTTTTGATAAGCTTGTAAGTCAGTTTCAACTAATTTCCATGGCTGGTCAACAAAAGTCAAACTGAGCCTAAATTGGATTTGGTGGTGATTTGGGTGATGCAGAGGATGAATATGGGTTTAAATAGATTAGTTTAGATCAGGTTTGAGTTTGGTATTGGCCTGCAAACCAGCTGGACACATGTGAGTGTATATCTCAGTTTCAGTTTTTATTCAGTTTACGTTTTGAGTTTGTATTTGTATTTGTGGTTAGATAAGGTTTAAGCCTGTTTAATTATTTGTATTTAGGTAATTTTAACTTAGTTTAATCATTAAAATTAGCTAGATTAGAAGTTAGCTCATTTAAATATGCAAACAAAAGTTTTAAGGTATGTTTGGATTAGTGCTCTATCTGTCTTTTAGGTTATATCAGTGGTTAGAATTTGTTGTGCCATGTTTGTTTAAGTTCATTCTAGCTCATTTCTGTCCTAATATACACATGCATTAAGTCAAAAGTCAAAAGTTTACCATATCTGTCTTAACTTTCTCAACTGTAGTGGTTTTGCCAAATCAAAAGCTGGTTTTGTGTTCCAAATACATAGATATAGTTTTCAGTAGTTCCCTTTCATCAATTAACATCAATCTCTGTCCTTAAATTGAGTCCAAAGTTCATAATAGTCAACATTCCATTTCTGCTCAAAAGTCAAATTGGACAGAACCAGTTTTGAGCCCATCTAGAGGGATTTTTCTTGAGCTCAGTTCTGAACCAATCCAAGTGAATCTTGTGGTTTTTAAAACTTCAGTAGGTCTAATTACTTATCATCATTTTTGTACATTTTTGCTAATTTTTTATAAAGCTCAAAATTGCTTGTAATCATGGGCTTAAATGCCCTGTGCAGGGCATCAAGTCTGCACAGGGGTTTAGCAGATTTTGCAGAGCCTGTGCAAGGCTCATTTGAGCTCAGCTAGGTCTGATTTTTGGCTTATGCATTCTCCACCAAGTCTTCTTTAAGTTTTAGCATTTGCTTTCTAGTTTCTAGCTTATTCATGTGCTTATTTCTTTGTCCAAAGTAGGCACCCCAAACTGCTTTTTAGCTTATAGCTCATAACATCAAATCTGTGCCAACTTGCAAATCAGAGGTTATGGGTTGTTGTTTTTAGTTGATTTAGAGTTGTTTTAGCTTATTGTAGCTTGTGTTTCAGTTTGATAGCTTTTGGTGCTCATTTGCTTATTTCTAGTGCTTATTGTTAAGCACTTTCCACATCAGTTGCATATTCCTCCACATAAGCTCATGTTTTTCCATTTTTCATAGCTTCCTTATATTATTTTAGACTTTTCCTGAAATTTTCAGATTTTTCCAAGCTTGTTTGCTATTTTTCTTAATTTAAATTAGTTTTTAAGTATTTTTAATTAGCTTTTAATACAAATAATTAAGAAATGGTTCAAAAAAATACTTTTTCATTTTTCTTAAGTTTAGATAAATATAAATTGACAAAAAAATATTTTTCCATATTTTTCTTAGTTAAATTTGTATTTTTAAGACATTTAATTAGTTTTTAATAGTATTTAATTCATAAAAAATAGAAAAATAATCAGAAAAATACAAAAATAGTTTTGAAAATTCTATTTTGATATTTTAGATTTTTCTAAGTCTTAATTTTATTTTTCTAGCTTTATTTCTTAATTTCTTGTATTTTAGGTAATTACTTAATAGTTAAAAATAGTTTTTAATTAATAATAATTAGATAATTAGTTGTAAAAATAATTTTCTTTTTCCATAAATTTTCTTTTATCATTAGGTTTGTAAAAATGTATTTTTCAAATTTTTAGGATTTATATTGTATAAGCTTCACTTTTTATTTTGTACGTTTACGTAATTTTATTTTAAACGTAAGTTTTAAGTTTTAAGTTTTAAAACGTTCATCAATTTTAAAAATAGTGATAGCGTTTATTTAATAGATTTTATCTTTTTAATTTCCTTTAATTTGCATTTAAGCCGTTGTAATTTGTTGGCTTTTTCTGTAGTTATAATCATAATTCAAATCCCTTTTTCGTTCAAATTCCTCGATCACTATACGTTTGATAATCCATTGCATAGCTCGCTGGGACATAACGACCCGGGGAAACACTATACTCCCCAGATCTTCATTGCATTCGTGCTTGAGCAGTTTTAAGCTGATTACGGTCTGCCATTCACAAGTGGCAGGCTTGAGTGATTTAGCTTGACTGTTTGGCACGCATCAGTCCCTTTTTGTGAAATCAATGTTTGCTTCCGGGTTGAGCCAATCCATGTTGTTAGACATGGCTCTAGCAATGTTCTCAAGGTGATATTCAACCTCGATGGCACTTTCAGAGCTGTCTTTTAGAAGTTGAAATGCTTCATTCTTGATTCGCCTCAACTCAGATTTCGTCATTTTCTTCACATGGAACTTTTCTTGCAAGATTTTTGCATGCTCCAATGTAGAACCTTCGACCAGATCTTGACCTTCATCAGGGTAGGGAGTTTGATTGACAAGTGTAGAGAACCATGCAAAGTCTTCGGTTTTATCGTTATCTAGCCATGATACGACGTCAGTAGAAGGCGTTTTCTTCTTCTTCTTTTTCAAAGGCCTAGCTGATGATTATGGTTTCTGTACTTGTTTGGGAGAGGTGGGTTGTTGTAGGGGCTCAAGGACCTCTTCATCGTCACCACCCGTATACTCAAAGTAATCACCGGTTTTCTGAGTCAGGGGTGGTAACTCAGAATCGTCCTGAGGTTTACCTGTAGAAGAACGAGGAGGAGATTTATGTTGAGCAGGAGACCGTTGGGGAGGAGGTCGCATCGAGGAAGATTCACCAGACTGCTTCTGACGTTTAGGTGCAGAGTCTTTATCCTTATCCTTATCTTCATCGTCTCTGGGACGTTTCAACTTTTCTGCTTCAAATCTACAAGCTGCTTGAAGTTGGTAGTCAAGCAATGCTTGATACAATTTTGCTTCTTCAGAGTTGAACGTCGCAGATTGTGGCGTCATTTGTGTTACAAGCTTGGCTACCAATTCATTATTCGAGAACACGATCGGATCGGTCGGATTGATTGTGACGGTTAAGGGTGTTGATCGAATAGTTTGCTTGGCGATCTGCATCAGATTTGGATAAAGTTGTCTGGTGAACAACTCCTTTGTGACCTTAGGAACGTACTCCAGAAGGTACTTTTTCGTGTAGCCTTCGATCATTTCATTTAGTTCCTCCTGACGGTGTTGTTTCATGAACTCCTGAACAAATTTCCTTTCTCCTTTCATCTTTTCATTCTCGTCATACAAATGCTGTATGTGATCAGCAAAGAAATTCAGCTTCTTATTGAGCACGTCTTTCTTTCTGACTTGTTTGACAGCTTTGGTAATCCGTTCATGAGCTTGAGAAATCCAAGATCGAGGTGGTTTCTTCACAGATTTGGATGTTGACTTTGTTGATTTCTTTGATGGTGGTGGTGAGGAGTGAGATGATGAGTCTGATGAGGAGGAGACATGAGGAGGCTCTGGGTCCTTTGAAGGTGCAGACGTATCCTCCTTAGAACGAGTTGGACTATTGAGAAGAAAGTCATCATAATCCTCTTCGTCATCATGTCCAGATTTAGCCTTTTCTTCCGTCTGATCCTTAGCTTCTTCATCAGTTTTCTCTTTTTCAGTCTTATCCTTTTCTGGTTCCTCAATGTTAAGATCAGTAGACTCTTTCTCAAGCGTTTGTTGTTGCACAAGAGTGGTCGCACCAGATCCCTTATCGGGTCGATTAACCGCATCAGGATCTGGTGAGGAGTGAGCAGCACCACTTGATCCTCCGGGGCCACCCATTTGGTCTTTTGCAAATTCTTCAGCTTTTTGAATTTGTCTAACGATTTTGAACTTCTTCCTGTAGGATTGATCCAATTGCTCTTCTTCATCATCTGAGCTTTCATCATAAGGCACAAGTACGGGAGTCTTCCCTTTTCCTTTCTCAGCTTGAGGACTTGGAGGTTTTGGTACTGAAGGATTTTCATCCTTTGTAGTTTCAGAGTAGGTAATCTCTTCATCTGTGTCAGTAGCTTTAGAGTCCTCGTCAATGAGCTTTCTCTGCGGTTCAGGTTTAGGTAATGGAATGGGAGTAGCTTCCATAGATGGAATAGTCCTTTTAAGAGGAGGATTCCTCTTAGGAAACTTCCTCTGACTCTCTATGCTTAATGCACTTTCAGCACTGCCTCTTCTGGTTCTCCGAGTAGGTGTTCCAGAAGCCTTTTCATCAAGATAGCCAACTTTTCCTTCTTTTACGGCTACCCGATACCTTTTGTACGTTTCCAGCTTTTTGATTTCCTCTGTAAGAAGGTGATCGGGCAACTCAGCACCCTGTTTCTTTGTAGACGATTCTTTGATTCTGACAGATAGTATGGGCTCAGTCAAGATGTCATGATTATCTGGTTCATTGAGCCTCATAGGAATATCAGGATGAAGTCCAAGAGCTCTCTGTATCAACAGTTTGGTGTATCTGACATAGGGAATTTTGGAGCCAAGCTTCTTATGAGATAGCATCATATCTTCCCATAGCAGTGCTTCAATTATGATGTCCTTCTTGTTGATCAACGACCAGAAAATTTGCAGTTCCATGAGCTTGGGATGCTCATAGCCACTGTTACGACCAGAGACTGATTTGGTGATGATCATATAGAGTGTCCTCCATGGTTGAGGAATATTCTTTAGCTCCACGGGAGAGTGCTTAGAAATGATTCCTTTAGCTTCATCATAACCAATATCTACCAAGAATTGCAGGACAGTCTCTTCAGTAGGGGTAGCAAAGAAGTCAGTTGGAGCGATGTCTGGAATGATGAGAACAGCCCGTAAGTCATCAGGAGTGATAGTGACTTGTTTGTGATTAAGAGTCACATTCACAGCATTTTGACCAGTGATCCTCTGCATAGAATCCCAGAATTGTTGAATGTAGAGCTCTGGAACTGTGGCAGAGTGTGAGAGCATGTTCTGGTAGGGATGATTCCTGAGAATATCTACTGCAATGAGACAAGAAGATTCTGAGCATGTGAGGGTGTCAAAGTCAGCCCTAAGGTTGTTCTTTCCAAGCTTTCTCGGATAACCCTTTGGAAAGATATCAGCAATTGTAAGAACTTCTGATGCATCCACATTCATTTGTTCAGCCATGTCATGATCTGAAATAACATTAGCCAAAAGAACCAACATATCGAAAGACATAATGTTAGTCAATAGAAGGTTTTATTGTCTAGTTATTGAATGTACAGTGATAATGATTGTTACGAGTCCTAAGTCACTTGTTTGTCCAATAGTCTAATGACGTCGTGAAATGTTTTGTGAGTTAGTTAACTTTAAGTTTTAAAGATTATGTTATCACTTATTGTTCACAACATATCAAACGATTAAGTTTATTAGTGACATTATTGGATTCGTGACGTTATGATTAGTTTATTTACAAGTTTGTACACGTAACAATTCATCATGAAGGTCAATCCAGGGTTAAGCGTAGTTTTGGCAAAGTTAAGCGTAAACAGTAATGACATATGCGTAGACGAAAGCTTACGCGTAGGATCCTAACTTACGCGTAAGAATTGTTACGCGTAGGAAAAGGGGACCTTACGCGTAGAGCTTACGCGTAGGCGTATAAGAACCTTACGCGTAAGGTTTACTCGTAAGAGTAGACCTTATGCGTAGAGGTCACTGTTTACGCATATCCTTCACAGGATACGCGTATTCCCATTGTAGAACCTTACGCGTAATAGTTATGCGTATGATTGTTACGCATAACTTGACTACGCGTAGGGTAATCCTTATGCGTAGAGTTGCAAATGACCTTGATTCTGAATATTATACGTAGCAAGACCTGAAATAAGTTCATCAAATCATTAACATTAACACAAAACATCATTTTATCAACAAGTTATGGCATGAACATTCATAACATAGTTATGCGTAGAAAGTCATACGCGTAGGTCAAAACCCTAAGGGTTAAGATTTACGCGTATAATTTCTAGCCATGGGATTTGCACCAAATAAATTCTGGTAGTTCTAAGATGTGTTGAGAGTCTATAACCCAAGTTATAACATCTAACTCGTTGTGAATCAAATTTACCCAAAGTTATGAACTTTAAACCCTAATTTTAAAATTGTTAACCAATTATTGTTTCTGGGTGGTTAACAACCATGGAAAACATCAATTCAACAACATATGACCATAACCCAACAATCTTTTAGACCAAAACACTTCACATTTGGAAAAAACCCAATTCGACTCATAAACCCTAATTTTCAAAAATCATTAATAAGTGTTTCTGGGTAGGTTTTGATGGTTAAAATGATATTCTTGATGTATTTGGAACATTTTGACACCTTCCTTTTAACCAAAAACACACACACAATGATTGTGTGTTCATACGCTTATGCGTAGAACACCCAATCACGCGTAAAACAATTTTTTAGCCGTTGGATTTGTATAAAATTAAAAACCTTGGCTTAAAAACATGTTTAGATCGTTAAAACACTTACAAAATGATGATCAAATCAACGGATAACTTGAATGAATCTTAGGCGTAGATGTATATGGTTGAGAGTAATAAATGAGAAGTGAATAAGTTAGGTGAGGTGTTTTATTAAAGTTATCTTTAACATTTTGACAGTTTTGGTCCCTCCACCTTTTCCTTTTTCAAACAAAGCCATTTAACTTCCATTTTGGTTACCAAACAAAGATTTTTAGGAAAGAAACTTGACGACACTCCCCCTTGACTCGAGAAAATAATGAAAGGTTATTAATTTTAGTCCGAGGAGTGTCATTGAACCAGAAAATTCACCACCATTGTTACAAGAAACAACCGAGATATGATAGCATGCAAGTACACAGATGTTTTTGAAACAGTTAATAGATTATTTTCTCCCCCTCAACACTTGATCGGAAAAATACTGAACTTTGAAAGATTAAAGTGTTGACGGATGAAATGTACTTGCCATGTTGAAAGAAAAATAGATTAGAAGAATATTTTTGTTGTTTTATCAGGTTTTGTATTTTTGTATTTTGTTTTTGAAAAAAAAAAACTTATTTACAAAAGAGAGTTTTGGTGTTTGACAGGTTTTTAAGACTGTTTTAAGAGGTCATTCAATTCCTCTTGAGTCAAACACCTTATACCAATCAGGTGGACCAACTCATTAAACCTAGCGGGAGGCAAGGCTTTGGTGAGAAGATCTGCCAATTGGTATTCTGTACCCACAAAGTATAATTCAATTGTACCCTGTTCCACGTGATCCTTGATGAAATGATAGCGAAGATCGATGTGCTTTGATTTCGAGTGCTGAACTGAGTTGCACGATATCGCAATGGCACTCCGATTGTCGCAGTACATCGGGATTCTGTCAAATACGTAACCATAGTCTTTGAGTTGTGTTCTCATCCAGATGACTTGAGCACAACACGCGGACATGGCTACATATTCTGCTTTGGTTGATGACATCGATGTACAATCCTGCTTCTTTGATTGCCAAGACACCAGTTTATCACCAAGAAATTGTAGAGCTCCTGAAGTACTTTTCCTTGAGTCTAAGCATCCTGCGTGGTCATCGTCTGAAAAAGCGATTAGTTCAAAACCAGAATCCTTCGGATACCAGATCCCCAAGTTAATGGTTCCCTTTATGTATCGGAGGATTCTTTTAGCCTCAAAGAGGTGGGTTTTAGTTGGTCGCGACTGATAACGGGAGCATAGATAAACGGCAAAGGCAATATCAGGTCTGCTAGCTGTTAGATACATGAGAGACCCAATAATACTTCGGTATTTGGTAGGGTCAACTAATTTCCCATGTAAATCAGCATCTAGCTTCTTGGTATGAGCCATTGGTGTGGCATAAGTGTCACAGGTTGTCATTCCAAATTTGTTTAACAGTTCAAGGGCATATTTGGACTGACTCAAGAAAATACCACGGGGTGATTGATGAACTTGCAGTCCTAGAAAGAACGTGAGTTCACCCATCATGGACATTTCAAAATTTTTGTTCATTAGTTTTGCAAAAGCGGTTGAAAACTTTTTATGTGTAGACCCAAAAATGATGTCATCCACGTAAATTTGAACAATTAAGATAAGTGCCCCATGATATTGTATAAAAAGAGTTGGGTCAACCGAACCTTTGGTGAAATTATTAGCAATGAGAAAAGATGATAGCTTATCGTACCATGCCCGAGGGGCTTGTTTGAGACCATACAGAGCTTTGTTCAATTTGTAGACGTGGTTCGGAAACTTAGGATCAACGAATCCATCTGGTTGGCTGACATAAACCATTTCTTTAAGTTGTCCATTGAGAAATGCAGTTTTGACATCCATCTGATAGACCGTCATATTCATATGAGCCGCGAACGCTAGAAATATCCGAACAGCCTCAAGACGAGCAACCGGAGCAAAAGATTCTTCAAAGTCTATTCCCTCTTCCTGACGATAACCCTTAGCAACGAGACGTGACTTGTTTCGGATGACATTCCCTTCAACATCCAATTTGTTTTTCCAAATCCATTTGAGACCAATGACGTAGACCCCTGATGGTCTTTCAACCAGTTCCCATACTTCAAGACGTTTGAATTGATTGAGTTCTTCTTGCATGGATTCAATCCAGTTGTCTTTTGTCATTGCGTCTCTAATGTTTTTAGGCTCAGATTGGCAGACAGTGAGAGCATAAATGCAATGTTCACCATCTGTGTAAAGACGTTGTCTCGTAACGACTGGTTGATTCGGGTTGCCAATAATATTAGTCAGAGGATGGTCTTTTTTCCATCTATGTGTAGAGGGTTGATGTTGGTATACATTGTGCAGATTCTGAGGATTCAACTGGTTTGCTGAAGATTCTGCGACATCTGGTGCAGCAGTCTCATTAGCAAACGGGTTGAAGAACGCATTTGGATCAAAATCTGCAGGTGGGGGTACTTCATTCAGAATATCATCAGCCGGTTCATCATTGTTGGAAGCGGTTTGTTCAATTGTTGTGTTGGAGTCAACTGGTGTAGGTGCATCTGCAACAGTAGTTGTTGTAGCAGGTGTATCAGGTATAGGAATATTATCAGGTTGTGCAGCGGAAACAGCGGATATACCTGGAGCACGTTCATCAATATCGTCACTGAACAGAGGAGCAAATAACCTTTCCATTTGTTGACGAGTTAGCTGGGGGCTTTGTTCAGCTGATGATGGGGGTTGAGGGAAGTTTAAACGGTTGTGACCGGGTTCTAAGCTGTTGTACTCAGAAGCCATTTCCGTGAGTTCATCAAAATGAGCATGAATCGTCTCCATCACCTGTTTTGTACGACGATTCCAGGTCCGGTAACCTTTAGAATTCTCACAATATCCAATAAAGACTCCAATATCGGCTTTGGCTTTGAGCTTTCCAAAATCATCACGATCATTATTCGGATAACAAAGGGATCCAAATACATGAAAGTGTTTGAGATTCGGTTTATGGTTGTGGACAAGCTCGAAAGGTGTTTTGTTGTGGCGTTTTGTGATCATAGAACGGTTTTGAGTATAGCATGCAGTAGATACAGCTTCTGCCCATAAGTAATCTGGAAGTTTAGCATTGATTAACATTGTTCTTGCAGCTTCCACTAACGTCCGGTTTCATCTTTCAACAACTCTGTTTTGTTCTGGTGTACGTGCAATAGATGTTTGATGCTGAATTTCCACTTTCTCATAGAATTCACGAAGGGTTTGGTTAACAAATTCAGTTCCTTTGTCTGTTCTGATGAGCCTGACGGTGTTGCGGAGCTGAACCTGTATTTTCGTGAGAAAGGTGATGATCATCTGTGGAGCTTGGTCTTTGCTTTGAAGAAAATAGACCCAAGTCCATTATGAGTAGTCATCAACAATTACTAATATGTAGCATTTGCCATTGATTATTTGCACGCGCATCGGGCCACACAAATCCATGTGAAGAAGATGAAGCACATGCTGAGAGCTGTGATCCACCTTTGAAGGAAAATGAGCACGAGTGCTTTTCCCTTGTTCACAGGCTGAGCAAAGGTGATCTTTTGAATAGCGGAATCGTGGGAGACCTTCAACTAGTTTGTGTCGAGCAAGGTTGGTGATAGTTTGAAAGTTTAGATGTGAGAGACGACGGTGCCATAGCCAGGATTTTGTTGATGTTGCCTTTGAAAGTAAGCAGATGGGAGATGAAGCAACCATGTCTTGCATAGAGATAGTGTAGAGACTAGAATTACGCGAGCCAGACATAAGGTCATTTCCTTGTAGATCACGAATGAAACAAGTTTTCTCCCTGAAAGCAACCTCCAAATCTCCATCACAAAACTGACCTACTGAAAACAGATTATGACCAAGGCCTTCCACATAGTAAACCCTGCTGATTTCAATGTTCCCATTGACATAATCTTCGTAGCCCATGATAGCTGTGAAGTGATCATTCCCGAACCTGACAGTGCCAATGAACTTTGCAATAAAGTTTGATAACAGTTTAAGATTGCCTGTCATGTGTCGGGAACATCCGCTATCAACAATCCAGAGAATGATCTGTATCACCTGCATTACACACAGACGACACAGATGGAATAGAAGTAGATGTGGAACCCGAAATGTTAGAGGGTTCTGAAGCAGGTATATTAGACATGCACACATTAATGATTTTGGGCATCCATTTAAATCCTAGTGTGTTATATATCCATTTCTGCCATCTATAACTACTCTTTGCTTTAGTCTTAGTGAATGCACTAGGTGGTATTACATTCTTAGGAGGTGAAACTGGAGCTACAGGGACAACAATGCTTGCCTTAGAATCTAAAGAAGGCGGTCTACCAAGCACAGACTTAGAATGATTAGTGGGCCTAGAGGTATTCCGATTCTTAGGATTCCGTAAGCGAGAGATTATAGCTTTAGCAACACATTTGTCATGACAATCAGAATTCATACTTTTATGACAAATAACACAAGGTGCATCAGACTGAATATCAAAAGTGCTTAAAGGTTTAGCATTTGTTACATCACTATTTCTATTACATTTGCCAGATGCAACATCTATAGTGGAAGCAACGTGAGTCTTATTCATGGTCCTATGGTGTTCTTCTACTTTAGCATTCTTTATTGATCTTTTCTTAGGTCGCAACTTCCTATTCTTCGATTGAGTGCTCCTACGCTGTGAAGTGCGGACGTTGGGAAAAGACGCAACTATTTCGGTTTCAGTAGAAGGAAGCACGTTAGCAACTTGTGATTTGGCAGTAGGGATTCTAGGTTCACGATTACTAAGTGTTACAGGTGCTAATCTCTTAATGATGGTTGGCGGAAGTTGTTCATACTTTCCTAACATTTCTCTTAACTTAGAGATAGTGTGAATCAAATCTTGATTTTCAGAACAAATGTTACCAGCAAAATTCATGACTTCTCTAGTGTAAGCAAGATAGTGATCAAGTTCGTTGGATGCTTCATGACGAGTCTTATTGAATAAATCAAATATGACACCATATTCCTGTTTAACTTTTACAAGTTCTAGTTCATATTTTGAGATTTGACTTTTCAAAGACACGTTTTGATCATCCAGTTGCTTAATTTTAGGATCAAAAGATTTTGTTTGCAACTGAGCGATTTTCTGTTGAAACCGAAGTTGTTGATTGTGAATATCTTTTTCACACCAATTAAGACGATGTTTTGCATAGGAAAGTTCGGTAAGCAATCGTTCATTTTCTGCTTTTAAAGACTCGATTTGAAGCATCTTATCGGTATTCTCAACAGTTACCACAGAGTCAACATTATCAGCAGAGATATAATCAGATGCATATGGCAAAGAATAGAGTAACACAACATTTTGGATATCAGCACAGATAACATCTTTCAAGAGTCGATCAACATCTTTTCTTAACATTTTCTTTTTGCGTTTAGTATTAGAAATAGATGTTTCAGTTTTCTCGAAAACGACCTTCATTACTCCAAGTTCCTTATGAAAATCCTTTTCCCAAGCTAATGCACAACTTTTCAAATTTTTAACATTTGGTAAAAGATTTTTCTGAAAAATGTCTCTTTGTTCTCGCGCTAAAGGCGATTGAAAGTGTTGAACTTTGATTTCAGAATGATGTTCTATCTCATGTTCTAAAATTTTGAGCTCAGCCATGAAAATATCAAAATATCGAAGAATTTTGCGATTTTCAGGTTTTGAGTTTACTTCACTGATTGAAGGTAAAGGACCATAAATTTGTGCATAATCTGGTTGGGGATTAACATTAGAAGACTCAGGTGTTTTGATGATAACCCTTGGTGTGTTAGAAGAATCCGTTGGTGTGACGAAAGTGACCGGTTTTGAATAATTAAAAGGTTTGTTGTAAACAACCGTTTTTAATTTTGATCGACTCTCGTCTTCTGCATCTAATTCCTCTTGACGATGATATTCAACAACACTCATAACAGTGACATTAATTTTATATTCTGCACTGGAAACTTCAGGATTTGGTTTGAATGTTTTTAATGAAAGCTTTGGTTTGTAATCAGCTAGATTTGGTCCATATCCTTTTGGATTGGGTTTTAAGGTAAACTTTTCAATAGCTGTTACTGATTCACCATGTTTGTAAACAACAGTTTTAAACTCTTTAAGTTTGTTTTGCAAGCCGATAATTTCTTCAAGAAGGTCATCTACCCGATTCTTTGAATGCTTTTTATATGCTGAGAACTGTTTTTGACAATTTAACAACTCAGCATTAGCTTTTTGATTTTCCAAGGTGAGAGCGTTAATTTGCTTTTTATGTTCATGTTTCAGTTGTTCTATTTCAGACAACAAAGCATTCTTCGAAGCGGCTAGATCACGCATCTGTCTCTCTAAATATTTTTTGTTTTGATGAGATTTAGCAAAAGCGGCTTCAAAACCTTTTTCACGGTTTTCTTGAGTTTTGAAAAAGTTGAGTTGCATTTGTAAGCATTCAAAATCCTTGGTTAACAGTGCATATTTGCTTTTTAAGTCCTTGTTTAATGCATAACATTCCTCCATTTTGATTTTATGGTCTTGAATTAACCGAGCAAAATCTGGATGAGGCAACAGTTCATCTTGTTCAACGTGAGTCACAACATGATCATTCTTTAGATCCTCAAGTACAACCACAGAGTCAATTTGATTATCAAAGGAAACCATAAGGTCATCTTGATCGTCAAATGTAACTACAGGGTTAACTTGAAAATCATCAGAAGGAGATGTAGATGACTCATTTTGAACAGTCTGATCCGTGCCGGATTCAGATATTGGCGGAGATATTAGTTCAGATATGATGATGGTTTGTTCGGGTACCTGAGACAAGCCATCAGTGTCATACACTGGGCCTGTATCACTCATGTGCAGCTCATGCATATTAGCCATCAACATAACAGCTGCATTGGCCTGCAAGTCCTCCATATCATCATCTGAGTCTGCATCTGCCATAAAGCTCTATCCTTTGTTTGTGAGAGATCCACCAGCTTCATCCTTAAGAGCTAACAGAAGAGCCTCTTTGAAATAAGCACTGCCCCTAGTCCTTGGCTTTGGGCATGCATTAGCCAGGTGTCCCTTCTCATTGCAGTTGTAGCATCGAAGACCATTCAACCCATTCTGAGCATTTCCCTGTTCTACCACTTGAGCTCTGTTGTTATTCCTACCCATAGCATTAAACCCTTGACCACCTCTCATTTGACGACCATAACCACGATTCTGAACTTCAACTCGTCCATTGTTCACAACAGCCTAATTTCGTGTATTGGATGAGGAACGAATACGATTGTTGGATTTGTTTGTATAACGGCTAAAAGCATTAGCAATCATAACAAACCCCTGTTGCAATGCTTCGAACGGATCGGATTCCTCATTAGTTTGACTATGAAGTGCTTGATCATTGTTGTTGTTGTAAGGAACCAATTGATTTTGATGAGGTTGTTGTGATTGATCGTTTGGTGTTACTGAGGCAGTTGGTTGAGTTGCTTGTTGAGGAGGATAACTTTGTTGAGCATATAAGGCAAGTTGTTGATTTTCCGGATGTGTAGGTTGAGCAATTTGAGCACGGAGAATCCTTTCCCGATCAACTTCCTTTTCATGAGGCTTCAAGTAATCATACAACAATCCGTATGTAGAATGATGCATATTCTTCGCTTGACGGAGAAAGATGACATACTTCTCCCATTCAGGACCAAGACTACTCAGGAACTTAGTATTCACTGCAATTCTTGGCATGATGATGTTGTGTTTATCTAAATCATTGATGATGTCTGAAAAACGATGATGATAAGACTCTAGTGTCTCTCCAGGTTCAATCATGAAGTGTTCATAAGCCAAGTAAATTTTGGATTCCAAATCCTCCTGATTGAGTACCGATCCTTCCATAAGAAGATGAATATGGTCCCACATTTCCTTTGCAGTCTTTTGAGCATCAACACTTCGAAGAATTGGGTTAGGTAATCCTAAAAGGATATATTGCATTGCAAGCTCATCAGCTTCATAGTGTAGAAGTTATGTTGGATTTAGATCTGCAACAGTAGCAATGTTTGTTTGTTCATCTCGTGGTGGAATAGCAGTAGTATCTCCGGGTACAATGACAGTAGGCATCTCAAATGGACCTTCCAAGATAACCTTCTTTAAGAACTTTCCATGTGGCTTCTTCAGATCACAAAACCTAAAGAACCTTATCACCCATTGATCGTAGTTTCCTGGAGTGAGCATTAGAGGTCTATCAAGTGATCCAGCCTCATGAATTGATTATTGGCTGCTTAAAGCTTCACACATCTTTGCAAACCAAGTGGGTTCCTTCATAGTGTTCCTTGATGGATGTTGATTGAATTCATGTATGTAGGGTTGAACTTGAAGACTTGGCGGAGGTTGAACCATTTGTGGTGGGGGAATTGCACCAAGTTGTGGAGTATGTTGTTGATTAAATTGTTGTTGATAAATTGCTTGTTGTTGATTCCATTGTTGATGTTGTGGACTTAGTTGTTGTTGTCGTTGAGGATAAGTGTAAGGGAAATAGTTAGAGTATGGTGGTTGTGACATTTTGAAAACTTGTGTTGGTAAAAATGGATCTTTGTAGTCGAATGAACCTCTGTTGATGAAGTGTCCTTAGGCGTAGAAAAGACAAGAACCAAGTAGCACTTATGCGTAAAAACACCAAAAGTTATGCGTAGGATGTAGCTTACGCGTAAGTAGGGAAAAGCACTAAAGTTAGGCATAGAAAAAAGTTAGGCGTAGGATTTTCTTATGCGTAAGACTAGGCTTAGGCGTAGGAAAAATCTTAGGCGTAGGATTTCTACGCGTAAGCTTATGCTTATGCGTAATTTTATGGTTTTTGCCCAAATGATCTTTTACACTATCACAGTGCAAAAGATATCCAGAGTCGACGTATTTTCAAACTTATCCAAGTAAGAAAACACGGAATAAACCACGAAAATGAAGATCAAACCAAGGAAATACTTACGCGTAGTTTTAGGGTTTTACTACGCGTAGGATTACTCGTAAGATTGATTATGCCCAAAGATGTTTCAAAACCAGTTTTTGTGTGATGAAATAGCTTCAATAACACCAAAATAACACAAGAGTGTGAAACTTGATGATCCAAAGCACTCAAAATAGTTATGCGTAGAACTACACCCACGAATAAAAACTAGTTCAAAAACAATGATCCACGCATAAAGTTTGAAACTTTTTGCCAAAAACAAGTATTTTAACACCTTAAAACGTTGAAAGTACAAGAATCTTGGATAAAAATATGTAAAAAACAAGTTTTTAAGCGAAGCAAAGTAGAGGTTATCTTTACGCGTAAACCAAAAAAAAACCAAAATCTTCAAAACAAAAGTGTTCACCCAACTATTTGGCGATTGATACCACTGTTAGGTCACAAGTTTTACAAACACAAGTAATATAGAAAGATAGAGAGGCGATTGAACAAGATCTAACACACACACAAACAATAATAATACGGTTACGCGTACAGTGAGTGAAAGAGGAAAAACTTGAACAACCAACCTTCAAATGAAGGTTAATACAAAGTATTTATAGGCAAGGAGCTAGGGCAACACTCCCACTCCTTCCCTTTTCCTTATTGGACATGGGCCTAAGCTTATGGGCTTTCTACATAAGCTAGACCTTAAACAAACATAAAGGCCATAATAAAGCTAACTATTACATATTAATTACTAACACTTGATTATGGTTTAGGAGTGATTCCAACAGAGATTGAGTTTCATATTATCCTCAACCACCTTGACCTGTGTAACCTGGTCATAGAAATGGATCATTGGAATTTTCATCATGTAGAAAGCCATTAGTCGTCAAATCATGTTGGTGTTCCAAACTACCCTCATCTATTCGAGATGTGTCTAACATTGCATCAGACCTAGCCTGAACATCCATTTTCCCCAAATTAGCTAGTTGTATAGGGATTCCTTCACCTGTGTTGAATTGCAAAGAACTATTCACATTAGGAGTTGCCATTGGTTGGGTCGTTCTTACGTTTCCACTGCCCTGCCTCAGCAGTGATTTGGGGAATAAATATGTTATCACCAAAAAGTTACAAAACAGCTCTTATAGTTTCCACAATCATCAGAAACTAACTAGCAGTGATTTGCCAGAACTAGCAGTGTTTTCAAGCTAGCTAGCAGTGGAAATATTATTTGCAGTGGAAATATTATTTGCAGTGGAAATATTATTTATGACTTTAATTACGAATCCCTTATAAAATGTTGTCGTATGTATCTCAAAGTAATTAACTAAACCATATATATTTTTTTAACCATTACTGAACTTTAGGATTCAACTACAATTACTGATCTGAGACCTACTATACATGAGTTCCAATGTGCATGGTGGATAGATAGCCAAGATTTTTTCAATGACTACGTCCCCAGAGCGCTGGTCAGGACCCAGCACAGCCTTGTTGATACCTATTTTTCGAGGCTGGAAAAGTCACGGCAACGTGCAAAAACTGGTTTGAAAGTAAATTCAAAACAATGCAAGAGTGGAAGTAGTTCCAGAACAAAAAGCCTTAAGGATCATGTAATTTTCGGTCTGAATCGCCAAGTTTTTAAACTTGAGTGTATTATTCAGGTTCTCTTTATATTCATTATAATATAAGAATAGTAGATTTACTTTTTTTTAACATCACCTGCCGGAATTTCCTAACACTTAGACCTTCACAGGTTCTTGCACATGACAGAACTGGTGGTCTTCGGGTATTCCTTTCAACTATTCTATAGTTATTTCTCGCTGCCATTGTTTATTTTTAGAAATTTCATGCATATTTTTTATAGGACAAACTTGATTTTGAGTCACAATTTCCAAACACAAGGACTGCCTTTTCCGATTCACTTAACAACATTTATCTCAAACTGATCGACTTGCCGGAATCTGAGGTGGACGTTGCTCAGGTTAATATTTCTTCTTTTGCATTTAGTTGTATGGCCGTTATATACAAATGTCATCAGCGCTAGTCTGTTCCAGGAGTATCTCCTTTTAGAGGAATTGAGATTCGCGTTGGCAGAGGAAGAAAGATTACAGTTGGAAGAAGAGAAGCTGAATACTGAGGCCAACATCTTAAGGCTGGAAGAGGCTAATAGGTTGCGGTTGGAAGAAGCTGAGATGTTGAAGTTGGAGGAGGAGAAGAAGAAAAAACGACGCGCGTTTATGAATTCGGCACATTTTCAAAAGGCTTTAAGTCGGTTACCACCCGACAAGAGGATTCTCATGGAACCTGTTTTGCCACAAAACAATTAGGAGGTTAAACGGCGTAAAATAAAAAAACACGATCCTAACATGAACGACCCAACTATTGCTGAGGAGCTTAACAGAGTGAAACCTTGGGTAGAGGTATTGTGATAGTTTTTACGAACTTGTCAATATACTTGCTTATCAATAATGCTCTGTCAAACTAATACATTGAACCTGTTTTCTAGGATCTAAGTAGATGGTTTCATTATGTCGAAACTCTTTTTCTGTCTGATGAGATTGAAGAATTTCTCTGTGATGCTGATAGACACCAGTGTAAATTTCCATGGTCAGATGATTATACTGTAGATCGCAATTTCTGGCTTCGCTTAGTTTGCTTAGACCCTGCTAGAAAAGGTTGGCTAACTGAGGAGGTTAGTTTATATAGGCTTTCTTATTCAGATTTTCTTTTTTACCCTGTATTTGATTTTCACCATTTCTTAAATTGGTATTTTATTTGCTGCAAATGCGTAGCATATAGACCTATGGGTTGACTACATGTGGCACGTACGACCTCAGAATGCTAACTGGGCGATGGTTAGTAGTTACTTTGTTCAGATTCTTCTTCAAAATGGCATGCCCGTGTTTTATATAGACGGGACGAGGTATCCCATGCCCTGGAATGATGTTGAACAGGTAATACATTTACTTTTCATTTCCTCCTATTTTTATCATTTACGGTCACTCAATAATCAGTTAGTTCATGATACCAACTTTAAAAACGACATGTTTTAAAGTATGAACAAACTTGATATTTGTCACTCATCTTTTAAACTATGAATAATCAGGTAGTTCATGAACAAACTTGATAACAAATCATAAACTTTCCTTTACGTATTAACAAACTTGATACTCACAAACTTTATCCATAGCTTTTGATCTATCATCAGTTCTTCCATTGACACTAGCAGTGGTTTCTTTTAAAAGATGCTATTTGATGCATACTTTGAATAACTCGTCCAACAGAACCAAAAAACCAAACAATCCTCCCCTAAATTTGATATTTACAATCCAAATCATCAAGTTTCTTCTTAGGCACAAAATACCTTCTTTTTGGATGGTGCTTCCAACGTGCTATGATCTGTATGCTCCATCTCATAATCTGAATACCTTCTTTTTGTATGCCAGTGATCTTAGACTCCATTGTAGTACATTTATCCGTCAATTCCTTTTTAAGTTTCATGGTATCCTCATGATAAACTAACTAGCAGGGTTATCGTAACACTAGCAGTTTCTCCATGCAAGCTAGCAGTTGGAACAGTTTTGCACTCCAATCTTCCAACCAACTTATTATAATTTTTTTTACACAATGTTACTATTATTATTTTTTTGTTATTTAATTATTTATTTATTTAATGTTTCACTTCATTGTTTTTTTTCGTTTTAATTTGTATTTATTTTTTTTAATTTTGTATTTTATTTTTTATTTTTTGTTTTTATTAATTTTTTTTACACTAAAAGGTCCAGCAGCAAAGGCCAAAAAAATCCTATTGCTCATAAATATAGTAGTTATAACTTATAAGTGTAACCCAACCAAAAAAACATGATATCCACTAGCAGGACTTAACAAAAACAACAAGCAGTTGATTCATACACACTAGCCGTAGTAAGATTTCCAATAGCAATACTACCTTTGTTACAAAGTTTTTAAAAAAAACATCTTGAGACTTGAGACCAAGTATGCATTAAAACATGATATCCACTAGCAGGACTTAACAAAAACGACAAGCAGTTGATTCATACACACTAGCCATGGTAAGATTTCCAATAGCAGTACTACCTTTGTTACAAAGTTTTTAAAAAAACATCTTAAGACTTGAGACCAAGTATGCATTAAATTTACGGTCCAAAACTAGTCGAGGCTTCAACGTAGTTCTAGAACGTGCATCAGCTTCATACTCACCTTCTGTGGTGGAATTCGCCATAATTGTTTGCGTCTTACACTGCCATGAGATAAGTCTGCTTTCCAAAAACTTAGCCCCTCCATTTGTAATCGTTCGATACCAACAGTATATTGATTACCCTAGCAGCAGTTATGGTAACACAAGCCGTAGTTAACAGTTGGAGCAACATATCAGTAAGTACATAAGTAGATGAATTTCCCAAAAGTAGTAGTTTCTATACAACCCAAGACCGTGCATGAAAACGTTATCCATTATCTAAAACGTCCATTAGTAAGTAACATATTGCTTACCAGCCGTAAGCCATGTCAACAACACATAGAAACACGACAATTGTATTCTTGTATTTACCTTTGACCAGATAAATAAAAAGTCACTTTTATTAATTTCAGACGTTGACCAACTATATCCTAATACACAGCCAACTGTCTTTTAGGTTTTTATTCCTCTCAACGAGACTGTTAAACACTGGTGTCTTGCCCAATTTAACATACCTACAGGAGTGGTAACATTCTATGATAGCGGCGACACGCGTGACTATGAGTCACGTGTATGGTATGTCCGTGTTAGGGAGTGCTTACAGGTATCTTCTTATTATAACCCACTCATATTATTACTTGTTTGTTATACTTTGTGACCATACACCATGCTTCTTATAACCAACATATATAATACGATTACGGACAACACATACATAAATAAACTTATACAGTAATTTGTTATACTTTGTGACCAGACGTGAATAAACCATGCTTGTGAGTAGTTGCCCATTATTTGTGTGTAGTTGCCCAAGAACAAATTTTTTGTTGGCCAAAGTTTCTTGGGTGTTGTGTTGTAGCAGTTTGACTTTGAGTTTTGTGCACACTAGTTCCCTTCAAGTACATGCAACTATGTACCACCATCATTTTCTTACATCTATTCACCATTAATAAACCGTCCATCTTATTTGAAATCCTATTTTTTATTTACCACAACCAACAACATAGTTTCTCATAAACATTAGTTATACTTAGGGGGCGTTTATTTTTTGCTTAACGGGTCCTTAGCTAAAAGTGTGGTCCCACCAAATTAAAGTTTTATGTTTCATTTTCCCTTAAATGGTCTGGTTAGAGAGATGGAGAAATATTCACTCCTTCCCAATCAGATCAAGCAAGAGAAAGGGGGCCCCACTCAATTTAATTCAAAACAAAAAAGAAACAAAGCCGTCTATACTCTATAGTAGTAACATCAAACGAATACCACAACCAACAACAGATTATCTAAAATATGTGTAGATTAACTAGAACCAACCAAAAATAAAGTACATAAATGTGCTTGCTTCCATATTTTAACAATTTATTTTCCTGATTTTAATTTACATTGTGTCCTGCACATATAATACAAAATAGGAAATATATACTTAGGTAGCAAGCTTGATTACTTTAAATTTACAACTGCACATAAGGTTCATGATTTAATAGGGACACATATGATTTAGTTGCCCATCGTATGTATGTGGTTGCCCAAAAACAATTAACTTGTTGGACACAACTTTCTTTGTGCCTTTTTTGTGCAATAGTTAAAGTTGAAAAACTAATGGACTAGTTCCCTTCAAGCACATGCCACTAGCTACCACCATCATTTCATTACGTCCTTTCCTCATTAATAAAGTTTGTCTTACTTATGTGCATCCCCGATTTGGGTTTTTTTACAAAATATCCATTCAATATTGAAATAGCACAGCCAAGTGCACACTTAGTCAGACTTTATGATATAAAAGTCTGAGTTATACTATGGTAGTGTATTATTACATAAAATATAAACGATATGTACATATAATTATAGCATATGTGTGTTAGTTCATGTAACCAAAAAGTAATCAATATAAACCTGTTTAATGGCGTCTATTTACAAAACATAGTAAATTAATAATTTTTCTAACCCAAGGGACGTAAAATTTTGTTGCATTTGGAACTAAACAAAATTCAAACTGGTTTAGTTGCCCCCAAACTGAAAGTAGTTGCTCAAAATGATTATCTTGTGGCAAGGAATCGGTTGAGTACAAGAGAAGCTTCATTAATTAAACTTGGCCTAATGTGCAACAATAATTACTTGACATGACTCAACTATTCACCACTTGACTATCCACATTAATTCAGATAGACTTCAATTCAAAATAAACTCCATGTCGCCCCACCCCCGCTTTTTCCCCCCACCCCTACCCCATTTGGGTTATATAAACGGACAACATATATCCCAATATCATACAACTTTTGTCAGGGGACACACACTAGCACAATTTACTACAAAAGAAATGGATAACGTACTTAAAGACATGGTTAACAACGTGTTTGTACGTGACAATGAACGTGACTTCAAGTTCTTAAGTGACATGCATGCAAAGGTGATCGACCTTACTCGTCGTTGCACTCTGAGGGCCGAGCAAATCAAGCAGTTGGAGTGCGTGGTTGGGTCCAGGCTTGCCAGTGCTGTTTTGGAAATCCTGCGTGCAATTCAGGACGAGGAGCTTGAGAAAAACAGGACGCTGATGAGGCTAATGAGTGAGACTCAGCTCCAAGTTCTCAAAAATATCTCCTTTCTGGCAAAGATGCGCAAAAATTATTAATCCTCTACTCCTACCTTGTTATGTGGTCTCTCTGACGTTCTGTGATTGTCATATTATGTGTTTTGGTATCTTCAGGAATGTCGTTGCTACGTTGATGTATTTTGTTATCCTTTAATGTATTAAAATGAAATCTATTATGAATAAAAATATTTTGAAGCACATGTCGAATGTTCGAACGTTGTTTATGAATCACCAATAAAAAACATGTAATACTTTTGAACACATATATAATTTACAACATGAAACTAGATATCATATTTAATCCGGCTTGAACAAACACCTATATTTCATTAATAATTTGGTGTCAAACGTGGTTATTTTGATTATATAATAGTTACATTTTTCTGACAAGCCTCTAACAAGATCACCCGTCTATTTATTTTAACAGTTTATGTTATTCTACAGGTCAAACTACCAGTTGTTCTAGAGCAAGCAAACGTTTTTGATAAGACTGGAATACATCCGAATGACTATAAGATTTCATTTAGGTTAGCCGAAAACGTTCCTAAGCAAGGTGTAATTTTTGGTGATTGTGGTGTGTGGGTTTGTATATTTTTATATCGATTGGCACATGGTCTATCGTTGCACGTTGATGATTCCGCTGACGTCGCGCTAGCATATCGCAAGAAGATGATTCAGTTTTTTTATAAACATAGATTTTATCGTTTGTACTAACAGTTTTAAACTTATCTCCAACTTTTTTTATAAACATAGATTTTATCGTTTGTACTAACAGTTTTAAACTTATCTCCAACAGCACTTTCATTGTTTTATCATGCACCATCTATTGATATATTCGTTCACACATAAGCCATTAATGACCAGACAATGGATTCATAACAACTATTTACTACACTAAACAAACTTATAACATGCATACATAAACCAATAATCATACTGTACCTTGCATGCAGCAACCTTGGGTACGTGTAACATTCATTCAAAAAACAATGGGAGACACGACGTAAAAGTATGTACACATTTACATCTAAATTTGTTGTACAGTGCATATAATCTTTTTTTTAAACTACACAACTCCAGTTCATTTATTCTTCATTTGGACGTCCATTTAATCATGACATTTGGCCGTCCATTGCAAGAAAGATTAAAAAAGTGTCACATATAGGTTTGTCAATTCATTTATTCCCATATCATTGCACAAACACACTCTACATCAAAACTTATAGCGAAAATTAACCAAAACTTTTCCCTATTACTATTTCCATATTAAAATAATCGGATCAATATTTTTCATACTATTAATAAGTAAATTATTAATAGTAAAATAGTAATACAACCTTTCCTAATATATATCAAATCTTCATCTATATCACATTTGTTCACAAGTCATAATGCCAATCTCCCAACCCTCTCTTTCATCAAAAAATGCTGCTAAGCCTCCAGTTGCCTTATTTAATTTCAAGCCAAGGTATGCCTGCCATTACCTTTCGTGATTGTCAATTTCCCTTACTAGGTTTTTGTCCATACTTGCTAATCTCATTTGTATACATTTATTTACCTTTATTACAGGAATACTACATGCTACGTAGCTGCGAATCTTGTAGTTGAGATTCACTACGATGATGAGTTCATTCGGTTGCCCAAATTAACTTACGCGTATGGGCGCACCCTTGTGCAAACATTCAGTAAGTCCACAAGGATGAACTTCAATCAAATGCTTGATTTTTTGGCCAACAAGTTAGAGTGTGAGATACGGGCTTTGTATTTATGTAGGCCAGTATTTGCTCTTTCAACCGGTTTGACAGTTGTTGAATGCGATAATGACATTAAAAGGATGTTTCAACTTGCCGAGGAATGTGGGTTGATCGCCTTCTACATTGCACATGCACCTAATAACTTAGCATGTTTATATTATGATAACCTAATTGTGGATCTTCTTGATGAGCCAACGCGTGACAGGATAGCAATACATGATAAACTTTTGGAGCTTTCTATTTCTAATTCTGCCTCTGATATTGCTGCATGGGAGGAGGAACAAAGGCGGTCACCTCCCCTAAGAAGCCCTCCATTCCAAACTAGAAGTCAAGGAATTGAATGTCAAGGAAAGAATCTATTCATGGATTTTTTGGGTACCTAAATTGTTGATGCTGACATTGGGTTCAGTGACGATGAATGGTACTATGGGGTATTTCTTGGGTCTGTATCTATGGATGTTGGGCCTTCTTCTTCTTCTGTTAAGGACAGTTCTGGTCATAAGGCCTCTAGAAAACCTTATGCAAGGAGGCACTGCTTTCAAACACCAAGATCGGGCTTACGGAAGTTCAAGATGTCGAGGCATTTAAAGGCTCTAACAAGAGACCACCGTCGAGGAGGTGCGGGATTAAAAGCAATCTGGTTTTTAAGGAACGGAAGGTTGGAGTGTCGGTATTTTTATGCAGCATGCTCATGCTGCCGATAACGTTTAGAAACTGGGGTGTTAACATAACTTAAAACTCAAAATAGTTTGTCTAGTTTAGCCTTTTTTGTAAGGCGACGTTATGTAATTGTTAAACATTTTTTTGTTTGTGCTTCTTATGATTACCAAAAAAAAATGTTCAACAATTACTTAAAATTAACATGTGATGTTTTTGTGTAACCATCTGCTTTGGGGTTATCGTAGTATGCAGCTGTTTTTTTATCTACGTTCGGTGTCCGTTTACATAATACTGTGTATGAATGCTTTATAGTATGATGTATATCATGGCAACCTTGATGGGGCATCTCTGTTTTAGGAAGCAACCCTATAGGGCAACTTCATTTTTTTTTCTTTTTTTTAGATAACTAAACAAAGTAGAAACTTATCATATAGGGCAACTTCATTTTATTGGGGGACTGTAGATATTTTTTTTTCCTTTCAATAGTGAGCATTTTTTTGGTGGGTGTACACGTGTCCAACTATGTTTTGGGCACGTGCATGGTAACTATCTCTTCCTGCTTTAGTGCTTTATCCAGCCCTGTTAGTATTTACCCACTCTCACCTCAAAAAAAAAAAATAAATAAATAAATAACACTTAAAAAATTGTATTTGACAGTTTTGCAGCTTGATTATACAGTTTGCATTTTGTGTATCTAGTGTTTGGATTTACCCATTTTTTGCTAACTAAATACGTCCTTGCATTGGCATAACATAACAAACATATAATACAATTTAGTCTACATATATTATGAAATACAACATATAACGAGAATAGGTTGTGGCTCACTTGTTCAATGACGAGCATGTCATAACCTAGGTGTATCGAATGCATCTTGTTCAATTGCTCGGTCATTTTTAGGTGGTTCACTTGTTATTCGACTTGCAAGTGGTTGGGTTTCTTCATCACTAAGGTCATAGAATGATGAATTTCATCAGCTGTTGATGTAGTCTCACTTCTACCTCTGATACTCACTGAACCACCGCCTATACAAGATGCTGGAACATGTAGCCCCATCACACCATCACACCTTCACCTCTACGAACTACAGCTATTTTTTCCCTGCTAACATGTACAGCACCAAGTTTACATGCATCAACCCCACAAAGAGTATTGTTGTCGCTTGCGTAAAAATTCATTGGACAACAGTACCACATGATTTCTCTATTCGGTGCACGCCTTGCATCTAAGGTCAATCATACTTGTTTTCTCTTTCCATCCTGCACCCAATGCATACCATTTACTCAACCGGTTTTGATAAAATAACGAAAAGAATAGCATTCACGGTTTATATAAGAACGTCTACTAGCATAACCATCTGTCTTTTTCCTCTTCATTTATTACACTTGAATGGTGTGCCATACTAGTTGGTTGGAGAATTTAATTGAAGAGTAACACACACTGTTTCTAAAATATTCAATTACCTTGTGACTAGTCAAATTAAAGGTCAGTCAAGATTGTTATAGCAGGAGTAACCTTAGAAAAATTGTAGTAACAACATGTTTATATTACACTGTTTCTAAAATATTCAATTACCTTGTGACTAGTCAAATTAAAGGTCAGTCAAGATTGTTATAGCAGGAGTAACCTTAGAAAAATTGTAGTAACACCATGTTTATGTTACACTATTTCTAAAATATTAAATTACCTTGTGACTAGTCAAATTAAAGGCCAGTCAAGATTGTTATAGCAGGAGTAACCTTAGAAAAATTGTAGTAACACCATGTTTATATTATTTGGTCTTCAGCACTAGCAGTAGTAACATGTAATAACATTTTTAAGTCTTAATTCCGAAACCTTAGATAAATTGTCTTCAGCACTAGCAGTTCTAACTGTAACTAGCAGTTTTTAGTCGTTACTGTGACAGCCGTAAGATACATGAGGGACCTAAAATGACAAACACTTAAACCTTTTATACCCTACACATCAGTTTATGGTCCCAAGTCCCAACAATCAACATCCCCACATTCCTTGTTATACACTAGGTCACTTTCAGCGAAGAATCCAAATAAAAATATATCGTTGTCCTTTTTGTCTATTTTTAGAAACAAATCCAGGTTTGTTGTACTCTCCCGTATGTACTTTTGTTACCGTATTCGTTCGTACATTTATACATGAATATAAATAACTGTGCACTTTTATATTTTATAATCTATTAGTAAATTTTTTATTTAATTCAAAGTTATTTAAATTGTTATTAGGGTTTATGTTTTATAGGTATGCTCATTATACCCCTTTAACTCTAGTGCTTCATTCTTTAGGGTTTATGTTTTATATGACATGTCGGAAACCAACAGCATGATGTTTATTTGGCACCGCTTACTTGATACACTTTGTTTGTTTGAAACGTTACACTCCCATATGCATATTTTAATAATGAGATTTACTTGCATTAACCAGGTAAACAGGTCCACAATGACGGCCGCTCAAACAGATTTATTCCTGAAACAATGGAGGCGGTATTCTTTCAGAATAGATCATGAGATGCAGGCACAATTAAAGGTGACCATAGTATAATTATTTTACAGAAACCATGGCTTTTATTTATTCAAATATTTTACATCCATTTTCCAAAGCCTAGACCCACATTTCACAACAGCATTCAAGCTAAAATTCAACACAAGATACATGACTAGAAATAGAAATACCAACATAAACAAGACATCGTCAACGCCAAGACAACAATTAACCGAATCAGTACACCATGCCTTTCAGCTTCTCTATGAATGACAGAAGCTCCTGGCCTCACTTCTGCTTCTTTATTACATTGACCAATATCGCTGCGGCTTCTGTCAGATCTTCGGTTTGCAGCTTGGTTAATTCTGAAATACTTTCCACACAAGATTCAAATGGGTATAAAAGCTCCAACTCTCCAATAAGATGATCCCTTTCAGCCACACGTGCCCTGATTTCTTGAGCCTTCTTCATCAACTCTGCTTCATCCACCATGACAACACTCACATCCCTTCGAAAATGAACTATCATCATATCTCTAACAAAACTAGATACTGCAACACCAGCAAGTTCTTCACAGAATGGCATACGTGTATTCATCCTTTTTTAAGGTTTGTTTTGTATGTTTTGTTTTTTCCCCCCTTTGATTGCTATGTGTGTGTTTTAAACAGAAGGTTTAGTTTAAGTTATAATATAATTAGTGTTGTGTCAGTGTACAAAACTGATGCGTCCGTTGAGTTGACAGCCACCCTAGCATTTTGTCTACCACAAGAAGTAACATTAAATGACCAACCTTTCACATACACGCCTTTTCATTTTCCCCATTTTGGTGTTATTACATATACCACAGTTTACTACTATTAAGATTAAAAACGAAACCACGTCAAACAGATTGCGTGTATATATATGAAACCAGGAGGATAAAAAAAATATAAGAAATTACAAAAAATAAATGACAAATAATAATAAAATAAAATAAGATAAAACTGGAAACGTAAGCAGTGCCGGATTTACCTTCAATTTTTATGGACACTTATTCATATTCTATGCTTACTTACTTGCAATATGTAACTTTTTTTTTTTTTTTTTTTTTTTTTTTTTTTTTTTTTTTCATAAGTTTATTCCAAACGTTCACACATTAAAAAAATAATTCGCTACATCACCACTTGGCTAAAAGTACTACTACGTAAACTAGTTGCCATGAGTACACTATTTAGTTGCCCAAAGTAGCATTTGCTAGCTATGCACTAGCAAAGTCGTCATAAAAAATATTTGAAAAAAATAGAAATATGTAAATTAAATAAATCCAGTGAAACCCTAGCCCCTTGTTGCATACATCACCACTTGGCTAAAAGTACTACTACGTAAACTAGTTGCCATGAGTACACTATTTAGTTGCCCAAAGTACCATTTGCTATGTATGCACTAGCAAACTAGTCATAAAAATAGTTTAAAAAAAATAGAAAGATGTAAATTAAATCCAGTCAAACCCCAGCCCCTTGTTGCATACATCACCACTTGACTAAAAGTACTACTATTTAAACTAGTTGCCATGAGTACTCTATTTAGTTGCCCAAAGTATAGTTGCCATGAGTACACAATTTAGTTGCCCAAAGTATAGTTGCCATGAGTACACAATTTATGTGCCCAAAGTATCATTTCCTAGCTATGCACTAGCAAACTCGTCAGAAAAAATATTTGAAAAAAATAAGAAGATACTATAAAAAAAAAAGATATTGTGGGTTAGTACCTATTTGGTGTGATCCACTTGTCCATTGGAAACAGACAATTGTCATAACTAGTTTGTCAGAAATTTCGTGTCTATATATGACGCTATGTAACAAAAACAGTTAGTGGTATCTCTATTAGTGATAGTATTAGAAAAGCAAACATAACGATGTCTGCTGGCATGGTTTTATGTGGTGAATTACCAATGTTTGGTGGCTCAAAGTTGTTAAAAGATATTACGATCGCGTACTACAGAGGTGAATTGGAAGTTGCTTTACGTGACGAAGCAGATCATAGGAGGAATGCTGTTGAAATTAGGGGCCGTGTCAACCGTAGACAACAAATGATAGCGGAACTGGAGCTTTTATGCGGTTCGGATTATTGGTTGCCAACTATTAATAACCTGTTAAGGATGCAAAATGAGGATCTGGCTGAAAGTTCCAAACTTCTGTATTCTTGGTTTAGAAAACATGACCGTGTTAAAGAGCTGAATGGTTTAATTGAAAAGTTGGAATCAATGGAGGTTTGATGTGCTTTGTATTAAGTACATGGAAGTTGCTGCCTTTTGTTTATTAGGGGATCGTTGTTACATTTTGGAGTCACTTATCTCATCTTTGTATAGTCTGTGTATGTCATGTTAACCTATGGATGTGTTCCCTTTTATGTTACTACTTACTAGTATATACTGTATTTGTTTGCGTAGTTATTCAAACTGTCTTCGAGATAGTAAGTCACTTTACAAAATAAAAATTTTTACTAATAAAGTAGTAATATGAAGATGAAATTTTATTTAGTTAAAAAAAAAGTCATAGTGTGGGTGGGTAACTTGTTTGGGGAATGCAAGCCAATGAGACGATTAATAATGGTAGCAAGAATTTTTGTGTGTCGATAATAAAATATGATGACGTGTTGAGTTACATGCTTATTTATATGTTAGAATAATAACCCTTATTATATCATTAAAAAAAATTAAATAAATACAAAAAAAAAAATAATAATAAAGAAAGGACATAATGAAAAACAGCACAGTTGGGGATATATGCGCCAAAAAATTAGTAACAACTGCTACAAGTGTTAAAAAAGTAAGTTTTTAGTACAAATTAATTTGGAACAAATTCTTAACTCTGTTCATACGTAAATCCCCAACCACTTCCAACGTCGATCTAACCACTGCTAATGTCGTTGTACCCATTCCTAGTGTCGCAAAAACCACCGCTAGTTACCTCGAAAAAAGCACATTTATTTGTGTTTACGTAATCATTTATATTCAAATACCAAAAAGGAGAGAAAATCTGCATGTAAAGACGCACGTTCCTTCCCAAGTAATTTTATGTCAAATATAGCAGCAACAGTGTAGGAGCCTAGGCACGTGCCTACCCACAAAACAGTTAATGAAAATTAATGAAAACGCGTGCACGAACAGTAAAATCCTCGCTATAAATACGCAAGGTAAATCAAGGGGAAAGTCCAGAAAAAGCAAAAAAGGAACAATTCCTTTAGCCTACAAAAATATTTCCACCTGCAAATCAGGCAACCGGAATATTTTAAAAAACCGAAGAGAAGTTGAAGATGTTATTCAGAAAAAGATACCGATGGTACACAGTGAAAAAAAGAATACATACGGACGTCAACAACAACTCGTTGCCCACGCACGGCCATTTCCAAAAAACCCATACATAGCCTAAACCTTTACCCAAAAAAAAAAAGCGCAAAGCTGATGCTGCGACAACTGAAACATGTTTTTAAATGACTACTAAAAACAGTTAGTCGTTCTAAAATGACGACTAAAAACCCATCTCCACGAACATCCACAGCACACCTTCACCCAAAACCCATGTCCTTTCACGTGGTGGTAGTTTGCCAGGACCATATGCATACCAAAGGTGGGAGTCTAAACCTATTAGACTCTCATTAGCAATATGGGATCTTGAAAGTGCATGCATTTCCTTCTTAGCCTCGCCGTTCGAGAGCGGAAGAAGGAAATAAATCATGGGAATTGGGTCATAGGAGTGATAATATATGTTCCCCAGATGGGTCCCGTAGGGAAGGGCGACAAAAGGAAGTTTGGGGCAACGAAGTACGTAAACCAGAATCTTCCAAAAAGAAACTTCCCTAAGAAAGTCAAACAACTGAGGATGAAAGCGATGCCTTCTTCCTCTGTTGGTGCAGCCCGACCCCCATTCAAGTGTGCGTCTACGAATTCAGGGATATCTGGTTGGATAGACTGGGTCTAAGGAAAAAATGACCAGCTTGCGGGAGCCGGGATAAAATAAAACCTGCGTGGGTTGGGAAGATACATTACCAAAAGCCCTTCCTGTACCGCGCAGATGGGCGTATTTAGACGGGAAACCCCCTGAAAGGCCCATTGAAGTTGAAAGGCCTATCTAATTCCTCGGGGAATCCCATGGGTTGATCAATACGCCGGGGCCACGAGGAAGCAAGCCGCCGGAACTCCTTCAAGGAAAGGATAAAGGCAAAAGACCCGCACCGGGAAATCCAGCAGAAAAGAAGAGTGTAAGCAGTACACAAACCAGTGGCAGTAAAAGTCGCGTACCACTGCTAATGTACTTGTCACTGCTACTATGATTGTGAGGGATGAATATGTAATATTCTAGAATGTCTTCGGTAGGATGTTTTGTATTAGATAAGAGAGGTGATACTCACACCATACTTTTTGATTCATGCACCACTAGTTGTTCATTACAGTATTGTACTATACAATACTGTAATGCACAACTAGTGGTGCATGAATCAAAAAGTGTGGTGTGAGTATCAATTCCCGATAGATAAGTATTGTAAGTATATTTATCTTGTACAGTACTTAGTGTATTTTGTAAAGGACTCCTTATCCTATTAAAGGAGGTCCTAGGTTTGAGTTCTATATAATTTTTGGTGATATCTAAAGTCGATACACTTCAAGGTTGTAAACGTCAATACTATTAACAACATATCGAGGTGTTTAGTGAGAATAACTGTTCGTTAATTATTATTCATCTTAAGGAGTACTTGGTTGTGTTCGTTTAGTCACCTTCTATAGTAGATCCTTCGCTAAACTGGGATTTAAAACAGATTTTTATGTTAATGGATGAAACAATTTTAAAGACCATTACTCAATCTAAAAACATGAACATCTTCACTTGGATTATTTTTTGAAGAACATCTTCACAACGGAATCAGGTTATCGGATGTGTACAGTGACATTCGTTTGAGTGGATTATTTTGAGCTTTATACGACGTTTGTAAACATAAAACAAATGCTACACTGCTTTTATGCTCGATTACTTAAATTAACTTACAACTGCTAGTTGTTTTTTACTACTGCTTTTGTTGGGCTGAACAGGGACAGTCGTTTACCACTGCTTGTAATAAACTTACAACTGCTACTTAATTTGTACTAGTGTTGAATGTTAAACCTCTATTTTTGGAAGTGTGCATTGTCTCAAGTTGGTAGTTATTAGTAGGTTGTAGAATACGAAATGTACTTCTAGAAGGAGTCGTGGGTTTATAAAAGTATTCCGTATGGAAAACAAGTTGCCCTAACAACAAAATTAGGTTTGCCAAAATTATTTTGGGTAACAATTGCTTGTTGGCCAGATTTAAAAAAATGGATAATGGGATAACATAAGAGATGAAATAGTAAATACGTTGACATACAATGTTTGATACAAACAACCAACTACATATTACGATTACTACATGGTTGTAACTTTAATTGTTACATATTATATAACCACTTGATTGATAACATTCATAGACTACGAAAAATATTAGCAGTCCAATGCTTCCTTCCCACAGAGACAGCGTACTAAAACCACAAACCTTCATTCCCATTTAGCCTGATCCGTAACTTCAGCCAAACTAACCTGTTGAAAATGACATTGATATATCCTTAACCAAATCAATTGATAATGTTTAAAAGAAACAATAATAGAATGGTAAGTTATAAATAAAGCATACTATAGGCAGCACAGTCTGTATGATTTAAAAAAAGAAGAGATTCTTTGTATGGGGCGATGTAGAAAGATCCCGTATCTCCTAAAATTCCCATGCTGACAAATAATTCAAGTTCTTTGTTGTACACGAATACCGAGTGACCCAAATGGTTGCTAGTGTACGCTTCCACTATTGGATCCTGATACTTTGTAAACCCAAGCAAACGAACAGATAATAGGGTGGGGATGGCAAAGAGGCTTCTAAATGATCTTATGGCAAAACCATTCACATCCACTAACCATCCACAAAACAATGGCATATCGTCATCAATGATCATACCAGAAATCACTAGAGAGGTTCCAAGATCGAAAACATAGAATGGAACTGGGAGTTCATTTTTTAAAATCTGTGGAAGGTCTATAACTTTAAATTGGTTGGTTACCAAATCAAATGAAATCAACATATAAATCTTGTATGTAACACCGCCCTCATTAGTTAACTTTTCACTCCCAATCCAATAGATAAAATGACCGACAACTGCCTGACTTTGACGTTTCAATTTGATAGTTTCACGAGGGGTGGAAATTTTCAAGGCATGTCCACCTTAACGAGTTGAAAGAAAAGACAGAAACATACCAGAAACCACTTTGGAAAACAAGATAGGAGACCTTCACGATCGTCGGGTCAAGAGTGTCCGGACGAATGGCAAAACCAAAACAAATCTTTTTACATTCAATTTGATGCGTGTAAAAGGGGACATGTACTGCAAGTGATTTTCGGATTGCTGGGTTCCAAATAACAGACATTAGATTAGAGCCATAAACAAAACACGAAAGAAAGTGAGAATTGCCAACTGCAATCATAGATGAAAGCATTAAATCTGTACAAAGTACCGTAGCGGTCAGCTGTTCATTAAAAGCTAACATAAAACCTTTGTGACCCTGATCAAATGTTAGCGTAAAAAAACACTCATCGTTAGGACGAACACCGTAATTAGAGATGAAAAAACCACAATCTATACTAGCCTTCCATAACTTGCAAACACTACGTAGCTGGAGTATAGACTTAGGAGGTAGCCTGCGAATGATATCTAGTTGAACATCCAGTGGGATATAGTCAGACATTTTGTTAAACAAAAGCAGAAAGATTGGGATAAAGATATGAAGTGAATAGACCAAAAGAAGAAAGAAAGATGTTGTTAAACAAATTAAGAAAGATTTGTATTGAAGAAAGAGATTGGCAAAAGAATACATTTAAGGACATGTACCGTAATGTACTATAGGGCAACCAAATATTAAATTCTGCTAGTATATACCAAATAAATTAATAAAGTATACATAACCCATAATATATAGAAGTGGTTTGCAAAGCATAGGCTTTTTTGTATATGTGCACGGGGTATTAACTAAAGAAATGTCGTTGAGTGAAAAAAATATTATAATAGTTGACTAATATATAATACAAGTAGAAATACCTACAGTATACGTTGAAAGAAAATACTTCACATGTCAACATTAGACAATAATTATGGGTCAAACGGACATTAAGAATAGTACCTTGAAAGACCGCTATCATATTATGTATTCAACCTTGTGCTTCCAGAAGTATTCAAGCATCCGTTCACGGTAAGATAAAGCTGTTTGAAGAGAGTCGTCTACTTCCAGAGGCAGGTTACGGAGCAATCTGTACAAAATAATGCACACCCATACTCCGCAGTCACCATACAACTCCGATTGTTTTGGTACTTTTGGACACTTGTATGTGATTTTATAATCCCCCGGTGATATGCCCTTACTATGCAGTACCCCAGAGTTTGTTAGGTAAGATTTAAGCTGTGTTTGTAAGTTTCTCTTGGAACCTCGCAACCACCGTTCACCTCCTGATGCTGACCCAAGAGAGTCATAAATGTAAACAACTCCAGTGCGGATATGGAGCTCACAGAGTATCCAGTGTTTTGCACTTTCATTCATGGGAAAATACACCTGATATATAAAACAAATGCAGGATATTATAAGCTGTTTATAACAGTAGTGGTATATGTACGGTAAGAGTCTGCCAAAATGACCTTTGCAACATCTCGCCAAGCCACAGGGTATGTTGTGCCATCTAAATAAGTGGTAGGCATGTTGCCACCTAGGATTTGATTGCAAAAAGTACACCTTGCCAAAGCCCAATATGCATCAGCTGGTCTAAACAACCATATCAATTCAACCTATGCATCCAAGTGCTGTGGACAGATAAAGCAAATCAAAACTGTAAACATTGGTTTCATAAGTAAAAAAAATAATAAACAAGTGCAGTAGACCAGCTAGGCATCAGCTTTACTCACTAACTCATTAAGCCACCCGCCGATGCAGTCTTCAACACATGCCAAGGCTACCCAAAAATTCCTATAAGCAATAACCGCACCTGAGCCCCAAGGAAACCTATAAAGTAATGGTTCTTTAAGCTTCAAATACTTGCGAAGGTAATCAGGAATAGTAACCTTCTTCTGGTTGCATTTCGGATGTCGTAAAAGTTCCTAAAAAATCAAATATATTCAATAACATACACACAATGATAATGATGTTATTGGATTAACAAACGGAACCTACCTCTACAAACGGTTCAATTGTGGGCGAATAGAATCGACTACGTGGACACGTTCTGGGGTTTCCAGATGTTTCCTGAAAACAAAGTTGAAATATAAGCAGAAAAAAATAAAAAAAAAAAGATTCGTTTCAGTTACAATTTAATAAGGTGATGTACATTTGAAACGGCAGCCGGGATAATAGCCTCGTTAATGACACCCTGCGATCTTGTAACACGGCGGCAAGGAGTAGCTGATGTTTTTGATACCCCATATTCCGAATTGACGGACCCAAACAACGTCGCGTAAGTTTGTACAGTGCGCCTTCTTTTACTGAGGTTGTCGTTCAATTTTACTCTCTTTCTTTTGTTCGTATTCATATCGGAGAAAAGATCTTCCAACAGAGGTTTGTCATTAGGACCTACCACATTTGCAAATGACACTTTCTTCGGTTTAACCTGAGATTCAGGGGCTTCAGCGTCTTTCTTTGTTGGTGTATCTTCTAGGCTAACCACAGCAACATCATTGTTACTGGATTCAAGGCCAACAAACGAATTTTTGGTAACCACATCCCCTTGTTGATCAACACAATCCATTAAATCTAAAGACGGAAGACACAATTTTGTATCGACGCTTTTGTGGACATTATGTTGGGAGGAAACAGGAGTGTCATTTTGGCCGACCACATTTACATATGGCAGGTTGTTGTCTTTAAGCTGACATTTGAGAATATAGTATGTTACAAAACAGCACATTAAACTATTTTATTTATCGGCGATGTTTTACAGAGAATGTAGATACCCCATGAGCTTTGTTGGTGGGTGTTCCTACTTCTGTCTGCACACAATCAATATTGGTAACGGGTTCTGGTTGGCAAGTGATGAGTGTCTAAATACTCATCATTTTTGTACCATCTAGACTGCAAAAATATCTGAAAACACTCAGAAATGCATCAAAATGATGAAAATATCACAAACAAGTGTTTTATGTGTTTTAAATGCAAAAATACCAAAATCAGATGAAAAACGTATCAAGTTTGCATAATTGGCAGTTTTAGTCCCCCAAGTTTCAAAAATTGTCAAATTTAGTCCCTGCTAAATCAAAATAAAGAAAAATGTCATTTAAGGTCCATGGGATTCAAAAGTTGTCAAAACAAACCCTTCAAAGTTTAAAAATCACAATTTACAACTTTGGTCCCTCAACTTTACAAAAATGTCAAAATCAGTCCCTGGGTGTTTAAAAAATGGAAATTATTCAAACTACACCCTTGTACTATTCATAAATGGCAAAATTGGTCCTTATGATAAATTTTTAGAAAATTACAAGTTTGGTCCCTAGAGTTATAAATATGGCAGTTTTGGTCCTTGGAATTATAAAAAATGGGATTTTATCACTAATGGTCCTTGTACTATTAAAGAATGGCAAGATAGGTCCTTGTGATAACTTTGGATTGTTGACAGGATCAGTCCTTGAAAATTCAGCATATTACACAAATGGTCCTTGGGCTTATATATCTACAAACCAAACGGATCCCTTTTATTAATAAACCACCCAAATCCTTATCCAGCCCAATCCAAATATCTGGCCCAATATCCAAACCAAAACCCACGGTTTAAAATTTAAAACCGCCAAACCAGTAATACTGCTTCTCCTCCTCTCCCACAACTGCATCTCAATACCAGTGGTTTCACCACCACTTGCCACCTTTCCACCTTATCCCCCCACCTGTATACCAACCCCCTTCCACCTCCACAACCTCCCAAAACCCATTAAATGCAAAAAAACCTGCTAAAGATATTTTTGGCGCCAAATTGCAAATCAAAGGCTGAGATGAGTTTGACTGATCCAAAGGCCAGGATTAATGATGGGATTTCTTCAGAGACTCAAGTGGAACCTTTTTCTTGAATAAAAAGGAGAGAAGTAGCAGGGTAGAATAATAATTAGAGTAGGTAGTATAGTTTAGCATCGATATAGTAATTTTCTCATTTTCAATGTAATTATAAGCTTTCTAGTATTAAACTAAGGTATTTCAGTATATTTTAAACTTGTTTTCAGTTTTAATTTCAGTTTATCTATATGAATTCAGTTATGAAGTTTTCAAGTTTCCTGTTTAATTCGAATTAAGTTAAAGTGTTAATTAAAAAGCTTATTTACTGTTTGAATAAGCTCATACAAGCTTAATATAGCTTGGTGTGAGCCTATGCTAGTTAAATTCAGTTCTATCCCAAGATTTCATAAAAGTCAACAAAAGTCAACTAATAAGCATCATTTGGATTTGGTCATGATATTTGGTGATGCAGAGCTGGATTTGGTTACAATTGGGTGTAATTAGTTTAGTTTAGTATGGCTATGGTTCTGTGTTAAGCTCCATTAAGCTGGACCTCTTGTAAGTTTTATGATCAAAACTGCTATTTATATGCTTATGCTCATGTCATGCTTGATTGTGTTTAGAGTTTGATTTAATGTTATTATAACTTTAGGATCTTAGTAATTTACTTGTTTAAATCTCTGCATAAGTAGTATAGTATTTGATAGCTAAAACTGTTATTTAAACAGTTTCTATAAGGAGTGTTTGGATCTGCTTATTAAACTGTTTTAGAGGTTAACTGTGGTATTGTGCTTGTCTGGTACATGTCACAATAGCATCTATTAGTTCATTCAAACCAGTAAATATAGTCCTTGTTTAACAAAAAGTCAAAATTAGTCTTAATCCTACTGATTCGTTGTGAAGTGAGTGGTGAAAAACACAATATCAACGTATATCAAAATAACCGTAAAATCCGACAAATCAACCCTTTAGGAAAAAGGTCAACGTGCCAAACCTCACGGGTGTGATAAAAGTGATACCGGAAAAGTGATTTCCCGGGTCGTGTCCCAACGAGGTGTGAATGGAAGGATTCGTTGAGTTTCGTGATTTGAACTTGAATTGGATTTTAATGATTTGATGATTTGAATTGCGAATTCTACAAATTAATGAACGGGAAGGTAATTAAGGCAAGGGAACCCTAATAAACTACAAATAAACTATCACTAAGCCTAAGGAATGATAAAACGAAGCTACACTAAGTCCTAGGGTGCAAAAACGTAAAAACGTAAAAACCGGGAAACAACCCGAGCTATAAACGTAAAAATTTTGCAATTTAAGGGCTACGGGTGTGAAATCAATTTTCCTACGTTCTATTTGACTAAAAATGATTTTAGGAAAAAGCGGAATATTTTTTTGACTTTTAAAATAATTACTACGAATTAAAAACTATTAAACTCTAATTAAATTATTAAAAATACTAAACTAATTAAGAAAAATCTGAAAATTTCACAAAAACTACTTTAAGTTATGCTAGTTCAAGGAAAAATAAGAAAACTAGTTGTTGTTTTGGAAATAAGCTGCCAAATAAGCTAAGATTAGCTTAATACTAAAACTGCCAAGACCTATTTAAGGATTAGATTGTGCAAGAATTTCACAAGACAAGTCCCAAGGGCATTTGGCATACAGGTACCCCTTATCATCCTATCCAAGGGAGAGGTCTCAGGTTCGACCCCTGCCTCTCCCTTTTTGCAAAATATTTTTTTTTTTCAAATTTTCTTTTGGAACTTGTAAAGGGTAATGAGATAAGCACTTTTTGTGAAAACTTTATTTATGAAACTTTGTCAATAAGTTGTTACAACAGCTTATTGATTGCTGATTTGGACAGATATCAAACAAACACACCTTCTAGCTACTGTTAAGCTCAAGTAAGTAAAAAATAAGCAGTTTCAAGAGAGAAACAAGCTAACATGATGACAACAAGCTAGAACATACATTCATAAGCCAATTTTAAGCAATAACCAATGGAGACACAGTTGGCAAATAAGCTATCTAGGTGATTCCAAAAAACTAAGTAAATGGCAAAATAAGCAATAAGCAAGTGAAAAAAAAAGTACCTAATAAGCTAAAGTAAGCTAAGGTTAACCTATCTTAATCCAATCAAGCTAAGAGCACTTAAAAGATCTAAATAAGCAGAAACAAAAACCTGATAAGCACTGAAAAAGAATGAGCTGCAGATCTGCTGCTGGTGAATTGAGACAGAACAGTGCCAAGGGGCACTTTTGGAGCTTAATCTAAATAAGGTAGAGATTAAAACAGCCTCTGAGCTTCTGGCCACTCAAAGTCCACCTGGCCAACTGCCTTTTGCCCCCCTTAGCTGATCTGATATAATCTGAGTACAGCTTAAAAATAAGCTGCAAAAAAGTAAAACAACTGTGGACAGAGTATTAGTTAGCCACCCAATTTGACCCATAAGCAGACCCATCAAAACATTTTTGTGATTTTTTTTCTTTTGACTGAAGTTAGATAACCTAGTGAACTTGTGATTTTTATTTTTTATAAATTTTTAACTTGACCAAAACTTGCTTAAACTATTATGCAAAAACTGAGGAAACTCAACTTTTTCTTTCTTTCTCTTTGAAACAGAACTGAAGGCAGTAAACAAATGGATTTGAAACTAGTTTACACTAAGCTAGAGGTGACTAAGGTGCAACTAAAGTGGGTGTATGCTGAGTTGGTTATGCCAACTTCATAAAAACCAATTTTTTTGCAGTTTAAAACTTCAAATAAGCTGTACATTCAGCCATCTAACAGCAGCTTATGGCCTGCATGTTCTGCTCAGTTTCAGGAAACAAGCAAAAAACAACTTTTTGTTACAACCAAATTATACTAAACTCCTCCAAACCTTTTCAAAACCATGTACTAAGTTAAGACTGGTGGAAGTGAGTTTGACTATCAAAGTCAAAACGGGTAGAAATAAATTTTTGACTAACTTAAAGCATAAACCAAACACACTTTTTACAAAGGATTTGACCCCATTTCTTTCTTTTTTCTTTTCTGACAGTGAGAATCAATCACAAATAACTTAAGTAAGTCAAACAATAACTAGAATTTGCAAGAGATTAGATTCAAGGAAACTTTTCATTAACTAAAAATACATTACAAAACAAAAGTTAAACTAATTTTTTTGAAACTGAAAAACTAGGGGTGCCTTATACTTGTGGCTACAATCCACTATTTATACTAGAACTAAGATACTTGGGTCTTCACTCTTCATCTCTTCTTTTGCTTCTTGTGTGAGGAAAACAACTAAGGCTCCACATGTGCTTTCTTGAATAAATCTCAGCCGTCCAACTGTTAGGTATAGATGAGAATGAATCCAAGCCATCCCTTGGGTCTTTTTGAAGCTGGGATTGCCATGGTGGCAGGTCTTGGGGGAGGTGGAATAAGATAGTGGGATTGGGATTAGAGGTTAACTGGATAATAGAGATTAAGGGAGGTTTGGGTAAAGGTGTAGCTGGGTAAAAGGTTGAAATGGTGAGGTTGAGTGTTTGGGTTGAAGAGAAAGAAGTGTTAGGGTTCTGGGGAGCAGGGAAAGCTAGGGTCTTGGGTTTTGTTTGGGCGGGAAGGGGAAGAAGAAGGCAGGGGATGGGTTGTGTTTATCATTGACCGGGTTCGGGTTTGGATTGGGCTTGGGACAATTGGATTTAATGAGTTAATGGTTAATCTTGGACTTAACATGGATCCAATTAATACCTTAGGGACCAAAACTGCCCAACTGAAAATTCAGGGACCAAGACTGAAAATTATGAAGTTGTAGTCCAAGGGTCAAACTTGCATATCTCAAATAAGTTAATGACCATTTTTGCAAATTGTGAAATCTCAAGGACTAATCAAGACAATTTTGAAAATCCAAGGGTCAAAACTGTAATTTCTCAAAACTATTGGAACTTTTCACCAAAGGACTAATTATGACAACTTATGATTTCAAAAGGACCTTTGGTGACTTTTCTTTTAAAATACGTGCTCATGGACTATTTCTGTCAATTTTTGAAAGACGGGGGACTGAAACTGCCAATTATGCAAACTTTGTTCGTTTTTCATCTGATTTTAAACATTTTGCATCTGAAACATATAAAACACAATTTTGAGATATTTTCAGTATTTTGATGCATTTCGGAGTGTTTTTAGATGTTTTGCAGTTCAGATTTGACCTAAAATGATGAGTGAATACGCACTCATCACCTACCTTACTTGTTAACTGTTAAAATTTTAGATTACATATTGCATCAAAGTAACTTATAACTTGATATAATAGCTTAATCTCACCTTAGTATAGCTTATTATAACATATTCAGTCATTAGAATCAATTAGAAGTTCATAAAAGTCAAATATCCATTTCTGTCTACAAAAGTCAAAAATAGAAAAAACAGGTTTTTGCAAAACTTTGTTGATGTCTTATGTATTCAATTCTGGTTCAAAATCTCTGAGACTTGGACATTTGCAAGTTCAGTAGGTCTAGTTTAATAATCTTAGTTTTGTTAAATTGTATCAAGCTTCTATAAGCTCTAAATCAGATGCTCTTTAAGCCCAAAAGTGCCCTGTGCACACACTCAGCATACACTGAGTGTGCACAGGAAACTTGTAAGCTTTGCACAAGCTTCAAATAAGCTCATTAGGAGCTGAGAATTGGTCCATGTGTAGTCTGGTAGGTGATCTTTAGGTTCCAACTTCTGTTTTTCCCCTTAGCTTATTAGGATTGCTTATGCATGTGCTTAAAGTAGCCCACCTAATAACTGTTTTGCTTAAATAATCTCATAAGCTCAAATCTAGTTTAAGCTTATTTAGTAATCTAGAGTACTGTTAATTAGTTAAGTTAGACTTATTTTAGCATAATCCAGCTTATTTGATCATTTGGGTTATTCCTGTAGCTTATAGCTTATTTTAGTAGCTTATGTAAAACTGCTTTACACTACAGTTTCATAATCTTGCACATAAGCATATGTTTTTATATTTTTTATAGAATCAGAATATTATTTTAGTCTTTTCCTGAATTTTTCAAATTTTTCCATCACTGTTTAGTATTTTTCCTTATTTAAACTAGTTTTTAATCCTTTTTAAATAGCTTTTAATACAAATAAATCAGAAAAAGTTTAAAAAAATATGTTTTCAATTTTCCTAGATTAAGATAAATATAAAAAGCCAAAAAAATATTTTTCCATAATTTTCTTAGTTTAAATAGTATTTTCTAGCATTTTAATTAGTTTTAAATAGTATTAAATTCATAATAAATACATATAAAGTCTAAAAAATATATTTTCAGTTTTAAAATTAGTTTTATCATATTTTAGATTTTTATAAGTTATAATTTCATTTTTCTAAGTTAATTTTATATTTTCTTGTATTTTAGTGCATTTTAAATAATTAACAAATAGTTTTTAATTAATTAGATAAATAGTCATAAAAATAATTTTCTTTTTCTAATAATTTTCTTTTATTATTAGGATTGTAAAAATATCATTTTCATATTTGTAGGCCTTTTACTTCTTTATTTTCACGTTTTATTTCATACGTTACGTAGTTTTTAATTTAAATGCACGTATTAGAATTTAAACGTTAATCGATTTTAAAAATAGTGATAGCGTTTATTTAATATATTTTAGCTTTTAATTTTCTTTAATTTGCATTTAAGCCCCTGTAATTTACAAACTTTTTCTTTAGGTATAATTATTCCAAATTCACAAACCTTTTCCCATTCAATATCACCCGATCACAGATTCGTTGTACTACAGTGTTCACACCTCGTTGGGACTTAACGACCCGAGGATACACTATACTCCTCTGATCTTAATTGCATTTGTTTCAGACTGTTTGAAGTTTATCACGGTTGACCATTCACAAGTGGTTAGCTTGTGTGATAAAACTTGACGGTTTGGAACCAATCAAATTTTGGCGCCACTACCGGGGAGGTGTGCAGCGTACTACGAATTTGAAGAATCAGTGATTGTTGAATATACAACCACTGTATATTTACCATCTTTGTCCATATTTCCTTGTTTTCATATAAAACCAAAATTATCGTGAAGTTAATTCGTTTGACAGATCGATTTCTAAAAACATTTTAAAATCAGTTTTCAACAAACACAAAAACCCAAAATGATTTTCTTTCTTATTTTTACAACATGTTTTTCAAAAATCCAAAAATATCCATCTTTACCCTCTCACATCTTTGATTCTTCATCCCAACCCCTCTGTAAACCTTTGATTCTTTCTATGTCTTATCCTCACCCTCTTGGTTGTCAATGGTATGGTGGTCCTTATAATGGTGGCAATTGCCCCAGTTGTAGCATGGTGGAATCAGGAAACGAGTCTGTCTATAACCAGGATACCTATTCCTACCATAACACAACTGATTTATTCCATCAGCTACCACATTGTGAGACTCAGCAGTTTTACTGTTGTGAGTACTGTGGTGGTTCACACTCCAGTTCTGATTGTCAATCGGGAAACACGCTTATCTATGAGCAGGTTCCTGATAACAATTATGACTACAACATATATGACTCACAGCCACATCAGTTTTACTGTTGTGAGTATTGTGGAGGTCCTCACTTTAGCCCTGATTGTCAAACAAGGAATCCATTTCCTTGTAACAATTACGACTCTTCATATCATGACCAACCTCTACAGTACCAAGTGAATCAGGCACCACCTCAGCCTGAGCCACTTCCTCAAAATCTTCTCCTTGATCTTTTGGATTTAGTGAAAGATTTGAAGGAATGTAAACATCCCCAAGATAATCCAAATGAGAAATCCATGGAAGAATTGTTAGCCGAAGAGCGGACTGCTAAATTAAATTCCCAAATCGCCTTTGAAAAATCTATTAGGGAATCAATTGCAAAAGAAAAAGTAGCCAAATCTAGCTCTCGATTCCGTTTCATTCCTGATGACGATGATGATGAAGTTACCCTTGATATTAGTCAATTTTGTACAGGTTCATCAGTTGAAATTCCTTCCATGAAAACTCAGGGAGAAAAGACTATGATGGAATTACTAGCAGAAGAACAAATGGAAAGTATAAAATATATGTATGCTAGTCCTTCTCAACTCCCTCAGTCTGTTGTTGTCACACCCGATATTCCCACTCACTCTCTAAACATGGGGGATGAGATTCTTGACACTGTTCCTGAAAAGGAATCGGACGAATTCATAAAGTCTAGTGTTGAGAACCTTGTCCAAATTCCAAGAGAATCACAGGGAATTCTTGATCATGTGTGTGATATCCCTCCTCCTCTTATCTTCCAAAATGATCATATTGAGATGTTCTCTGATTCTGATGAGGACTATTCTTTATCTTGTGGAGACATAAGTTATGTGGAGGAATTACCTTCTGAGCTAGTTAGCTTAGGAGAAGAGAATGATGAAGAAATAATCCAAGACGAATCTCTTCGTCTTACATTATTGAATGTTAATCTTCTCATTTCTAGAATCGAGGCTTTTAATGAAAAGCCTACTTCATATCTTATCCCCTTTGAGGATAGTGAACTTTTGTTCGATAATTCTATTCCGGAATTGCAAACGTTCCATTTTGATCATATGGGAGAGAAGATTAGTGGTATTACCACTTCTCATTCTCATAATCCTCTCCCCGATTATGAATCATTCACTTTTGAGGAGTTCCCCAGTGAACTCACTCAAATCAATCCCGAATATGAATCATTTGCCTTTGAGGAGTTCTCCTGTGAACTCACTCATATCATATCTCTACCGGAGTATGATAACTTCTACTTTGATCTAGACACACCCGGGATATGTCTAGACCAATTGAGCTTAAAAGATGAAATTCATGCTATTATGAATTCTCCTTCTGATGATGATGAGTTAGTCAAGATTATTATCATGACTTTCTTTCTCTTTTTCACCTATCCCGTGGCTTCTCCTGTTCTTCACTCCTTCGGGAATGAGGATACTATTTTTGATCCCGGCATTTTCATTTATCATTTGTGAGCCGGTTCTATGTATATCTCATCGGTGTGGAACTTTCACGTACTTCAAATGTTTGTCCAAACATTTTTAATGAAAGTCCGATGGAGATTGTTTCTTCCACTTTGCTTCCCCATGAACAAATTAATTCGGGGACGAGTCAAGCTAGCGACTCGGTAATCAAAAACAAGTAGTGCAACATGGGTTTTCACCCCTGTTTTCTGTCTTCTTACCCCTTTCTACCACCTAGTGTGGGGGAGATGCCCCACATGTTGTATATAGATCTAAAAAATGAATGAAAATTGTAAATATTAAAAAAGAGAATACTTGTTGTGTTTCTACACTTAGCTAGTAATGTTATCTTTTTATGTTCAAGAATTCGGCATAATAGCCGGGACTTTGAATATTGAGGACAATATTCATTTCTAAGTGTGGGGGGGAAATTCTGGCGAATTTGATCATAAATGTACCCTTTTAGTCCCTTTTTCCCCCAAAATGGCTAAATTTTATAATTTTTTATTTAGTGGAAGTACTATGTACTAAACACAACAAATGGTAATCAGTCCACCATGTCTAACCCACATAAGGACTGGCTAATCCAGGAGCAAACGGCTCTTGGTAAAGATATCTCAAATCCGTTTATGACTTACAATTTGCCCAAAATTGTATGGTATTCAGCTCACCATATCCTTAAAAGTGAAGAGTTGGCTAGCCCGCAAGTTTATGGCTTGTGTTAAAGGCAGTTGGAAATCCATAATTGGTAATCAGCTCACCAAAGATATTTTATCTAAGAGTTGGCTAGTCCAGAAGCAAACGGCTTCTGGTAAAGACAAATCAAATCCGTTTACAGCTGGTGATTTGCTCAAAATCATTTGGTTATCATTGTACCAAGGTTCTTACTTGAACTAAAACAATTGGCTACTCCAGAAGTAATGGCTTTTGGTAAAGAGATAAAATCCATTAACTTTTCATAAAACATTGCTAGGGACTAGCAATATCTTAGTGTGGGGGATTGATGAGTGTCTAAATACTCATCATTTTTGTACCATCTAGACTGCAAAAACATCTGAAAACACTCAGAAATGCATCAAAATGATGAAAATATCACAAACAAGTGTTTTATGTGTTTTAAATACAAAAATACCAAAATCAGATGAAAAACGTATCAAGTTTGCATAATTGGCAGTTTTAGTCCCCCAAGTTTCAAAAATTGTCAAATTTAGTCCCTGCTAAATCAAAATAAAGAAAAATGTCATTTAAGGTCCATGGGATTCAAAATTTGTCAAAACAAACCCTTCAAAGTTTAAAAATCACAATTTACAACTTTGGTCCCTCAACTTTACAAAAATGTCAAAATCAGTCCCTGGGTGTTTAAAAAATGGAAATTATTCAAACTACACCCTTGTACTATTCATAAATGGCAAAATTGGTCCTTATGATAAATTTTTAGAAAATTACAAGTTTGGTCCCTAGAGTTATAAATATGGCAGTTTTGGTCCTTGGAATTATAAAAAATGGGATTTTATCACTAATGGTCCTTGTACTATTAAAGAATGGCAAGATAGGTCCTTGTGATAACTTTGGATTGTTGACAGGATCAGTCCTTGAAAATTCAGCATATTACACAAATGGTCCTTGGGCTTATATATCTACAAACCAAACGGATCCCTTTTATTAATAAACCACCCAAATCCTTATCCAGCCCAATCCAAATATCTGGCCCAATATCCAAACCAAAACCCACGGTTTAAAATTTAAAACCGCCAAACCAGTAATACTGCTTCTCCTCCTCTCCCACAACTGCATCTCAATACCAGTGGTTTCACCACCACTTGCCACCTTTCCACCTTATCCCCCCACCTGTATACCAACCCCCTTCCACCTCCATAACCTCCCAAAACCCATTAAATGCAAAAAAACCTGCTAAAGATATTTTTGGCGCCAAATTGCAAATCAAAGGCTGAGATGAGTTTGACTGATCCAAAGGCCAGGATTAATGATGGGATTTCTTCAGAGACTCAAGTGGAACCTTTTTCTTGAATAAAAAGGAGAGAAGTAGCAGGGTAGAATAATAATTAGAGTAGGTAGTATAGTTTAGCATCGATATAGTAATTTTCTCATTTTCAATGTAATTATAAGCTTTCTAGTATTAAACTAAGTTATTTCAGTATATTTTAAACTTGTTTTCAGTTTTAATTTCAGTTTATCTATATGAATTCAGTTATGAAGTTTTCAAGTTTCCTGTTTAATTCGAATTAAGTTAAAGTGTTAATTAAAAAGCTTATTTACTGTTTGAATAAGCTCATACAAGCTTAATATAGCTTGGTGTGAGCCTATGCTAGTTAAATTCAGTTCTATCCCAAGATTTCATAAAAGTCAACAAAAGTCAACTAATAAGCATCATTTGGATTTGGTCATGATATTTGGTGATGCAGAGCTGGATTTGGTTACAATTGGGTGTAATTAGTTTAGTTTAGTATGGCTATGGTTCTGTGTTAAGCTCCATTAAGCTGGACCTCTTGTAAGTTTTATGATCAAAACTGCTATTTATATGCTTATGCTCATGTCATGCTTGATTGTGTTTAGAGTTTGATTTAATGTTATTATAACTTTAGGATCTTAGTAATTTACTTGTTTAAATCTCTGCATAAGTAGTATAGTATTTGATAGCTAAAACTGTTTTTTAAACAGTTTCTATAAGGAGTGTTTGGATCTGCTTATTAAACTGTTTTAGAGGTTAACTGTGGTATTGTGCTTGTCTGGTACATGTCACAATAGCATCTATTAGTTCATTCAAACCAGTAAATATAGTCCTTGTTTAACAAAAAGTCAAAATTAGTCTTAATCCTACTGATTCGTTGTGAAGTGAGTGGTGAAAAACACAATATCAACGTATATCAAAATAACCGTAAAATCCGACAAATCAACCCTTTAGGAAAAAGGTCAACGTGCCAAACCTCACGGGTGTGATAAAAGTGATACCGGAAAAGTGATTTCCCGGGTCGTGTCCCAACGAGGTGTGAATGGAAGGATTCGTTGAGTTTCGTGATTTGAACTTGAATTGGATTTTAATGATTTGATGATTTGAATTGCGAATTCTACAAATTAATGAACGGGAAGGTAATTAAGGAAAGGGAACCCTAATAAACTACAAATAAACTATCACTAAGCCTAAGGAATGATAAAACGAAGCTACACTAAGTCCTAGGGTGCAAAAACGTAAAAACGTAAAAACCGGGAAACAACCCGAGCCATAAACGTAAAAATTTTGCAATTTAAGGGCTACGGGTGTGAAATCAATTTTCCTACGTTCTATTTGACTAAAAATGATTTTAGGAAAAAGCGGAATATTTTTTTGACTTTTAAAATAATTACTACGAATTAAAAACTATTAAACTCTAATTAAATTATTAAAAATACTAAACTAATTAAGAAAAATCTGAAAATTTCACAAAAACTACTTTAAGTTATGCTAGTTCAAGGAAAAATAAGAAAACTAGTGGTTGTTTTGGAAATAAGCTGCCAAATAAGCTAAGATTAGCTTAATACTAAAACTGCCAAGACCTATTTAAGGATTAGATTGTGCAAGAATTTCACAAGACAAGTCCCAAGGGCATTTGGCATACAGGTACCCCTTATCATCCTATCCAAGGGAGAGGTCTCAGGTTCGACCCCTGCCTCTCCCTTTTTGCAAAATATTTTTTTTTTTCAAATTTTCTTTTGGAACTTGTAAAGGGTAATGAGATAAGCACTTTTTGTTGAAAACTTTATTTATGAAACTTTGTCAATAAGCTGTTACAACAGCTTATTGATTGCTGATTTGGACAGATATCAAACAAACACACCTTCTAGCTACTGTTAAGCTCAAGTAAGTAAAAAATAAGCAGTTTCAAGAGAGAAACAAGCTAACATGATGACAACAAGCTAGAACATACATTCATAAGCCAATTTTAAGCAATAACCAATGGAGACACAGTTGGCAAATAAGCTATCTAGGTGATTCCAAAAAACTAAGTAAATGGCAAAATAAGCAATAAGCAAGTGAAAAAAAAAGTACCTAATAAGCTAAAGTAAGCTAAGGTTAATGTTAGGTCACAAGTTTTACAACACAAGCTTATAGAGAAGGAGATAAAGGCGGATGAACAAGTATCAAACACACACACACACACAATATAGTAAACGGTTAGGCGTAGTGAGAGTGAATGAAAAGAGAACTTGAACAACCAACCCTCAAATGAGGGTTTACAATAGTTTATATAGGCAAGGAGCTAGGGCAACACTCCCTCTCCTTCCCTATTCCTTATTGGGCTTGGGCCTCAGCTTATGGGCCTTCTACATAAGCTGGACCTTAAACAAACATAAAGGCCATAATAAAGCTACCTATTACATATGAAATATAAATACTTGAAATACTGTTTAGGAGTGATTCCAACAATCTCCCCCTCAAGTATATATGAATGTAAACGGTGAAGGCGTTGATGTAATAGTAGCTGTGACGTCTTCTGACATTCTTCTTTCTTGTGAGAGGAATTGTCTTGATTCGAACAATCTCCCCAGTGTAGAGAGATCGTTATCTTTGAACAGTTATGCTTAGACGTCATCTTTAACTTTGTTCTTTGATCATTGTTCTTTGTGGTGAAAGTGATAGTATGTTGTTGTCTGCATCAGTCTGCCTCAGGTCTGCTTCGCCGCTCCAGTGTCTCCACGTCATTCTTCAACATGCTCACACGCTCTTTGACGGTGGAAATCAAAACTGATGAAGTTCTTTAAGTCTTTAACTTTGTAGATTCTTTGGTTTGACGAAGAATCATTCTGACTGTTGTGTTGCATTTGAATAGAACTTCCATTAGTGATGATGTTGGCGTGAGCATGAGAAGAATCAGCACGATCATCCCGCTCCGGAGCTTCCATAAGAAGAAAACATTGCAAACGGTTAGTAATAAGCGGTTACCGGCACTTACAAGTTTGAACTTCGAGAGTGTTAACAGCATAGTGTGAAAACACAACTCTAATTCTTACAAAGGCCGTTCCTGAACTGGAGTCCCACAAGTGAGATAACGCGATGTACCGAAATACATCTACAGTTCAGATGAGTCGCTGAGGTACACCGAAGCATCACCTCACGACTGTAGACCGTTTGAGACACACTCCGCGTAATCCACGAGGAGTTACCGAAGCGACCTGCTGTCAGGGCTGTTTGATGTTGACCCTGGCAGGAGTTTCCATTCAATCACTGAGGATCACAGATGTGAACCTCTCATAAATGTTCTCGACAGATTGCTAAGATCTGTGAAGGACTCGATATGAACCACTGAATCACTGAAGATCTTATTGTTGATCAACAAGTGATTAAATGTCAAGTGTTCCTAAGAGATCTTTTGACGAATCTCGTGGCTCTAGACTCAATAGTGCGTTTTGGTTTTCCTGAGCGGAGACTAGGGAGAGGGTCTCCTTCTTCAATACCAGCGATCTCTAAGAGAAAGCCAATAGTTTACGTAGGGTTCCCTGTGAGAATGAAACAAGCTTCTGTTGAGAGAAACTTGAGTGGCTAAGAAGGTTTAGTGCATGCGTCACTGGGTCCATGACGACTTTTAATCTTCAATACCGGTGTCACTAAGTGACAACCAGTAGCATATGAATTGAACCCGGTGTCTGCCCTAAGTTGAATAATCTGGAGGGCTATTTCTTTTCACCCTTTACTTTACATTTTTTTTTGATTCTTCAACTCCTTCTTTCTCCGATTCTCATTTTCTCCTTTTTATAATCATTCCTAAGGACTTCTAACACTAACTAATGGTAGTGTCCTTGGGTAGATCCCTCCGGCTCTGGCGGATCATAGGACGGTTATTCCTAACCTTAGTCACCTTATAACTCCATGACTAACCTATGTTTGCCATTATAACCACTGTAAGTTAAAATATCTCTCAAAGGGTTTGTAAATGAAAAACATGTTTGAACCACAGTGAGAGATAAGTTTTTGCATAAATACTCCCCCTCCACATGTGCTTAATAGTTTTTAATGGTTAAATGCACAGTGAGGAAAGAGCGCGCACTTTATGAATTGATCCACTAAAGATATACAATCTCCCGCGAGACACGGTTACGTTGAATAGTTAAAGAGATACATTGTCAGCTTTTAGGTGACAACTAGCTCTAATAACTATCTTGAAGGTGTAAACAAACCTCGAAAGGTTGTCATACTCGTCAGAGTTCATGTCTATCAAAAGTTTCTCGAATGGTACTTTCTACTTGGACAAGTCCTTTGCGAGACACGTTTACATCACTAGCGAACTAGCTTGAAATTATTACCCGTCCAGGACAAGTCTTTTCGAGTTACTAACAGTTTAGTACCGTCAATTCGTAGGTTAAGTCTGAGGTACACAGATTCATTTGCATTTTGTACAACATATTTCTTATCACACAATTTTTCTCCCCCTCAAAAATGGCATATAAGATGTTATTTTTGAAACATTTTGAGAATAAATATGACCATTTTGAGTGTTGCGGGAAGAGTGACCACTGTGAACAATTTGTGAACAAAGTTTTCATCAAATACTCCCCCTCAACTAGTGATATAAGCGGTTGAGGTTTTGAAATCATATGGGGAAGTACTTGTCTTTTTGAGCAAAACCTTGAAAAATGAAAGGTTTGATAGGTTTTACTCAAAAATAAGAAGCTTTCGCTCCTTTTATAAGGATTGTGGCACTGAGGCGTACCACAGGGTCCTTTCTTGACCATTACGGGTTGTACACTGTTATGTGTGCACAAGCCATTCACATATATAGAATCATGCATCCAAAATCATATGAAGGAAACAATTCAAGGGGTACCAGGAAGTGCAGTGATGTTCCCGGGAGTGCACACAGGGCGTTGAAAGCCGGTGATGTTTCTCCTGGGTCGACCACCAACATAGCTCTCCAAGCGTCTGAACTGATCCCTTCTGAACAACCGTTCATCAATCATGGTGATGATACGTCTCACATTCCTCCTGTCCTGAGAGTTCCAGCGCTTAGGATTCCCAACCTTCAGGCGTATATCCTTCAATCTGTACGCCAATCCATCCCTAACCATCTTCAAGGTATGATCCCCGAATTTGTGGAGCTCACTACACGCCATGAGGCAGTTTCTGCGAAGTTCACTGCGGTAAACAATGCCGAAAGGTTTGCTGATGAGCGTGAGTTGTGTGAGCTGGTTGATGTCAGGAAGATCAAGCTGTGGTGGAGTGAAGTTTACACGTTTCTGATATGATTCAACAGCCATCTGGATATCTTCGACACGTTCTTTGATCACAATGCGTCTAATGAAGATGAGAACTGACTTGATAAATTCACGTTGAACTTCAGTCGAGAATTGTCTCATACGACCCTGTACTTTGGCAAGGTACAAGTCTTCGATGTCGTTGAGGGACAAGTTCTCAAAGTCAGCCTCTGAGAATTCATAGTCCTGTTCATCTTGTCGTTTGACTATGATATTCTTCAAGAATGTGTAGTCCCACTTAGACTTGAGATCAATGTGTTTGATGGCCACGATGTCCTTTGAGCAATACACTTCATGTTGAGACTTCTGAACCAGGCAGCTTCTGTAGTAGATTCTTCGGCGTTCAGGCCAATGATGAATCCCATACAATGCATCTTGGTCATATGCTTGCACGTTGTCAGAAAACAAGTGAGTTGCACGTTCCTCGATAGCTATGCAGTTTGAGTAAATAGCTGCTGGGAATGGAAGAGTCAATGATGTAGCGTATTTTCGTGAACCATCGCCACCATGGAGAAGAAATTCCAGGTCTTTGTTGAAGAAATATCTGAAGGGAATCCTTGGTTCATCTGGTTGGCCGATTGTTGGTAGAGGTTTGGTCCAATCAGTGTAATATGGAGGGTTGTTCCGTTTAGTGAAGTCGATGTTTGCTTCTGGGTTGAGCCAATCCATGTTGTTAGACATGGCTCGAGCAATGTTTTCAAGGTGATATTCAACCTCGATTGCACTTTCCGAGCTGTTTTTCAAAAGAAGGAATGCGTCATTCTTGATGCGCTTCAACTCGGATTTCGTCATCTTCTTCACACGGAATCTTTCTTGCAAGATTTTTGCATGCTCCAAGGTACTACCGTCTACCAATTCTTGACCTTCTTCAGGGTAGGGAGTGTCGTTAACAAGAGTAGCAAACCAATCAAATTCTGCAGTTTTATCGTCATCAAGCCATGATACGACGTCATGCAGAGTCGTTTTCTTCTTCTGTTTTGAAGGTTTTGATGATGATTGTGGTTTCTGCACTTGTTTAGGTGAGGTGGGTTGTTGTTGGGGCTCAAGGACCTCTTCATCGTCACCACCCGTGTACTCAAAATAATCACCTGTTTTATGAGTCAGGGGTGGTAACTCGGAATCGTCCCGAGGTTTATCAGTAGAAGATCGATGTGGAGGAGACTTATGTTGAGAAGAAGTCCGTGGTGGAGGAGGTGGCATCGAAGTAGATTTACCAGACTGCTTCTGACGTTTCGGTGCAGAGTCCTTATCCTTATCATCGTCATCTCTTGGTCGTTTGGGTTGATCGGCTGACTCCTTGCATGATGATCTGAGTTGATAGTCAAGTAGGATATCGAAAAATTTAGCTTCATCTGAAGTAAACGTTCCAGATCTCTTTGACATTTGCATCACAAGTTTAGCTATTAACTCAGGTTCAGAGAGATCAGCTTCTTTGGCCATTGTATTTTTAACCAATGCAACGATGTTAGGGGTGAGTTGTCTGGAAAATACTTCTTTTGTCACACTGGGGACAGTGTCGAGAAGAAACTTGTGGGTTTGATCTCTTGCTGACTTTTCCAGTTCCTTTTGGACTTTAGGAATGATATCCTGAAGGTACTTTTGAGTGTAACCTTCAATCATTTCATCCAGTTCTTCTTTACGATGACCTTTCATGAATTCCTGGATAAACTTCCTTTCTTCTTGCATCTTGTCATGCTCGTTATACAGATGCTGTATGTGATCAGCAAAGAAGTTCAACTTGATGTTAAGTACGTTTTTCTTTCTGACTTGTTTTACAGCTTTGGCAATCCGTTCATGAGCATGAGAAACCCAAGTTTTAGGTGGTTTCTTCACGGATTTGGATGATGATCTGGTTGATTTCGTTGATGGTGGTGGTGAGGAGTGAGATGAAGAGTCCGATGATGAGGAGACATGAGGTGACTTCATGTCCTTAGGAGTTTCTGAGGTTTTCTCCTTTGAGTGTGTTGGACTGTCTAGAAGAAACTTTGAGTAATCATCCTCGTCATCCTTAGACTTTTCTTTCTCAGGTTCCTGTTTCTCAAAATCATACTCAATGGTGTCTTCAACAGGCGGTTGTTGTTGCAGAAGATTGGTGGCACCAGATCCCTTATCGGGTTGATTAACCGCATCAGGATCTGGAGAGGAGTGGGCAGCACCACTTGATCCTCCTGGGCCACCCATTTGTTCTTTAGCAAATTCAGCGGCCTTTTGAATGTGTCGGACTTTGTGAAACTTTTTCCTGTATGATTTGTCCAATTGCTCTTCTTCTTCATCTTCAGAGCTCTCATCATAAGGTACAATAGCTTGAGTCTTCCCTTTTTCTTGGACAACTGGAGGACTTGGAGGTTTTGTCACTGATGCAGGTGTTTCGGTTGCAGTTGCAGAGTAATGAACCTCTTCATCTGTCTCAGTATCATCAGAGCTCTCGTCCCTAAGTTGTCTTTGAGGTTCAAGTGTGGGAATAGGTTCGGCTTCCTTTACGGGAACAATCCTTATTGAAGGAGCTTTCCTTTTAGGAACCTTCCTTTGACTCGCAGAACTTGTTGTGCTTCCTGCACTTCCTCTTCTGGTTCTCCTGACAGGTGTTCCAGAAGATTTTTCGTCAAGATGACCAACTTTGCCTTGTCTAACTGCTTCCAGATATCTTTGGTACGTTTCGAGCTTTCTGACATCTTCAGTTAGAAGGAAATCTGGCAATACAGCACCTTGTTTCTTTGTGGACGTTTCCTTGATTCTAACAGTGAGAATGGGTTCCGTCAACATATCGTGATTGTCTGGGTCATTGAGCCTCTTGGGAATGTCAGGGTGAAGTCCAAGTGCTCTCTGGATCAACAATTTGGTATATCTGATGTAGGGAATCTTTGAGCCAAGTTTGTTGAGAAATGACATCATGTCATCCCAAATCAGAGCTTCAATGGCGATGTGTTTCATGTTGACAAATGCCCAAAATATTTGCAGTTCTATGAGCTTAGGATGCTCATAGCCGCTATCACGACCAGAAACAGACTTGGTGATGATCATGTAGAGTGTTCTCCATGGTTGAGGAATACTCTTAAGCTCTACGTGAGAGTGCTTGGTGATTACTCCTGTAGCCTCATCATAACCGATGTTGATTAAGAATTGGAGAGTTAACTCTTCAGCAGGTGTGGCATAAAGTTTGGTTGGATTGACTTCAGGAATAAGGAGAGCAGCCCTTAAATCTGCAGGTGTAATAGTGACTTGTTTGTGGTTCAGAGTCACTGTCACAGCAGTCCTTCCTTTGACCCTTTCCATAGTGTTCCAGAACTGTTGGATGTAGATCTCAGGAATGGTTGCAGAGTGAGTAAGCATGTTCTGATACGGATGAGTCCTCATAATATCGATAGCAATGAGACATGAAGATTCAGAGCAAGTGAGAGTGCTGAAGTCAACTCGGAGATTATTCTTTCCAATCTTCATTGGGTAGCCATTAGGGTAGATGTCAGCAATGGAGAGAACATTTGGTGCATCCATGTTTGGTTGAGCAGCCATGTCGTGATCTGAAATAATATTAGCCAAAAGAACCAACATATCGAAAGACATAATGTTAGTCAACAGAAGGTCTTATTGTCTAGTTATTTAATGTACAACGTCAATGATTGTTACGAGACCTAAGTCACTTGTATGTCCAATAGTCTAATGACGTCGTGAAATGTTTCGTGAGTTAGTTAACTTTAAGTTTTAAAGTTTATGTTATCACTTATTGTTCACAACATATCAAACGTTTTGGTTTATTAGTGACATTATTGGATTCGTGACGTTATGATAATTTTATTAACATGTTTTGTACACGTAACAATTCAAAATAAAGGTCAAAAATGGCTTAAGCGTAGGATTGACAAAGTTACGCGTAAACAGTTGCGACATACGCGTAGGCGAAAGCTTATGCGAAGGATCCTTTCTTACGCGTAAGAAATGATACGCGTAGGAAAAAAGGGGACCTTACGCGTAGAGCTTACGCGTAGGCGTATAAGAACCTTACGCGTAAGGCTTACTCGTAAGAGTACACCTTATGCGTAGAAGTCACTGTTTACGCATATCCTTCACAGGATACGCGTAGTCCCACTGTAGAACCTTACGCGTAATAGTTATGCGTAGGTTTTATTTTACGCATAACATGACTACGCGTAGGGTAATCCTTATGCGTAGAGAGTCTTATGACCTTGATTCTGAGTGTTTAAGCGTAGCAAAGCCTGAAATAAATTTATCAACTCATCAATGTTCACACAAAACAACAATTTATCACATATAACAACATCCTAGTCCATGTTAACTGTTACGCGTAGAATCACATACGCGTAGTCTAAACCCTAGTCTTACGCGTATGAAATCTAGCCATGGAATGTTCACCGTATTGATTCTGGTAGCTCTAGAGGGTAGATAGCTACTTTAGGCCAAGTTATAACATCCAAAACGTTGTGAATCAAAAAATACCCAAAGTTTATGAACTTTAAACCCTAGTTACGAATTGATGTCCAATTCGTGTTTCTGGGTGGTTACAAACTATGGAAATGATCAATTCAACACCTTACAACCATAACCCAACATCCTCATTGACCAAAACACATCACATTTTGAAAAACCCAAATCAACTCATAAACCCTAATTTTCAAAGATCATGAAAACGTGTTTCTGGGTGGGTTTTGATGGTTAAGATGGTATTTATGATGTATAAGAAACGTTTTGACACAAACCATTTAACCACAAACACACACACAATGATTATGTGTTCATACGCTTATGCGTAGAACACATAATCACGCGTAATACACATTTTAGCCGTTGGATTTGCGTGATATTAAAACCCTTAGCTTAAAACCATGTTTAGATCATTAAAACACTTACAATTTGATGATCAGAACAACGGATTTCTTGAATGAATCTTAGGCGTAGATGAGATTTAGGTTTAGTAATAAATGTGAGTGAAAGAATTAGGTGAGAGGTGTTTTATTAAAGTTAACTTTAAACTTTTGGCAGTATTGGTCCCTCTACCTTTTCCTTTTTTCATCCAAGGCCATTTAACTTTCGTTTTGGTTATCAAACAACGATTTTAGGAAAGAAACTTGATGACACTCCCCCTTGACTTGAGAAAATAATGAAAGGTTGTTAATTTAAGTCCGAGGAGTGTCTATGAACCAGGAAATTTACCACCATTTGTAAAAGAATCAACCGAGATGTGATAACATGCAAGTACACAGATGTTTTGAAACAGTTAATGGATTATTTTCTCCCCCTCAACACTTGATCGGAAAAATACTGAATTTTGAAAGATAAAAGTGTTGACGGAAGAGATGTACTTGCCATGTTGAAAGAAATATAGATTAGAAGAATATTTTTGTTGTTTTATCGGATTTTATATTTTTGTATTTTGTTTTTGAAAATTTATTTACAAAAGATGTTTGGGTGTTTGACAGGTTTTTAAGACTGTTTTAAGAGGTCATCCAATTCCTCTTGAGTCAAACACCTCATACCAATTCGGTGGACCAACTCATTAAACCTAGCGGGAGGCAAGGCTTTGGTGAGCAGATCTGCCAATTGGTATTCAGTACCCACAAAGTATAATTCAACGGTACCCTGTTCTACGTGGTCCTTGATGAAATGATAGCGTAGATCGATGTGCTTTGATTTCGAGTGCTGAACTGAGTTGCACGAGATTGCAATGGCACTCCGATTGTCGCAGTACATCGGGATTCTGTCAAATACGTAACCATAGTCTTTGAGTTGTGTTCTCATCCAAATGACTTGAGCACAACATGCGGACATGGCTACATATTCTGCTTCGGTTGATGACAGCGATGTACAGTCCTGTTTCTTAGATTGCCAAGACACCAGTTTATCACCGAGAAATTGTAGAGCTCCTGAAGTACTTTTCCTTGAGTCTAAGCATCCTGCGTGATCAGCGTCTGAAAAAGCTATTAGTTCAAAACCAGAATCCTTCGGATACCAGATCCCCAAATTAATGGTTCCCTTGATGTATCGGAGGATTCTTTTAGCCTCAGAGAGGTGGGTTTCAGTTGGTCGCGACTGATAACGGGAGCATAGATAAACAGCAAAGACAATATCAGGTCTGCTAGCTGTTAGATACATGAGAGACCCAATAATACTTCGGTATTTGGTAGGGTCAACCAATTTCCCATGTAAATCAGCATCTAATTTCTTGGTATGAGCCATTGGTGTGGCATAAGTATCACAGGTATTCATTCCAAATTTGTTTAACAGTTCAAGGGCATATTTGGACTGACTCAGAAAAATACCACGGGGTGATTGATGAACTTGCAGTCCTAGAAAGAACGTAAGTTCACCCATCATGGACATTTCAAAATTTTTCTTCATTAGTTTTGCAAAAGCGATTGAAAACTTTTTATGTGTTGACCCAAAAATGATGTCATCCACGTAAATTTGAACAATTAAGATGTGTGCCCCGTGATATTGTATAAAAAGAGTTGGGTCAACCGAGCCTTTGGTGAAATTATTGGCAATGAGGAAAGATGATAGCTTATCGTACCATGCCCGAGGGGCTTGTTTGAGACCATAAAGAGCTTTGTTCAGTTTGTAGACATGGTTCGGGAACTCAGGATCAACGAATCCATCTGGTTGGCTGACATAGACCGTTTCTTTAAGTTGCCCATTGAGAAACGCCGTTTTGACATCCATCTGATAGACCGTCATGTTCATATGAGCCGCGAACGCGAGAAATATCCGAACAGCCTTAAGACGAGCAACCGGAGCAAAAGATTCTTCAAAGTCTATCCCTTCTTCCTGACGATAACCCTTAGCAACTAGCCGTGACTTGTTTCGGATGACATTCCCTTCAGCATCCAATTTGTTTTTCCAAATCCATTTTAGACCAATGACGTAGACCCCTGTTGGTCTTTCAACCAGTTCCCATACTTCAAGACGTTTGAATTGGTTGAGTTCTTCTTGCATGGATTCAATCCAGTTGTCTTTTGTCATTGCATCCTTAATGTTTTTAGGTTCAGATTGGCAGACAGTTAGTGCATAAATGCAATGTTCACCGTCTGAGTGAAGACGTTGTCTCGTAACGACTGGTTGGTTTGGGTTGCCAATAATGTTAGCCAGAGGATGGTCTTTAGTCCATCTATGTGTAGAGGGTTGATGTTGGTATACATTGTGCTGATTCTGAGTATTCAAATGGTTTGTGGAAGATTCTGCGACATCTGGTGCAGCAGTCTCATTTGCAAACGGATTGAAGAACGCATTTGGATCAAAATCTGCAGGTGGGGGTACTTCATTCAGAATATCATCAGCTGGTTCATCATTGTTGGAAGCGGTGTGTTCAACTGTTGTGTTGGAGTCAATTGGTGTAGGTGCATCTTCAACAGTAGTTGTTGTAGCAGGTGTATCAGGTATAGGAATATTATCAGGTTGTGCAGCGGAAACAGCGGATACACCAGGAGCACGTGCATCAATATCGTCACAGAACAGAGGAGCAAATAACCTTTCCATTTGTTGACGAGTTAGCTGAGGGCTTTCTTCAGCTGATGATGGGGGTTGAGGGAAGTTTAAACGGTTGTGTCCGGGTTCTAAGCTGTTATACTCAGAAGCCATCTCCGTGAGTTCATCGAAATGAGCATGAATCGTTTCCATTACCTCCTTAGTTCGACGATTCCAGATTCGGAAACCTTTAGAATTGTCACAGTATCCAATAAAGACTCCAATATCAGCTTTGGCTTTTAGCTTTCCAAAATCATCACGATCATTATTTGGATAGCAAAGGGATCCAAATACATGAAAGTGTTTGAGATTCGGTTTATAGTTGTGGACAAGCTCAAAAGGTGTTTTGGTGTGGCGTTTTGTGATCATAGAACGGTTTTGAGTATAGCATGCAGTGGATACAGCTTCTGCCCATAAGTAATCTGGAAGTTTAGCATTGATCAACATTGTTCTTGCAGCTTCCACTAACGTGCGGTTTCGTCTTTCAACAACGCCGTTTTGTTCAGGTGTACGTGCAATGGATGTTTGATGCTGAATTCCCACTTTCTCATAAAATTCACGAAGGGTTTTGTTAACAAATTCAGTTCCTTTGTCTGTTCTTATGATTCTGACGATGTTGCGGAGCTGAACCTGTATCTTTGTGAGAAAGGTGATGATCATTTGTGGAGCTTGGTCTTTGCTACGAAGAAAGTAGACCCAAGTCCATCGTGAGTAGTCATCAACAATTACTAAGATGTAGCGTTTGCCATTGATCGTTTGCACACGCATCGGGCCACACAAATCCATGTGAAGAAGATGAAGCACATGCTGAGAGCTGTGTTCCACCTTTGAAGGAAAGTGAGCACGAGTGCTTTTCCCTTGTTCACAGGCTGAGCAAAGGTGATCTTTTGAATACCGGAATCGTGGGAGTCCTTCAACTAGTTTGTGTCGAGCAAGGTTGGTGATGGTTTGAAAGTTTAGGTGTGAGAGACGACGGTGCCATAGCCATGATTTTGTAGATGTTGCCTTAGAAAGTAAGCAGATGGGAGAGGAAGCGACCATGTCTTGCATAGAGATAGTGTAGAGACTAGAATTACGCGAGCCAGACATAAGATCGTTTCCTTGTAGATCACGAATGAAACAAGTTTTCTCCCTGAAAGCAACCTCCAAATCTCCATCACAAAATTGACCTACTGAAAACAGATTGTGACCGAGGCCTTCCACATAGTAAACCCTGCTGATTTCGATGTTCCCATTAACATAATCTCCGTAGCCCATGATAGCTGCAAAGTGATCGTTCCCGAATCTGACAGTGCCAATGAACTTTGCAATAAAGTTTGATAACAGTTTAAGGTTGCCTGTCATGTGTCGGGAACATCCGCTATCAACAATCCAGAGAATGATCTGTATCACCTGCATTACACACAGACGACACAGATGGAATAGAAGTAGATATGGAACCCGAAATGTTAGAGGGTTCCGAAGCAGTTACGTTAGACATACACACATTGAGAATTTTAGGCATCCACTTAAATCCTAGTGTGTTATATATCCATTTCTGCCATCTATAACTACTCTTTGCTTTAGTCTTAGTGAAAAGACTAGGTGGTACTACATTCTTAGGAGGTGAGGCGGTAGCTACTGTGATAGCAATGGTTGCCTTAGAATCTAAAGAGGGTGGTTTACCAAGCACAGACTGAGAATGATTAGTGGGCCTAGAGGTATTCCGATTCTTAGGATTCCGTAATCTAGAGATTATAGCTTTAGCAACACATTTGTCATGACAATCAGAATTCATACTCTTTCGACAAATATCACAAGGTGCATCAGACTGAATATCAAAGGTGCTTAACGGTTTAGCATTCGTTACATCACTATTTCTATTACATTTGCCAGACGCAACATCTATAGTGGAAGTAACTTGAGTTTTATTCAGATTCCTAGGGTGTTCTTCTACTTTAGCATTCCTTATTGATCTTTTCTTAGGTCGCAACTTCCTATTCCTCGATTGAGTGCTCCTAGGCTGTGAAGTGCGGACGTTTGGAAAAGATGCAACTATTCCTGTTTCAGTAGAGGGAAACACATTAGCAACTTGTGATTTGGCAGTGGGAATTCTTGGTTCACGATTACTAAGTGTGACTGGTGCTAATCTCTTAATCACAGTAGGCGGGAGTTGTTCATACTTTCCTAACATTTCCCGTAACTTAGAGATGGTGTGAATCAGATCTTGATTTTCAGAACGAATATTACCAGCAAAATTCATGACATCTCTAGTGTGAGCAAGATAGTGATCAAGTTCATTAGATGCTTCATCTCGAGTCTTTTTGAGTAAATCAAATATGACACCATATTCTTGTTTAACTTTTAAAAGTTCTTGTTCATATTTTGAGATTTGACTTTTCAAAGACACGTTTTGATCATCCAGCTGCTCAATTTTAGGATCAGAAGATTTTTCACTCAGCTGAGCGATTTTCTTTTGAAAACTAAGTTGATGGTTGTGAATATCTTTTTCACACCAAAGAAGACGACGTTTTGCATTGTTAATTTCCGTGTGTAATCGTTTATTTTCAGCTTTTAAAGACTCGATCTGAAGCACATTATCGGTGTTCTCAACAGTTACAACAGTTTCAACAATATCAGCAGAGATATGATCAGATGCATATGGCAACGAATAGAATAGCACAACATTATGGATATCAGCACAGATAACATCTTCCAAGAGTCGATCAACATCTTTTCTTAACAGTTTCTTTTTGCGTTTTGTGTTAGTGATAGATGCTTCTGTTTTCTCGAAAACGTTTTTCATGACCCCAAGTTCCTTATGAAAATCCTTTTCCCAGGCAATTGCACAACTTTTCAAGTTTTTAACATTAGGTAAAAGATTTTTCTGAAAGATGTCTCTTTGTTCTCTCGCCAGAGGCGATTGAAAATGTTCAACTTTGATTTCAGATCGATATTCTATCTCATGTTGTAAAATTTTGAGGTCAGCCATGAAAATGTCAAAATATCGAAGTATTTTTCGATCTTCAGGTTTTGAGTTTACTTCACTAATTGAAGGTAAAGGACCATAAGTTTGTGCAAAGTCTGTTTTGGGATTAACATTAGAAGACTCAGGTGTTTTGATGATAATCCTTGGTGTGTTAGAAGAATCCGTTGGTGTGACGAAAGTGACCGCATTTTTATAATTAAAAGGTTTGTTGTAAACAACATTTTTTAATTTTGATCGACTCTCGTCTTCTGCATCTAATTCCTCTTGACGATGGTATTCAACAACATTCATGACAGTATTATCAATTTTGTATTCTGCACTGGAAACTTCAGGAGTTGTGTTGGATGTTTTTAGTGAAAACTTTGGTTTGTAATCAGCTAGATTTTTTCCATATCCTTTTGGATTGGGTTTTAAGGTAAACTTTTCAATAGCTGTTACTGATTCACCATGTTTGTAAACAACAGTTTTGAACTCTTTGATTTTGTTTGGTAAACCGAGAATTTCTGCAAGAAGGTCATCTACCCGATTCGTTGAATGCTTTTTGTATGCGGAGAACTGTTTTTGACAATTTAACAACTCAGCCTTAGCTTTTTGATTTTCCAAGGTGAGAGCGTTAATTTGCTTTTTATGTTCATGTTTCAGTTGTTCTAAGTCGGACAACAAAGCATTTTTCGAAGCGGCTAGATTACGCATCTGTCTCTCTAAATGTTTTTCGTTTTGATGAGATTTTGCAAAAGCGGCTTCAAAACCTTTTTCACGGTTTTCTTGAGTTTTGAAAAAGTTGAGTTGCATTTGTAAACATTCAAAATCCTTGGTTAACAGTGCATTTTTGCTTTTTAAGTCCTTGTTTAATGCATAACATTCCTCCATTTTGATTTTATGATCTTGAAGTAACTGAACAAAATCCGGATGAGGCAACAGATCATCTTGTTCAACGTGAGTCTCAACATGATCATTCTTTAGGTCCTCAAGTACGACCACGGAGTCAATTTGATTATCAAAGGAAACCATGAGGTCATCTTGATCGTCAAATGTAACTACAGGGTTAACTTGAAAATCATCAGAAGAAGATGTAGAAGACTCATTTTGAACAGTCTGATCCGTGCCAGATTCAGATATTGGCGGAGATATTAGTTCAGATATGATGATGGTTTGTTCGGGTACCTGAGACAAGCCATCAGTGTCATACACTGGGCCTGAATCACTCATGTGCAGCTCATGCATATTAGCCATCAACATAACAGCGGCATTAGCCTGCAAGTCCTCCATATCATCATCTGAGTCTGCATCTGCCATAAAGCTTTGTTCTTTGTCTGTGAGAGATCCACCAGCTTCATCCTTAAGAGCCAGAAGTAAGGCCTCTTTGAAATAAGCACTGCCCCTAGTCCTTGGCTTTGGGCATGCATTAGCCAGGTGTCCCTTCTCATTGCAGTTGTAGCATCTAAGACCATTTAACCGATTCTGAGCATTTCCCTGTTCCACCACTTGAGCTCTGTTGTTATTCCTACCCACAGCATTAAACCCTTGACCACCGCCCATCTGACGACCATAATCACGATTCTGAACTTCAACACGTCCATTGTTCACAACAGCTTGAGTCCGAGTGTTAGATGAGGAGCGAATACGATTGTTGGATTTGTTGGTGTAACGGCCAAAAGCATTAGCAATCATCACAAATCCTTGTTGCAATGCTTCGAAAGGATCGATTTCCTCAGTAGCTTCACTGACATATGCTTGAGCATTGTTGCTGTATGGGACCAATTGATTTTGTTGAGGTTGAGGTTGTTGCTGTGAAGGTGTGTTGGAAGCAGTTGGTTGAGTTGCTGGTTGAGAGGGATAATTCTGTTGAGCATATAAGGCAAGTTGTTGATTGTCCGGTTGTGACTGTTTAGCAATTTGAGCACGGAGAATCCTTTCCCGATCAACTTCCTTTTCATGAGGCTTCAAGTAATCGTACAACAATCCATAAGTAGAATGATGCATATTCTTCGCTTGACGGAGAAAAATGACATACTTCTCCCATTCTGGACCAAGACTACTCAGGAACTTAGTATTAACTGCAATTCTTGGCATGATGATGTTGTGTTTATCCAAATCATTGATGATGTCTGAAAAACGATGATGATAGGACTCTAGTGTCTCTCCAGGTTCAATCATGAAGTGTTCATAAGCCAAGTAGATTTTGGATTCCAAATCCTCCTGATTGAGTACAGATCCTTCCATAAGAAGACGAATATGATCCCACATTTTTTGTGCAGTCTTTTGAGCATCAACACTACAAAGAATTGGGTTTGGTAATCCTAAGAGGATGTATTCCATTGCAAGTTCATCAGCTTCATAGTGTAGAAGTTCTGTAGCATTGAGATCTGCAACAGTAGCAATGTTGGTTTGTTCATCTCTTGGTGGAACAGCAGTTGGATCTCCGGGTACAATGACAGTAGGCATCTCAAATGGACCTTCTAAGATAACCTTCTTTAAGAACTTTCCATGTGGCTTCTTTAGATCACAGAACCTAAAGAACCTTATCACCCATTGATCGTAGTTTCCTGGAGTGAGCATTGGAGGTCTATCAAGTGATCCAGCTTCATGAATTGATTGTTGGCTGCTTAAAGCTTCACACATTTTTGCAAACCAAGTGGGTTCCTTCATAGTGCTTCGTGATGGATGTTGATTGAAATCGTTTGTGTAGGGTAGAGTTTGAAGACTTGGTGGTGGTTGAACCATTTGTGGTTGTGGAATTGCCCCAAGTTGTGGAGTATGTTGCTGATTAAATTGTTGTTGATAAATGGCTTGTTGTTGATTCCATTGTTGATGTTGTGGAGTTAATTGTTGTTGTTGTTGATGATTATAAGTGTGAGGGAAATAGTTAGAGTATGGTGGTTGAGACATGATGATAAACTTGTGTGGTAAAGATGGATCTTTGTAGTCGAATGAACCTTTGTTGATGAAGTATCCTTAGGCGTAGAAAAGACAAGAACCAAGTAGCACTTATGCGTAAAAACACCAAAAGTTACGCGTAACAAGAATAGTTACGCGTAGGATTTAGCTTACGCGTAAGCAGGAGAAAAAATACTAAAGTTATGCGTAGACACAAGTTAGGCGTAGAAAGTTAGGCGTAGGATTACCTTATGCGTAGACCTGAGTTTACGCGTAAAGTGAATCTTATGCGTAAAATTTCTACGCGTAAGCTTATGCTTATGCGTAATTTTAGGGTTTTTTGCCCAAATGATCTTTTACACTTCACAGTGCAAAAGATATCCAAAGTCGACGTATTTTCAGACTTATCCAAGTAAGAAAACACGGAATAAACCAGGAAAATGAAGATCAAGCCAGGAACAAAGTTACGCGTAGAACTACTCGTAAAACTAGGGTTTTGATACGCGTAATCCTACTCGTAAGAATGATTTTGTCCAAAGATGTTTCTAAACCAGTTTTTGTGTGATGAAATAGCTTCAATAACACCAAAATAACACAAAAGTGTGAAACTTGATGATCCAAAGCACTTAAAACAGTTACGCGTAGGATAACACTTACGTACAAAAACAAGCTTAAAAACAAGGAAAAACACGTAAAGTTCCAAACTTTTTGCCAAAAACCAATAGTTTAACACCTAATAACGTTGAAAGTACAAGAATCTTGGATTCAAAAGTGTAAAAAATCAGTTTTTTAAGCGAACCAAAGATTGTGTTATTTTTTACGCGTAAGACCCAAAACAAAAAACTTCAAAAACAAAACGAGTACACCCAACTATTTGGCGATTGATACCACTGTTAGGTCACAAGTTTTACGACACAAGCTTATAGAGAAGGAGATAAAGGCGGATGAACAAGTATCAAACACACACACACACAATATAGTAAACGGTTAGGCGTAGTGAGAGTGAATGAAAAGAGAACTTGAACAACCAACCCTCAAATGAGGGTTTACAATAGTTTATATAGGCAAGGAGCTAGGGCAACACTCCCTCTCCTTCCCTATTCCTTATTGGGCTTGGGCCTCAGCTTATGGGCCTTCTACATAAGCTGGACCTTAAACAAACATAAAGGCCATAATAAAGCTACCTATTACATATGAAATATAAATACTTGAAATACTGTTTAGGAGTGATTCCAACAGTTAACCTATCTTAATCCAATCAAGCTAAGAGCACTTAAAAGATCTAAATAAGCAGAAACAAAAACCTGATAAGCACTGAAAAAGAATGAGCTGCAGATCTGCTGCTGGTGAATTGAGACAGAACAGTGCCAAGGGGCACTTTTGGAGCTTAATCTAAATAAGGTAGAGATTAAAACAGCCTCTGAGCTTCTGGCCACTCAAAGTCCACCTGGCCAACTGCCTTTTACCCCCCTTAGCTGATCTGATATAAGCTGAGTACAGCTTAAAAATAAGCTGCAAAAAAGTAAAACAACTGTGGACAGAGTATTAGTTAGCCACCTAATTTGACCCATAAGCAGACCCATCAAAACATTTTTGTGATTTTTTTTCTTTTGACTGAAGTTAGATAACCTAGTGAACTTGTGATTTTTATTTTTTATAAATTTTTAACTTGACCAAAACTTGCTTAAACTATTATGCAAAAACTGAGGAAACTCAACTTTTTCTTTCTTTCTCTTTGAAACAGAACTGAAGGCAGTAAACAAATGGATTTGAAACTAGTTTACACTAAGCTAGAGGTGACTAAGGTGCAACTAAAGTGGGTGTATGCTGAGTTGGTTATGCCAACTTCATAAAAACCAATTTTTTTGCAGTTTAAAACTTCAAATAAGCTGTACATTCAGCCATCTAACAGCAGCTTATGGCCTGCATGTTCTGCTCAGTTTCAGGAAACAAGCAAAAAAAAACTTTTTGTTACAACCAAATTATACTAAACTCCTCCAAACCTTTTCAAAACCATGTACTAAGTTAAGACTGGTGGAAGTGAGTTTGACTATCAAAGTCAAAACGGGTAGAAATAAATTTTTGACTAACTTAAAGCATAAACCAAACACACTTTTTACAAAGGATTTGACCCCATTTCTTTCTTTTTTCTTTTCTGACAGTGAGAATCAATCACAAATAACTTAAGTAAGTCAAACAATAACTAGAATTTGCAAGAGATTAGATTCAAGGAAACTTTTCATTAACTAAAAATACATTACAAAACAAAAGTTAAACTAATTTTTTTGAAACTGAAAAACTAGGGGTGCCTTATACTTGTGGCTACAATCCACTATTTATACTAGAACTAAGATACTTGGGTCTTCACTCTTCATCTCTTCTTTTGCTTCTTGTGTGAGGAAAACAACTAAGGCTCCACATGTGCTTTCTTGAATAAATCTCAGCCGTCCAACTGTTAGGTATAGATGAGAATGAATCCAAGCCATCCCTTGGGTCTTTTTGAAGTTGGGATTGCCATGGTGGCAGGTCTTGGGGGAGGTGGAATAAGATAGTGGGATTAGGATTAGAGGTTAACTGGATAATAGAGATTAAAGGAGGTTTGGGTAAAGGTGTAGCTGGGTAAAAGGTTGAAATGGTGAGGTTGAGTGTTTGGGTTGAAGAGAAAGAAGTGTTAGGGTTCTGGGGAGCAGGGAAAGCTAGGGTCTTGGGTTTTGTTTGGGCGGGAAGGGGAAGAAGAAGGCAGGGGATGGGTTGTGTTTATCATTGACCGGGTTCGGGTTTGGATTGGGCTTGGGACAATTGGATTTAATGAGTTAATGGTTAATCTTGGACTTAACATGGATCCAATTAATACCTTAGGGACCAAAACTGCCCAACTGAAAATTCAGGGACCAAGACTGAAAATTATGAAGTTGTAGTCCAAGGGTCAAACTTGCATATCTCAAATAAGTTAATGACCATTTTTGCAAATTGTGAAATCTCAAGGACTAATCAAGACAATTTTGAAAATCCAAGGGTCAAAACTGTAATTTCTCAAAACTATTGGAACTTTTCACCAAAGGACTAATTATGACAACTTATGATTTCAAAAGGACCTTTGGTGACTTTTCTTTTAAAATACGTGCTCATGGACTATTTCTGTCAATTTTTGAAAGACGGGGGACTGAAACTGCCAATTATGCAAACTTTGTTCGTTTTTCATCTGATTTTAAACATTTTGCATCTGAAACATATAAAACACAATTTTGAGATATTTTCAGTATTTTGATGCATTTCGGAGTGTTTTTAGATGTTTTGCAGTTCAGATTTGACATAAAATGATGAGTGAATACGCACTCATCACCTACCTTACTTGTTAACTGTTAAAATTTTAGATTACATATTGCATCAAAGTAACTTATAACTTGATATAATAGCTTAATCTCACCTTAGTATAGCTTATTATAACATATTCAGTCATTAGAATCAATTAGAAGTTCATAAAAGTCAAATATCCATTTCTGTCTACAAAAGTCAAAAATAGAAAAAACAGGTTTTTGCAAAACTTTGTTGATGTCTTATGTATTCAATTCTGGTTCAAAATCTCTGAGACTTGGACATTTGCAAGTTCAGTAGGTCTAGTTTAATAATCTCAGTTTTGTTAAATTGTATCAAGCTTCTATAAGCTCTAAATCAGATGCTCTTTAAGCCCAAAAGTGCCCTGTGCACACACTCAGCATACACTGAGTGTGCACAGGAAACTTGTAAGCTTTGCACAAGCTTCAAATAAGCTCATTAGGAGCTGAGAATTGGTCCATGTGTAGTCTGGTAGGTGATCTTTAGGTTCCAACTTCTGTTTTTCCCCTTAGCTTATTAGGATTGCTTATGCATGTGCTTAAAGTAGCCCACCTAATAACTGTTTTGCTTAAATAATCTCATAAGCTCAAATCTAGTTTAAGCTTATTTAGTAATCTAGAGTACTGTTAATTAGTTAAGTTAGACTTATTTTAGCATAATCCAGCTTATTTGATCATTTGGGTTATTCCTGTAGCTTATAGCTTATTTTAGTAGCTTATGTAAAACTGCTTTACACTACAGTTTCATAATCTTGCACATAAGCATATGTTTTTATATTTTTTATAGAATCAGAATATTATTTTAGTCTTTTCCTGAATTTTTCAGATTTTTCCATCACTGTTTAGTATTTTTCCTTATTTAAACTAGTTTTTAATCCTTTTTAAATAGCTTTTAATACAAATAAATCAGAAAAAGTTTAAAAAAATATGTTTTCAATTTTCCTAGATTAAGATAAATATAAAAAGCCAAAAAAATATTTTTCCATAATTTTCTTAGTTTAAATAGTATTTTCTAGCATTTTAATTAGTTTTAAATAGTATTAAATTCATAATAAATACATATAAAGTCTAAAAAATATATTTTCAGTTTTAAAATTAGTTTTATCATATTTTAGATTTTTATAAGTTATAATTTCATTTTTCTAAGTTAATTTTATATTTTCTTGTATTTTAGTGCATTTTAAATAATTAACAAATAGTTTTTAATTAATTAGATAAATAGTCATAAAAATAATTTTCTTTTTCTAATAATTTTCTTTTATTATTAGGATTGTAAAAATATCATTTTCATATTTGTAGGCCTTTTACTTCTTTATTTTCACGTTTTATTTCATACGTTACGTAGTTTTTAATTTAAACGCACGTATTAGAATTTAAACGTTAATCGATTTTAAAAATAGTGATAGCGTTTATTTAATATATTTTAGCTTTTAATTTTCTTTAATTTGCATTTAAGCCCCTGTAATTTACAAACTTTTTCTTTAGGTATAATTATTCCAAATTCACAAACCTTTTCCCATTCAATATCACCCGATCACAGATTCGTTGTACTACAGTGTTCACACCTCGTTGGGACTTAACGACCCGAGGATACACTATACTCCTCTGATCTTAATTGCATTTGTTTCAGACTGTTTGAAGTTTATCACGGTTGACCATTCACAAGTGGTTAGCTTGTGTGATAAAACTTGACGGTTTGGAACCAATCAGCAAGCCAATTGTTTCTAAACCACATTTTGTTGTTTGTTATGACAATCCATTGCATCTAGAGAATTATCAACCGAATCTTTTTCATCGTTTATGTAAGACGACCAGTCATTACCACAATCCGGTTCCTCCTGAATTTTAAATATATATATACATAAGTAGGGACGTATGCTTTAGCTGATATTTAAACTGTAACTGAAATATAACGTACAATAATGGGGTCACCGGGTATTTTATTTTCCTCTTTAGGTGCAACTGGTGGAAGTTGAGCACTAATTTCACCTCCATATTCCATAACAGGACATTTTTGGGTCATGGCACAAGCTTCAACAAGCATACCAAGGTTACATGGTTGCGTTTCTTTAAGCCCCTCATCATTGTCAATGTCCGTTGCATGGTCCGCATGGACAATCTTATATCCATTAGGGCCTACAATATGAGACGATGTGGCCTGTATCAACCAATGTTTGATATAAGTGTGGACACGAACGATTACTTGAGTTTGGTATAAACATTGGAGGTAAACTGAAAAGTAAATACAAACCTTTAGATCATCGGGAGTAACGTCAGGGTCGTTTGTGGTGGCACAACTTTTAATATGTTGATGATTAACAACAGCATAATTATTAAGACCCAATAGTTCGTGTACTTTTGAAAGTCTGCTTTTCACAGACATAAACACATCAAGTACAAAAGGTGTGTTTCTGACCGAATGAATGCCGTTTTCTATCATCAAAACTTTTTTATTCAAATCCACTAACTCACGAAATAGAAGCCCTGTTGAATGAGTAGTTCCCGTTTGTGCAAGATTTAAATTGAAATCGTCCATGCACAAGTTTAAATTGAAATCGTCCGCGAATTCATTTGAATGCTCTGCAGTCTTGTAACCACTGTCTGTCTCTGGAACAGACAAACCATCTATAAATTGGGCGCTGGCAATACACCACGGTTGCTTCATTTCAGCTTGTGTTGCAGAAAGTTCAGCAATGGGAGTTGAATCCTAACAACAACAAAAAAAAAAAAAAAATGAAATTACTCAAATACTGTGAACTAATTCAGGTACAAGTTAGTGGGGTCAGCAATGTAAGACTGTGTGATGCATACCGGTCCAAAGAGGTTACAACAGTTCGGGTTCCGAAACTTTGAAAGTCCTGACCAAGCAAGACCATGTGGAATGATCTTATTGTCTTTCACCCACCAACGTGAGCTTTTAGGATAAGTCTCCAAAATCCAAATCTGTAATAGCCACAACTGTCATCTTTAAAACGTGTACTTATGCAGCTATCGTTTTTGAAAATGTTTCAATGTTTACAAAAGTAAAGGTCACCTATTTAGGATGAAACAACACCTTTATGGTTACAATTTAAAAAATAAATCACAAACAAAAATGTGTTATAACATTTTTGTTATCTAAATTACGGGTAACTTTTATATTACGTGTATACATAACAAAACACCATGATTTCATAACAATAACACAACAACATTAATTATAGGTACTTTTGAAATGAATAAGTAATAGCACAACAAAATAGAATCAAAAGCAAACTACAGAGAATTCAAACCTTGAAGGCCCAAGCGAACCCGTATAGATTGTATGTGGCACTGAACTTTGGGTTTTTTTTCAATTTTAACAGATGATCTTTTCTGTGAATATGAACAATATTGACAGTCCTTTCATAAAATTTATGCCACATATATTCACCCCAAGGAAATACATTCCAGGCTTCAAAATCATCAACCAAGGACAATAAGTGATTATGGACGCAATTCCTGTCTTCTTTTCCCATAAACCCCAGCTCTGTAGCTACCAGCAGACACACCCTAACAGCATCCTCATCAGAAAGAGATAACCACCTTTTCCCATCCTTTTTTTCGTCATTAACAAGTTCCAAAAGATCAATTGCATGTACATTTGTTATACCATTACTATTTTTTTTAAGGAAATACACGGTCGAAAAATGCGCTAGATGGTTTAATAGGTTTTGAAACTTTGCCAAATCGAAACCTTGTTATCAGACAAAATTATTTCCGGCCAAACCTTAACGAATGATCCCCAATTTGGAATGTTAGTGGAGGGGAATCAGAGGAGATGTTAGAAACATATACCTGGTGTTGCAAAACATAATGCATCAGAAGGCAGTCATTCTCGCATGACTTTATATCCAACCATGGACCAAATATTGTTTGCCTGAACAACCTTTCCTGGGTTTCGTTCTTTGACAAACAAAGTTTAATATCTGGCAGCAACTTCAATGTAGAACGAACTGCGATTTTACAATTGTACAACTATAATTTTGTCATATGGAATTATAGAGTAAAATTAATTAGGTTTAGAGGGTTTTGTGAATAAGATGTGGTTTGTGATGTAGAAGAAGACGTTTAATTGTAGGAGCTGTTAGAAATTGTACAAGAAGATGTTTGATTGTGTGAGTACGGGCGTGATGTTGTGTGCGTTATTATTATTAGTTTTATAATACAACCAGTGTAAAATGACCATATTATCCTCGTGTATAAATACAAGTTGCCCAATATTATATAGTTACCCGAAGATACAATTTGGTTTTCCAAAAAATAATACCTTACAATACATGACATATAATCTCAAAATACGTACTTCGGTCATACCTTTGTCGGACACATGGCACCTCATGGTTGGATACTAGAAAATCGCTGGGCAACTGGTCCATTTTCATTCGGCAAAAGTGCGTGGTCCGGAAAGTGAAAAGCCTCAGGGCGCGCGGTCTATTTGACTAATTTTCCCTTAGTTTAATTGCGTACGCAGATAAACGTACATTTAACTCAAACCGACACTAGACTATGCTCAGTCTACCTATTATATGCATTTTTGGTTTCTTACAATCATATTTTTAAAGTCACATTTTACTTTTTCCAATTTTTCGTAAACCTTAAACCTGTTACGTTTTACGTGATTTAAACCTATGTTTTTAGGTTTTAATGGCATTTAAACCCTCCGATGAACTCACCACTCATCTAAACTACTAAAATAGGTTATGATAACAAGTTTTAATATTTTTATATGTTTTACATTTTATTACTACCTGATGTTACTTTACGCGTCTTGAAAACTCTACATTTTAAATTACTGGGATCAAGACTACACTACATAACATATTAATACCCAAATAATACCACAAAATAACCCACTATCACCCCCTCCCTTGTTTGTGCCTCCTACCACAACCACTCCACACTTATCCATTTAGTTGGACAAGTGTACCCTTTTGCTAACTACATATACACTAAACTCATTCACATAGTTCTTGTCACCAAAGAAACTTCTCTCATTCTTTTTCTTTATCTCTTGGTGCTGTGGGTATACAAACACAAACACCCTTTGTAGTTTGATTTTTGGTTAAAGTTTTGATTCAAGATTGAAGGTTTAGGTGTTACTGATTTGTTCTTGGGTTGTTTCCTCATCTAGTTATTCATTTTAAGGTTATGCTGGAGGGTTTTCCTTGTGATATTTCCAGGGCTTTGATCAAGTATTCTTGGGTTAAAAAGGGTATAAAAATTTGGGTAAAGTGTAGAAGGAAAGGGTACAAGAGTTATGGTAAATTTTTGGTTTAGTGGTCCTTGTTCTTGTAATCTTTCTTGTTCATCATCAATTGTAAGGAAACCAAACTTGCACTTTTCATTTCATTAATGAGATTTCATGTTTTCTTTATGTATTTTATATGCTCTATATATTTATTATGCTTAATTATGCTTGGTACATAGACTAAATTACTAGAAAACATAAAAGGACTAGACATGCAAAACTAATTTTTGAATAGGGGTAAAAATGGAATAAAATGACTTAATCAGTGGACTGTGGACCTAAACTAAAAATATGAGGTTAAAAATCTATGTCTTGTGGTCATTAAGATAGAAAATAAACATAAAAGTTGTCGAAAACCGCACACTGAAATGTATTGACTAAAAGCTCATTGATCTAGTCATTTTCAATACTTGGACAAGTTTTATGAAATATAGCTAACAATTTAACTTAAACGTAGCCGCAAAAATGGGCTAAATCAGAGTTGTAAAACTCAAGATGCATCCGTTTTTGGGGGATAGTTTTGAGCTGTCCAAAACTCAGCTTGTATACATAGGGGTAAATTGGTAATTTCACTTAGGTTATATAATTTTTGACTCAGTGGGCACACTCAAATCCTTTCTGGAGATATAAAAATCAAATTATAATTCTTTACGATTTATGAGTAATGAATTTTTAAATTTAAACATTTTATAAAAATCCTAATAGCACTAAGACTTGGGGCTTGTAAAAGTTTAGTAACTTGTCAAATTTAACCCTTGAACTCTTATAAACTTGACAATTAGCATTGCTTGACCACTTTACATAAAAATCGAAGTGGTATGACTCACTATCGGAAATAGAGTTGTTTACCTTCTATACATTAATGGACTGAGACATGACAAACTTGAACTTATGAACTATTAAAAAGGACAAAAGACTAAAATACCAAGTATATTATAATTTGAGCTCGTGACTATTTTTAAAAGTGTCAAAACTAAACTTAAACGCTTATTTCACTTTTACAAATATTATATACTAAGGCATAATTAAAATAATAACTTAGAAAGCATATAGGCATAATTACATTATTGTTTTAAGAACCTAAGACACACATATATGTTTAAGTTACTCACAGGGCTTTCTCGGCTTATCCACTACTTTACCTTGCACTTTGCTATTTAGTTTGCTTGCGGTGAGTTTGTAGCCCCATCTTTTACTCTATAAATTGTTTATAAACCCTTGGAGATACATGCTATTTTTGCATGAACACAAGTACTTTATAAACTGTATGCTTATCTGAATGTTTTATTAACACTAAGTACCACTATTGCCAAAATCAAGTCCCTTTATCATGAACCATTAATCACTAGTTTGAGAGCGCGAATATACTGAATAAGCCTATAGGATTGATGAATCTCGCCTGGTTAGCCGGATAGGGAACGAGACATACTATATTTGAGTTACTAGGTATACGACAAATTACCTACATGAGGGAAACTGTTACAACTATTATTATCATTGTTTTGATATTTTCAGTTAATGCTGTGAGTGTCATGAGCTTAGTGTAATTAATATTGTTTTACTGATATTTGTATTCGTTGCAAATTATCACCACAACATTGAAATCTTGTGTTCCACTATTTAATTATAAACCTATGAATTTCACTCAACTTTTGTGTTGACTTTTTAACATGTTTTATCTTAGGTCCTTAAGGTACTTGGTCGCACGGAGTAGCATGGATATTTTGAAGGCTGCATTTTGTTATTATCATTCGAAAAACTTAAAAACTTTATGCTAATGTATTATGTACTTATGTAACTATCTAGGACCTCTCTTTTGTAAGCTCTGATATTTTATGCATTCAAATGATAATCCTTTTTAAAACGTCTCACTTAGAGTCTTTTTCTATAATTTATGGCTATTGTTCTATGAAGTAATACCCAATTTTAATTCCGGTGTTATAACGAAATTGGGGGTGTTACAACTCTTAGGTACCCATGACACAAAACCCAATACCCATGACCCAAGACCCATTGCCCATGACCCAAGACCCAAAAACCATGACCCAAAACTCAGAATTGTAACCAAAAATCTGGACTAGATTAACCAGTGTGCCGGATCCCTAGGTTATAACTGGTTGGATTCATTTTATAAGGGATCTGCCGGTATAAATAAAAGGCCATTTCTTCATTGTTTCTTACCCATTCTCATACATCTCTTCTTATATTCTTATATCTTTCTAACCTCATAACTCAAATCATTTTTGTAGTTTTCTTTTAGTGATTCTCATGGTTCTTCGTAAAAGACGAGATCACGATTTAGCATACAAGACTTGCAAACTTTAAGAGAAATGTTGCTAGCCTTCACCATCATCACAACATCACTGAATTGATTCTTGTACTTCATTCATTGCATTGTACCATAAACTTGTAGTGTTAGTTTGTGTTGATCGGGTTAGTTCTTCCTTTGTAAAGAAGTCGGTATTTAGCTTTGTAACGGATAAAGTGTAAGCGCCGTTGTGAGGTTTCTCTATCGGTTAAGGAGCTTGTTGATATGGTGTTTACGAACTCTCAAGTTGGATACACGAGGAGTGGAGTGGGGCAAGGAAGGTGTCCTTGTAGCCGAACCACTATAAATTATTGTGTCACACTTCTATCTCTTTTTTACTTTACTTTATCGTATTTATTTATTTACTTATATTCTTGCATTATCAATACCTCACTATCTAAAGGTTTCACATATACTTGATCTAAATGTTATTTGAAACTAACTTTAAATCGATTAAACTATTCAACCCCTTTCTAGTTTTCTACACTATGCTACAAAGATTCAAGGTTAACTTTGAAAGATCAAATCGTCTATAAATGCTCAAACAACTGGATACAAAAAATTCTTCAACAACAATCAAATATGACAAGGAAAAGGCTTTCAAAGATTTCAAAAAAGAGCTACTTCAACAAAAAAGAAAAGTTCAAATATTTCAAAGAAGAGCTACTTCAAAAAGAAAGAAAAAAGATTCAAAAGAAGAGAAAGACTTCTATGAAAGATTCTTCTTTAAGTTTACAAGTTACAAGATTGTTAGATAGTTCTAAGTTGATCATTTAAGGGGAGATTGTTAGAGATAAAAATAATATACTTGTTCTACCATGAAGTGTATGGACTAATCTTGTTAAGTTGAAAAACTTTCCCCTCTATGAAAGTATAAATAGAATATGAATAGAGAAGGAAAGTTTTTTTTGTAAGTATTAACTCAGTTGTAAAACTCATAACACTTTGATATCAACAAAGAAAATTTTACGAACTCTCTTTCAATGACACACACTTTACACACACTAATCTCTAATCATTAGATCCAAGCTCGTTCTAACATTCTGCTTTATAAAAAAAATAGATAAATTGAAAAATAAGCAATCCCAAACACCCTCATAACGAGGATATTTTGAGGCTATTATATGCGCCAGTGATGTCGTATATTTGTTTGTTAATTGCTTTTTTTAGAAGATCAAAATATAAAAGCTAAATTTTGGAGGTAAAAAAAGGGCAAATGATTAAAAAAAGTATCATATTTGTTATCATTTGATCTTGAGGGTAGCGAACAAAATATTTTGATTTTGTGGGTATTATACTTTCAAATTCATCCTCTTTAGGGTACTTTGTGACATTTTTGCCCTTCGGGAAATTTTTTTTTCTATTAGCTAAGAGGGGCAAAAATGTCTAAAAATTTCAAAAAATACCCTAAAGAGGATGGATTTGAAAGTATAGTACCCACAAAAGTAAAAATTTTTGTTCACTACCCACAAGAGCAAATGATGTCAAGTATAATAATTTTTTTTTTATCATTTACCGAAAAAAGAAAGTAGTATCGTATGACATTCATAAGTTTGTTTATATACTTTTAAATCATTTGAATACGTGCAAGTTTTATCGTAGTTTTGTGGAAAGACTTGGTTAAAGTATAACAAATTTTAACAAAAACCTTGTATGATCAAAATCTTGTAAAAGGTATAAGTTGTCTTAAAACGTGTATTTTTTTTTTTTTTTTTCTTGAAACAATAATTTGAAATGGAGGGAGTATAAATTAACACTTGTACGGTTTAAACCTTGGATTGCTTGGTTGTTAGAATAGAACCACTTTGCCACTAAACCTGACCATGATATATTGCTAATAAATGCAACAAATGCTATATAGTAATAAATTAGCTTATGAATGGTAAAACATTGTTGACAAATGTATATGTGTTAATGCTAATGATAATATGATAATTATCGTTTCGGTTCCACTTAGCATCATGCTTTGAACTTGTTTTAACCCTCAAAAAGCTAAATGTATTAAAGAAAAGATGTTATGCCATAAAATACAAACATAGAGTCTTCTATTGACATTATTCAAACATATGAGTTGTTACATGGATCCTTTGACGGACTAGAGTACAGAAGCATAAATACGAATCGGATACTTCTTACGAGTATGAATTGTGGGTTCAATCATGATTAGAATGCTCCCAACTAGTAGTGATTTGACATCAAAAATGGTTTGAAGGTCATCAGAATTCCAATTCCCTCTATTACGTTCAATATGAAAAATATCATATGGTCTCCTGTGAGAAATAAACAAATTTATAAATCTTCGAAAATGTGTCTTTTAAATTGAGCAACATTCTCATTGCAAGTTGTAAAGAAGCTTTGATTATACATCGACTTTTGAATGACTATAAACTGACCTTTACCAGCTTGCCATAGAGATCCATCAATGTATCAAAATAATGACTCATAAAAGAAGATTGAAGAAGAATATTGGCTTGCTTTTAATATGTATGTGTTTCTTTGCATGCATGCAAAAAAGTTAAGTACGTGCTTAGCTTGACTATGCGAGGATAGAGGGAAGTCTTTCTAGGATTTACAGTATAGGACACTAAGCATTCAGTGCGAAGAATTCGCTTAATCAAGCGACAAAAAAAGAAGAAATGAGCTGAGGATAATGGTACCTGGAAGAATTGCTGCATTTAGTCTCTTTTGGGACCAGGATAAACTACAATATGGAAGGACAGAAATGAGATTACAATGATGTGAATCACGTCTTATTTATTTATAGATGTTGAATCGTAAACTGAAACAATGTTATACACAAATGAATACTCACAGTGCTCCGCCACATGCAGGGCCAATTGCTTTGCAAATTGACTGCAATGTCATCGATATACCATTGGCTGCACCTCTTTGATGTTGATGCTGAAATTGATATATATGTGTACAGATTATTTATATTCCTAAACCACGTAAAAAATATAGAAAAGCAAAAAAGGTCGTGAAGCGAGTAATCTCACCACGGCTGAATTTTGCAGCAAGAACGTCCCAGTTATGATGGACACCTAAAAAATATTAGAAACATAATTATAGTGGAGATAATATTACGACCGGTCGCAAAACAAATTATCATTTAAATACTCAGATCTTAGTTTTGTAAATCATTTATCTTTTGGTAAAACAAAAATTTATTGTTTCAAATATTAGATCTGTCCTCATACAACCATGTTTCTAATCTCATAAAAGAGCATGTATTGATTATAGTATGCAGAAATCGGCTACTACAACATCTGTAGGTCAAGTGAAATAGCAACACAAAATGGTTTGCCATTGACCAGCGAGGCAGTGAACACTTCTTTTTGGCTAATATTTGATTAATAAAAACTATTTTTAATTATTGTGATCACATTTTTTTTGAAAGAAAAAAGCTAAGGAGATCGCACAAACTCGAATCTCTTTGCTAACTTTTATACCATATGATCCATTTACTTTAACAATTTCTTTTAGTTTTACAAACTTTAACCGATTTAAAATATAAAAAATAGCTCATTGACTAATATTCACATAAATTGAGTAAAATTACCATACTTACTTGTTACCTTAGATCAAAAAGAGCACATTTCCACAAGTAAATTTGATATGTATTCATCTAAATCAAGTAATAATATACATGAGAAGATAGCATTTAGTCTCTGAAAACTCACTGATAAAACATTCTTCACGATCGATGCAACATTTAATGTAAAGGCGAGCATGAAGCCTGATAACAGTGCTATGTACGGATAACTTGCGAGTATAGGTATAGACAAAACCTACAAAAGAGAAAGTTGGGTTAACCCGAGTACAATGGACTTATCTAATACTTGGTTCCTCCTCTTTAGTTGGTTATTTTGACTTAGGATGTCAAATAAACTACTAATTACTAGTATCAAAATTCATTTGAAGATATTATTCTTTCATGCAAAATTCTACAAGTACACTATAAAGTATAATAATTATCATTATGCAATTAAGAATACAATATAGTAGAAAAATAAGTGATAATTACAATTTGTTATTTAAAAGTTTGATATCAAAGCAAAGGGAAGACAATTATTAGAGAGTGGAGGAAATGGTAGAACTGCTTACTCCGCAGATACGTGCTACAACGATGGGACCAAAAATCCTCTCCATGATTGGATACAATGAGGTCTGGAAAAGGAGAAGGCCAATCCCTGCACAAAGACTTATGTGATCAGCATCAAAGTTTGTTTGAGGGTGTGGAGACCAATCCAACAAATTCCAAAAGGTGAAATTGATTGATCATTGATATATTTATCAAAAAAAGTGAAAAGAAAATGAATATGAAATAATGGATCAAGTAAGCACTATGGTCTATAAAAGAATATTCCCCTTGTTTAAATGTTGACAATGCATATAGTTACTGACTTCAAAACCTATCATTTGGCCTTTCATTGTAAACCAGTTATCATTCTTTCATATTTAAGAAAAAGGTATATTTTGTCCAACTTTTAAGAGTTGGTACTACGTTCTCACCTGTAATAGAAAGGACGGTGCCAACATCCCAGGTAGAATAACTGAGGCCTCCCAAACTCCTAGGGCTCACAGCCCACAATGAGAAAATCTGTGATTCATAAAAGCAAATAATATGTTAAAATTATGATGGATGTTTGGATGATCCTATTCAAAAAGCATGACAAAATGTATGAATATTAGGCCTCCTAAATTTGCAGTGAGTTTTGGCTTGTCGAGTGCTTTACTTCCAAACAGTCTAAGACTTTTCATTGCAAAATAACTAACCATCATTCTTGCACAAATAACACTAAATCTTAAAGGCCGAGCATCCTTGAACGAATTACTTATATGCACTTGTTTTCCGACAGAGTAATGGCTATTTAATTTTCATTTCTTTATGCATTCTTGTGAAAGGTTGATCTGTTTCAACTAAAATTGAAGCACATTGATTTCTTCAATGAGTGGGTTTAGGAATACATGACGCATGCTGTGTAATCTGTAGTAATTTTCACAAGTTACCTCTGAGTACGCCGTGTCATGGAGCGAAAAAACACAATAAACAATAATGGAAGACATTAAAGGCCAGTTCTTGAAGAGGCTTATAAAACTGGAGTCTTTTTTGTTATCCGTATTTTCCTCAACATCGGGGATACAGGAAGTAGATTCCAGCTCATTTTTCTTATGGAAGTGCAACGTTTCCTGCAGTTTGAAAATGTGTTAAATAAGATTCATTTAATGAGCTTGAAATTAAGATGTATGTCCTATAAACAAAGGGAGATTTCTAGCTATTAGGTATGGGTTTTGGTGAACTTGTGTATAGAAATCACATTCCATGGTTATAGAAAATCGTATTGGTTCAAAGAGTTTCTAAGCAGAAAAAAAAAAGCAAAATCACAGAGATGATGGTTAGTTTACTAAATAAGGCGCTGCCCATTTGATCTCGCGAAAATCCACAGCGCCCTACTGCCCCCCGTGACTCCTGCAAGTCGTCGTAAACAAGTGCACAAGACTTTTTTTGGCGAAAGCTTGGAGTTCCTCAAGTTATTGTTCAAGTTGTCAGTATTAGTATTTTAATTGTTATCTCTTCCCTCAATGCTATCTATTAGGGTTAATTTTATAGAATACCATGTACTTTTCTCAAAGAACATATGTATATTTGAGGATGGTTTTTGATAATTAAAAATAATAAAATGTTGGGTTTTCAAAAGTTCAACGTCATTAAAAGACTTCAGCATTTAAGATAATCTCGTGTTTTCTTGCATTAGTGCCCACGGTACTCCGCACATCCTAACGCATTGGGCTATTCTTCTCCCTGTCTCGAAGTCTAAGTTACATAAAATGGCTCATGACACAAAAATCGCCAAGAGAGATTAACCACAAAAACTAAGGTTATTAATGTTCATGGTTTCCAGTAAACATGTTTTATTCGTCGCTAACTCCTATTCAAACACTCATCTTCTTTAGTTTTTTATTAATGACAGGAATATATTTCATTTGATAAAAGAGAGTTGGCTACTTAGAAAATTAATGGATACATATATAGAAGTAGAATCTGTGACAGAGGTTTGAACTGTATCTTGTTAAGATGCACTAATTTCAGACAGAACCATTAATGAAAATGTTAAGTGCCTGAGAAACTGTACCGGAAGCCAACATGCACCAATGGTCACAAAAAGTGCGAAAATGGAGATACTAAGGCAAGGCAATAAGTATGGAAATCTGCATTGCAAGTCACAGTTGTTACATAAAATCAACATCCATAATAATTACAATAAGATAAATAAATTAACAAACACTAACATTACCTCCCAAATAAAGAATCTGAAGATACTAAACCTGGAAACTTCTCCGCGGGCTTAATTTAAAATAAAACAGAAAACGTTAGACACTAAAAATGAATATGCGCAAATCTTCCATCTAAGATCATCACTATCTCGTTGGTGATGCTGGCATTGGTACAAGTATATTGAGCATATAAGACTGTGTCCGATGAAACTAAACCTATGGTCTTCCAGAAATTAAAGAACACTTTGTTGTTATCCTCACTATCGAACTTGATCATTTTTCTTAGCAATGATCCTACTCGTGAAACTAATCCTCTATAAGATAGTGATTTGTATGTAAACAATGATAATACATCAACCAAACTAATCCCCTTAAGACATTTACTCATGTACATGTACACCCACACCCACAAACAATACAAACTTTTAATAGTTTGCGTGTGTACAGTGTATATGTAGATTTTTGGGTATTACGCACATCCACAAAATCTTAAATCGATTTATAATATCCATTCTAATCAAGATACATGTGGAGATAAAAACCTGTGCAAGGAAACCACCCAAAGCCGGGCCAACGATCAGTCCTATGCCCCATGATGTACTAATCTGAAATAGATCACAAATTGATTAAAAAAAAAACAACAAAAAAAAAACAAAAAAAAAAAAAAAAAAAAAAAAAAAAGAAAAAAAAAAAACCAAAAAGGGCCAATCACTTACACCCGACAATCCTAAGGCTTGATGCTCCTCACGGAAAAGTTCAGATGCATATGCCTGTTTACAGCAGAAAGAATAAAAATCGCTGAATGAAAAACACTAGATCCATCTTATAGCTATTGAACTACTAAGCAAGGTTAAATAAAATAAGGAATACCTTTATGGGTCCCATTAGCCCGTTTAAAAAGCCAAGAAGAAACCTTGTAGTTATAGCCATCCAATAGTTTACGCTAAAACCAAAAAGCGTGTTGAAAATAACCCTGAAAAAGGCAACATTAACATTTTAGGAGAAGATAAGTTTTACGAAGTGGTAGCCAAACAGTCTAAATCATATAGTTACTAACACTGTTGAAGTGCCCAACAGAATAACTGGTTTTCGACCATATCGATCAGCCACTACTCCCCAAAAGATGGATGTGAGTGCCCTTCCAACAAAATATGCAGACCCTTCATATGATAAAGGAACACATGGTTATACAATTTCAGTAGAGGTATTACATATGCAAAAAAATTAATTGCTTACCGACAAAGCCTGCATAGTAACTAATATCCTCATCTTTCTCAGCAATGTTAAAATCCCTCACCTACAATAGAAATCAATATAATAAAAAACATCTGCTACAAAAAAAATTGAAATTAATAAGCGACAGAAGTGAACACACTTACCATGAAGTAAAGAAACGGAAACAATGATGATATTGGCAGTGCTGAGATATAATATGGAGATAGATGTTACATATCAGCATCGAGATACATTTATTATCATCTAACATAAACAAGCTCATGGGCGTATATGTAGTTTTTATAACGACAGGTTTATAAGGTTCTTGATGGGTTTATACACAACATATGAATCCTTAATTTACTTATAGCTTTTGTCGTGAAGTTCTTGACTTTTATAACCAGGTTTTGGTCATTAATAGCAATAAACTTTTTCAAATGTACCGATTTGATACATGAATTCTGAGAAAGCTGTTTAAATGTAATGAACTTTCATAAAGTGTTCCAATTTGCACATTTTGATGACGTGTCATATCTGAAAGTTTGACACGTGACACCATTTATAATGTGAATGTGCAGATTGAAACACTTTAAGAAAGTTCGTTATATTTACTCAACTTTTTCAGAGTTCACGTACCAAAACGAGATAACGAAGAAAGTTCGTTGTTATTCTTTGACCAAAACCCTTTATATTTTGCGTTTTTCGCAACTTCACCCCAGTGTTGTCCAAAAGATCACCACTTTCATTGTGGTGTGTTTTGCTGGTGACTTAGCCCCAGATTTATCTAATTTTTAAACCTTTACCGACTAAAGTTTTGCACATCTTGGTGGTAGGGGTGTTCATCGGTTCGGTTATCGGTTTGTTCGGTTCGGTTTGTTCGGTTAATTTTTTTTTTTTGGTATAACCGAAAACCGAACCGAAAACCAAACACCCAACCGAACCGAAAACCGAACCCCCAATAACCGAAAACCGAATCGAATAACCGAATTTTTATTTTTTTTTATTTTTTATTTTTTTTAATAATTTTTTCATTTATTTATATGTATTTTTTGAAAAAAAAAAAATTCAAGCTTAAAAATATTATATATATATTATAAAAGAGTTTTAATATATTTTTTTAATATAAATATATAAATATATATATATATATTTATTTAATTTCGGTTTTCGGTTGGGATGGCTAAAACCATAACCGAACAGTAAACCGAACTTTTATTTCGGTTCGGTTCGGTTTTGGCAATTTCGGTTCGGTTACGAGTTCGGTTCGGTTATTTTCGGTTTGGTTCGGTTTCGGTTTTCGGTTTATTCGGATATTACCCAACCCATGAACACCCCTACTTGGTGGACTTTGGAAAAGAAACCAAAAGACCACTAGTACTATAAGGTAGAGGCCACTGCCCGTGGGTTTACTGGGTTTACTGGTTGGCACTAGAATTGGATATGGGTTAATTTTAGCCCAGATGTAATGCTTGATGCCTATGTTGGCTGGAATAACAATGTCAATCCTGACAATGCTTCCGCACTCCCTCCTATCCCACGTGGTCCTCCCAGGAAACTTTTCAACAGGTTGCAAAATATGATTGTTTACCAAATACCTTTATACGAAGGTGATTTGGTGCGAGCTCGATTGAGCTCTCACTGGGAAGAGGTCCATGTGCCTGTACTGCGTTGGGATGGTGACGACAAGGTTTTACTTTACATTTGTTTGGTCTAATCATTTTTTTTCTTTTTATTTGTGATAATGACTTATCTTTTTTAGGATTTGGATATGGTTGATCTCATCGTAAAGCAAAATGATGCTTTGCTGACTTTGACCAGTGAGCTTGAGGCTTAGGCTGAGCCCGTGGATATAGATGGGGGAGTTAGGTGGAATTAGCCTAATAACGTCCCCCATGAGAATGTTGAAGGGGTTGTTGGTGCCCATCCTAAGGAGGTTGTTGCTCCATTTGTGCAGGAGAGTATGGAGGAAGTTACGTTTGAGACTCCAAATGCTCAAGCAGAGGAGGGTGTTATCCTGTCAAATTTATTGAGACGAAGAAGATAAGTGCAGAGGTTTTGGTCTCCATGAAGATCTCTTCTAAGTCTCGCCAAGGTGAGCATGGTCGCCTTGATAAGAAATGAAAGGTTTTATGGACATTTTAATATACGTATGACCGGATTCGAACTCGAGACTTCGGGATTGCACACATTACGTATGAAAGTTGATGTTAAAATAATTAATATATATAAAATGTTATTATTATTAATTATTAGTCACGAAATAAATACTTAACGTTAGTTAATATTTAACGAGGTTTGGCTAACGGTCGTTAAATATAAACTACGAGGACTAGAGATGAAATTATAAGTCGGGAAGGATCTAGAATCCCTTTGGGATTGATGTGGCCGATCGGTTGGGTTCCCAAACCCAAACCCACACAAACTTGTTCTCCAAGATTAGTTACCTATAAATACAAACTCATTGTATTCATTCTAAACTTAATCTTGGTGACTTGCAAACCTAATTTCTTTTCTCCTTTTCCCTCTTTCTTGTGTTGGCCGATCGGTTCCAAGCCCTCCCCTAGGGTTCCGATTTTTCCAACTCAAGTTTAAGTGTTTGGTTTGTTTGTCATCAAGAACCTAGTCTTTCACCTCAATTCGCTAATAGTACGTGTGTATAAGAACGAATGACAAATATACTTGTGTTTGTAGGATTTCTGGTGGTCGACTTCTTTGTGGGTCGAATTGGTTTAAACCCTAAGCTAGGGTTTTGGTTATTGTTCCTCATTCACATTAACGTGTGTTTCTTGATTTGCTAAAAGGTACGCGTATTCTTATTCGGTTAATTACTTACATATATTATCCTTATTACTTCCGCTGCATGTTTTGATGATGTTTACATGTTTTTATAATGTTATGATTAGTAAAACCCAACAGTGGTATCAAAGCCAGGTTAATATGATGTAATTAATTACCGAAACACATAAAAATTGAATCTTTATGGTTATTGCATGCTTATATTGGTTTCTAGGGTTTTGATATTGGAAACCCTAATTTTTTTAATAGGGTCGATTACCCTTTATTATATTAATTAGGTTTTAATTTTGTAAAAGTTGTAGAAACCCTAGGATTGCATGCAAATTTTATGTGGTTATTATGAATAATTTTTATGTGCCATGTATTTATGCGTATCTTGGGATATACTTGTTATGATGAATCCATGGTGGAACATGCATGTTTTGCTATAGATTATTGTTGTTTATTAATTGTTAAGTGATATACACATGTTTATTTATTTGATAATTATTGAATTGGGGAAGACCTCAATTATACTAATAAAAATTCGTTATGTGCTAATTGGTATATTATTGAATTTGGCTTACGCAATCGACTTGTCAATGCATGTGGCCCATCTACCTTCTAGGTGAAAGCCCTAGTTAATGTATACATTATTTTAAGCCTAGAATTGTTTATTAGGTTTTATCGAAATAATTATGCATGTGGCTAATTGTTTTACATATGTTAAATTGTTTAGTTATATGTTTATATTATTTGACTTTGTTTAATTTTTATTAAAGTACTTTTTTGTTTATATCTTGTATGACATGTTAGTAAGCAAAAAGGGTTTTTTATGAATAGAAAATTAAATGGACTAAATAATGGCGAAATTGATTTGTTTTTCTAAGTATTAATTCTTGAACTTTTAATCGATTGATGCGACTGTACTAAATGGTTAGAACGGCTCACCCAAAAGGACAAACTAGAAAGGGGGTTTAAAGAAGTGCGCACAGTCACACTGAAATGATGTCTAAGGTTATGCTTTTGCGCTTACCTGGTCCTCTGCCCCCCTGTGCGTTCGATTGGAGCTACCTGGTATAACCATTCTATGTACGAAGCATCTTAGTGCAAAGTTGTAAGTTTCTCAACGCATCGATTAAAACTTTGTAGAATTTAATCTTAGCAATTAAAATATTATGTAAGGTTTTTCGAAAATTTTATGCTATAAAGTTGTATGCATGCTTCTTTATACATAAGTTTTGATTACACGTCAAAAATTGTACCCTTTAAAATTTAAGTTTATGCCATCTAATGATATGAAACACTTGAAGTTGTAATTTAGTTATGTGAGACCTTGAGCTAGATTACGATAACAAGGTGAATCTTTATGTTGTGTGAGACCTCAGCTTAATAATTTGCAGTTTCTAAATTAGACAACTTAATTAAGTTAGTTAGTGAGACCTATAACTTAAGGCATAAGATGGGATAAAATATGCTTACATTTTGCATTAATTGTTTTGGCAAAATTGTAAATCTCATAACTTTTGGAATTGAAAACTTGTTTGTCAATTATTGTTTTTCAACAATTACCTATTCTATACTTTCACCACTAGCAGATCAACTGATGTGGTGAAACTATGATAATGAGGATCCAAAATTCAAAGAAAATTCTATGGTTAATATGAATATTTGACCAAAGGGTATTTTATTTTCTTGAATGTTTATTTATCGAAAGTACTAACTTTTGAACTTTTATTTTCTGTAGAAATGGCTCAAGCTGAATCTACTGCACTAGCCTCGTCGTTCAAATCTATGTTTGATCGAGAGAAATTGACTGGTAGCGCGAATTTCAATGATTGGTATCGGCAACTCAGAATTGTCTTGAGGGTTGCCAAAAGACTAGATTATTTGACTACGCCTTGTCCTCCTGAACCTGCAGCTGATGCTACTGCTGAAGCACGAGCTGCATGGAAAACAGAGTATGATAGGTATAATGAGGTCGCCTGCATTATGCTTGGGAGTATGGCTCCAAACTTGCAAAAACAGTTTGAGAATTACTTCCCTCACTTCATGCTAGTTGAATTGCAAAGGTTATTTGAAAAGCCTGTGACTGTAGAGCTGTATGATCTGATAGATGCTCTACACAGTTGCAAGCAAGGAGAAGGGAAACATGTGAGCGCCCACTGCCTGGAAATGATGAGTTACATGGACCAGCTCGGGAGACTCAATTACGTCTACCCTAATGACATACAAATTGGCCTGATCAACAGATCCCTTAACAAGGAGTTTGATGGTTTCGTGCGTAATTATAATATGCATTGCACGGGGAAGACAGTTAGTGAGGTACATGCAATGCTCATTGACTACGAGAAAGGTTTGCCCAAGAAGGCCCCTACACCTACGGTTTTAACCATCCAAAAGGGTAGGATTTCTCCGCCTAATAAGCCGCTAGCGAACAAGAAAGGGAAAGGTAAGGGCAAAGTTGATAAGGGAAAACAAGTTATGACTTATCAACAAGAACCCGAGAAGTACCCTCCCAAAAAGCGTGAGAATCCTAAGAAGGATCAGGCTTGTCATCACTGCACCGAGGTAGGACACTGGAAGAGGAATTATCCACTCTACCTTGATGAGTTGCGTACTAAGAGGTATAAAAATACTGGCACTGTGGCTAGTACTTCAGGTACTCTTTTGATGATAGAATTATTTGTTTTTCCTCATAAAATAAATTCCTGGGTATATGATACTGGATGTGGTATTCACATTTGTAATACACTGCAGGGACTTAGAGGTGCAAGGAAGCTCGCCTATGGACAACAATACCTGCACGTGGGTAATGGAGCACATGCAGTCGTTGAAGCTATAGGCACGTTTGATTTAGTTTTACCTTCGGGTTTAGTACTATCTTTGAACGATTGTCATTACGCGCCTTCTATTGTTAGGGGTGTCGTTTCTGTTTCCTTGTTAAAAGATATTGTTTTTATTCATACATTTACTGATTATGGAATTTCGGTTTCTTTAAATGGTGTTTTTTACTTTAATGTTATTCCAGTAAATGGTGTGTTTGAAATTGATTTGCATGATAATGTGATTGATAAAAATAATTCTGTCTTTAGCATCAATAATAAAAGAATCAAAAATTGATTTGGATTCTTCATTTCTTTGGCATTGTAGACTTGCTCATATAGGCAAGAAACGCATGCAAAAGCTACAACACGATGGGCTTTTGCAAGACATCAATGATGAATCATTTGATAAATGCGAATCTTGCATATCTGGGAAGATGACCAAGAAACCTTTTACAAAGAGTTTAGAAAAGGCTTCTGATCTTCTTGGTGTAATACATACTGACGTATGTGGACCACTAAGACATGTTTCAAGGAAGGGTGCTAGCTACTTCTTAACCTTTACTAATGATTTCAGTCGTTATGATTATGTTTATTTACTTAAACATAAACATGAAGTCTTTGAAACATTTAAGGTTTTCAAGAGTGAAGTAGAACTGCAACTAGGAAAGAAGATTAAAGCTCTTCGATCCGATAGAGGTGGTGAATATTTAAGCCAAGAGTTTAAAGATTATCTTGCTGAGTGTGGAATTGTTCAGCAACTCACATCTCCATATACTCCACAACAAAATGATGTATCTGAGAGAAGAAATCGTACATTGTTAGACATGGTGCGATCAATGTTTAATCTTACAACTCTTCCCTTATCATTTTGGGATTATGCTTTAGAAACTGTTGTTCGCATATTGAATATGGTTCCAACTAAGAAGGTTGAAAATACTCCTTATGAAGTGTGGTATGGGAAAGCTCCCAACTTGTCTTACTTAAAGGTCTGGGATTGTGAGGCGTTTGTTAAACGTGACTCAGCTGATAAGCTACAACAAAGATCTGTTAAGTGTATCTTCGTAGGATACCCAAAGGAAACTATGGGTTACTACTTTTACTTTCCACCTGAAAACAAAGTAATTGTTGCTAGGTATGGACACTTTCTTGAAAGGGATCTCATATCTCATGAATTCAGTGGGAGAGTTTATGATCTAGAATATGATCAAGAAGATACAACACCTTCTGAAAACACTAGCCAATCTCAAGTAGAACCTGAAAGTCTGAGTGTTCCACCTGAAGTTGAAGTGGTTCCCATTCGTAGATCTGCAAGGACTACGCGTGCACCTGAGCGTCTATGTCTTAATGTAGAAGCTGAGAAAAATGTGTTAGGGGATCTTGGTGAACCTGCTAACTATAAGGCTGCCATGATGAGTCCTGAAAAGGATAAATGGCAAGTCGCAACAAATGGGAAAATGCAATCCATGAGAGATAACGAAGTCTGGATAGAGGTTGACTTATCTCCAAATGCTAAGGTAGTTGGAAGTAAGTGGCTCTATAAGATAACGACTGACATGGATGGCAATGTACACACCTATAAAGCTCGTCTTGTAGCTCAAGGGTTTACTCAAACTTTTGGGATAGACTACGAGGAGACATTTTCTCCTGTAGCAGACATTAGAGCTATTAGGATTCTTATAGCCATAGCTGCGTACTATGACTATGAGATATGGCAAATGGACGTCAAAACTGCCTTCTTAAACGGTCGCCTAGATGAGGACATCTATATGGCGCAGCCTGAAGGGTTTGTGAATCTAAAATTTCCAAAGCGTGTATGCAAACTTCAAAGATCCATTTATGGGTTGAAGCAAGCATCAAGGCAATGGAACAAGAAGTTTGATGAAGAAATCAAGAAATTTGGTTTCACTCAAAATCTTGATGAGCCATGTGTATATCACAAAGCTAGTGGGAGTAATGTTATTTTCCTTATCTTATATGTCGATGACATATTGATCATGGGAAAAGACATTCCAAGTTTGCAAGATGTAAAGTCTTATCTTGGAAAGTGCTTTTCTTTGAAGGATTTAGGGGAAGCAACATTTATTCTGGGAATCAAGATCTACCGAGATAGATCAAGGCGGCTGATTAGACTAAGCCAAAGTACTTACATTGATAAAATATTGAAGAGATTCAATATGCAAGATTCCAATAAGGGATATTTGCCGATGCAAGTTGAACATGGCTTAAGTAGTGAACTATGCGCATCAACACCTGAAGAGGTGGCACACATGAGAAAAGTTCCTTATGCTTCGGCTGTAGGATCTATCATGTATGCTGTGAGATGTACAAGGCCTGATGTGGCGTTTGCACAAAATATCACCAGTCGATATCAACAGAATCCAGGTGTGAAACACTGGCATGCTGTCAAGAACATTCTTAAGTATCTAAGGGCTACTAAAGAAATGTTTCTAGTGTATGGTGGGAATCCAGATGCAGAACTTGATGTTACAGGTTTTTGCGATGCGTCTTTCCAAACTGATAAAGATGATAAGAAGTCTCAAACGGGATACGTCTTTGTCATTAATGGAGGAGCAGTTGACTGGAAGAGCAAGAAGCAGACAACGACTGCGATGTCTATTACAGAAGCTGAGTACATAGCTGCTTCGGAAGCTGCGATGGAAGCTGTTTAGATTAGGAAATTCATTTCGGGACTCAGAGTAATGCCCTCAATCGAATTACCTTTAAATATGTATTGTGACAACTCTACTTCAATAACATTTGCCAATGAACCTGGAGTCATGAAGGGCGCGAGACATTTTCCTCGTCGATATCACTGTGTTTGAGAACAAGTCGAAATAGGTGAAATCAATCTACTCAAAGTTCATAGAGATGATAATCTAGCTGATCCCTTTACGAAGCCTTTGCCAAAAGAAAAACTTACTGACCATGCTGATGGGATAGGACTTCGTTTAGCTAGTAGTTTCATACAGATCTGTGATTAGTATTTGGATAAAGGATGTTATGAACAAATATTACTTTAATGAAATAAAATAGTTGTTTATGTTTATTTTTCATTTTCTTAATATTATATCCTATATTTGCATGTTTAATCCGTGAATAACTTATGTTATTCTAAATAGTACGTTGTCGATCAATGATGTGGGAATGTCATTGAATTAAGACAAATCTGAGTTTTGGTAGAATATACTTAAAGTATATTGATGTGTGGGACATACCAGATTTACATGATATTCAATGAATTGAATATAGGACAGATCCCAACTTTACATGATGATACTTATGGATCTTTGTCATTAAGTAAGTCATGAAGTGTTTATCCTCAGACTTGAGATACCAGATAACTGTTATGAATGTAGTGCACTTGTGTAAGATAGTTTAACGCTATCCGTAACTGGTAGTTATAAGAGCTATTTTCAGAAGTGTTACAAAGTTAATGAGTTATGTTTGTAGTCAAGAGAATTTGTTCATTTGAATTTGTTTCAAAGCATAATACTATATTTGGGCCCCTCGTAGGATTGACAAGATGTTTGTATGGCCATACCCAAGATCAATCTGGAATACGTTCAGATGATTTGGTAATCTTGTTCAATCAGATATAACGAGAAACAAAATATTAACTTATGAAATGACTTGATCCATATTCATAGTTAATGTAGTATTAGTAACAAAAGGATAAGTAAAAATGATGAATCATTAAATGGTTTTTCCAGGATACCATACTCGATTCGATCTGGGGGCATTGGCGTGTTAGGCTAGACTAAACCAATGTCATTACTATATTAAGTAATATCCAAGTGGGAGCTGAAAGGTTTTATGGATATTTTAATATACGTATGACCGGATTCGAACTCGAGACTTTGGTATTGTACACATTACGTATGAGAGTTGATGTTAAAATAATTAATATATATAAAATGTTATTATTATTAATTATTAGTCACGAAATAAATACTTAACGTTAGTTAATATTTAACGAGGTTTGGCTAACGGTCGTTAAATATAAACTACGAGGACTAGAGATGAAATTATAAGTCGGGAAGGATCTAGAATCCCTTCGGGATTGATGTGGCCGATCGGTTGGGTTCCCAAACCCAAACCTACACAAACTTGTTCTAAACTTAATCTTGGTGACTTGCAAACCTAATTTCTTTTCTCCTTTTCCCTCTTTCTTGTGTTGGCCGATCGGTTCCAAGCCCTCCCCTAGGGTTTCGATTTTTCCAACTCAAGTTTAAGTGTTTGGTTTGTTTGTGATCAAGAACCTAGTCTTTCACCTCAATTCACTAATAGTAAGTGTGTACAAGAACGAAGGACAAATATACTTGTGTTTGTAGGATTTCTGGTGGTCGACTTCTTTGTGGGTCGAATTGGTTTAAACCCTAAGCTAGGGTTTTGGTTATTTTTCCTCATTCACATTAACGTGTGTTTCTTGATTTGCTAAAAGGTACGCGTATTCTTATTCGGTTAATTACTTACATATATTATTCCTTATTACTTCCGATGCATGCTTTGATGATTTTTACATGTTTTTATAATTGTTATGATTAGTAAAACCCAACAAGAAACTTAGACGTCTTACTGAATATCTAGGAGCAGGCGGCTCGACTACTGTAGATAAAGTAGCCGCTAAAGGGCGCAAAGCTGCTGCTGACGGGCACATCCAGAAGGAGTCGACGGATGTGGGTGAGCATGTATCTTCCATCAGTGGTATGTCTTTTGCCTTATTATTTTATGTCCTTTGTTTTTTTTTCGTGTTATTATTATTATTATTATTATTATTATTTTTGAAGTCCTGATTTGTTATTGATTTTTAGGTAGTGGAGCTGATGGTGAAAGGATTGGGCCTTTGGAAGTCAAAAGCCTGACAATGTCCTTCCACACCACCCTTAAGGTGGATGACCCTTGCACCAGAACCTTGTCTCAACGGGTTTATCTTGGGTCAATTGCTCCTTCTGCCCGTGAGCTTTCGGTGGACCTCGGCCATTATATGTTAGACGAGAGATCCTAGATCAGGTACTGACGGACCTTATCTACGAGTATGACAACTTGCTTCAAATAGTTTAACAAAATATTCAGCTGTCGAGAAGGTTGACAAATTGAATACAACCCTGGAACATGTTGATAGGTTGTCTTCCTAGTTCAAGAAAGAGCTGAAAGATCTCTTTGGCAGGCCGAGAAAATATCTTTGGTTGTTGAGCTCAAGAAGGACGTGGAAGAGAAGGAAATCGTCCTGTGAGAGAAGCGGCAACCATCCTGGAAAAGAAGGAAATTGTTGCTCTCCAAGCACAGGCTAAGGAGGATGAGCTGAATGGGTTGTTGAAAATTGAGAAGGATGAGAGCACAAGGCTTAAAGCTAAATTGAATGAAGCCTTGAAGAAAGTCACGTTAGTCGAGACTGAGAAAAAAAAAAAAAAAAAAAAAAAAACTTGGTGAATTTTCTTCCCACCTTCATGAGAAAGCATATGTGAGTGTTACTCGGCTCACCAGAACATATTCTTTTCACAGGGTCTTTACCGAACGTGAGAAACTAAATATATGATCATCACCTCATTTCATACCATTAATTTACCAAAATCTTTGCTTTACGTACCATAAGCAACCACAAATGAAGTATGAATTAATCACCAATTCAGCCTTCTTGAACCCACTTTGTTGGATATTTCCCCATTCTTATCATGTAGTTACTATTAGTAAGATATTCACGACTTTGAGTTTCACCATCTTCATAGTCCCAACTAACCCCCATTCCCCGTGCTTAAACTCAGCCATGATAGCCCATTATGTTTAGTTCGTGTTTGCAAGGGCTTAGCCTATAAATTTGTTAGCAAACTTATACTACCTCCGTCTCATATTAATTGTCCTGTTTTGACTTTTTAAGTCTTTCTTTCTTAACTTTGACCTTAAATATTTTTATTTGTGTTATATAATATTTAATAAAAATTATACCAATAAAAAATACATTTAAAACTCAATCAATTCATATATTTTGCATCAAGTATTATATAACACAATTAAAATTATTTAAGGTCAAAGTTAAAAATGAAAGACCTAAAATATTCAAAGTGGACAGTGACGGAGGGAGTAATAATAACAAAGTTTCCATATGTCAAAATTAATAACAAAGTTGTGATAGAACTCTTACACAAAATATTCTGTCTTGGTGATACGTTTAATTGTAACCCATGAAAGGTTTATGTTTTTATAGTATGCGTTCTATAAAATGTAAAAAAGTTAAGGGTACTATAATAATTAACTAGTTTCAATTGGATATTTGGAATCTTTTCAACTAATTAACTTTTAGACAAAATAAATATTTAATTTTGTTTAAGTTAAGTAAAAATGACATGTAAAATTTGTGTTGCCATGCACAAATAAATAACTAAAAATGAAAGTATTTTGATTACATATTCATACTATTTCTAAAAAGTAAGTATATTATACCATTTTAGTTTTAGTTAATAAAAGACGATGGTTGTGATTTCGTTGTTATTAGTTTAATATTTATTGTTTCGTGGGACACGGCATCATGAATTATTGTTTAATATTTTATTTAATCACATAAAACTCAAAATGGACAAAGGCATGTTTGATTCACGAGGTTCAATTTTAACATTTAAAATAATTTGAGGATAAAAGAATTAAGGAATCAATGTCCACCATCCATTTTTATTTGATCTAATGGATGAAATTAATCTCTAACGATTTACAAAACTCACTTTTTATCATTTTCTTTCCAAATATTAATATCTTTCAAACTGTTATTCGTTAAGCGAAAAAAAAATATATCATTGCGACGAGTATTTAATTATCTTTCTATAGGCACTTTCATATACTTTCGACAAATTTTTTTTTCCGTATTTTTCACGTTTTTTTTAAAGTTTTTTCGTTTTTTTATGATAATGAAATTTGCATTAAAAAATCATATATGATTAAACACTAAATTGAATATGTGAGAAAAGTTTGGTTTGTAAAATAACTTTCATCTAATTTTAAAATGAGTCTTGATTAATTAATAAAATTCAAAACTGGACGTAATTTGATCAACGCTGCAATAATTCTATTGAGTTATATAGGAAGAAAAACAATCTATACAAGTTTAGCCAAACAACGACTCATGTAAATAAAAACATTTTTTTTTTCTTTTTTTTTTTTTTTTTTTTTTTTTTTATAAAATTTGTGTTTAATAAAGCATATGGTTGGACGGAGTTATTAAAGAAATGTTTGGGGAAATATTTAAATAGTAGTGTGTATGTGGGGATGTATGTAAATGCTCTTTTATTATATAGTCGAAATCAGTCATGATTTCGGTTAGGTCACCCAACAATTGTTCCGTTAGATTTGTACATTAACTTTTTTTTTCATCCATGCACAATAAACATAAATTAAATAATATATGGTCCTATCGGTGATAATAAGTGAAGAAATGAAGGACGAAGATTATGAGTGATATATATTGAAAACAATAATGAACTTACCAACACATAAGACCACGACCCAAATAAAAATGAGTTCCTTGAGGGGGAAACCAGTTTGCATTCGTTTATAACGATCTACTTTGCAACCTGGGCAGTTTTCGTGGTATACTTGCACCAAAAGCTCGTCTTTTAGTTCATTGTTACTTGTCATTTTGGATTCCAAACTCAAGAACAAATATCACCTTTTCTTCTTAGAGAGCACTGTATCTACTTCTTATCCCACTGCCAATACTTATGAATGGTTGGATGAAAGATTGATTTAAACAGTCGGGAGTTTTTTCTCCTCCTCCAGGAAGAAAAATTTGAGTGTGGCAAGTAGATAGGAAAGCTACAAAATTGAGTCAATGATATATATAAGAACAAGAATTAAGTAACATCAATGGGCCATGACCTATTGTGAAATTTCAACTTATATACTAACTTTTCCTAAAAAAAAATACGTTCAATTTGTTTATTTAGGTTACTGAACGTATAAAACATGATATTTTTGAACCATTGAACTTATAAAAAATATACGTAGAAATCACTAAACTTATAAAAATAATTAACATACTTTATCACACTTTACTTTAATCACATATTCTACTAGGCAACACCTTGATCATTCATTCTAAGAGTGCTCCCACCCGAGGGCGTGAAGCATCAGAAAGCCCAAGGCTTACGTGGCAAGATGGTTGGGAGTCTTTTTTGTCACGACGGCAAGGGAAAAAGTGGCGGACGAAAGGTGAAACACTCACCTTATATGGAATCGTGCCATGGTGGGCCCTTCAAATGTTTTTATTATTTATTATTTAGTTTGAGTGTGTGTGAGGTATTTAGTAGGGTATGCTTATATAAAAGTGAGTATTTTAATAAATAAAAAAAGCGAGGAAAGGTGAAATGGTGTGAGTGGTTGGGAGTTAAAAGTGAGAGGGTCTGAAAGAAGAGAGAAAGCTCCACTGAGGTGGAAGGTGAAGTGTTGTGAGGAGTGGCAGTAGTCTAATCAATATGCTTTAAATCTTGAATTATAGCAAATCATACTTTAAACTTTCCTTCCATTGCAATAAACGCAACCAAGTTTAATCATGACTTTCTACACATCATACTATAAACATACTTTACGAACATCACGTACTTTACTTTAAGCATTCTAAGCGTCTTGGTTTTATCAAACACTAGACATACATTTATATATCATCATGCTTTAACTTACGCATATAAGCATTCATACTCAAATCATTTTTCCTTGCACTACATAATATATCTACCAAGTTCACCTTATGCATATCAAAACATCATACTTAACTCATGCTCTTTCCATTATACATATAGCAAGCTACCATAAACTTATCATTAGATATACTCATTTAATCTTATACTTAACAATTATCTAACAGGTGTTAAAACATCATTAATCACATACATTCATTTAGTCTACAACTCATATAACATATTGCAATAATAAAACTATGTCTATATATATATCATACTTTATCACCATTGTCGTAAGCTCTTAAGCTACCTTATAACTAAGGCATCATAATACTTCCGCATAATTCAATCACACGGCAGAAACAACTAATAGTGGCCTAAGCTTAGGCAACCCTATAGGGCAACCTTAATTCACTTAAACCAATTCTCTAATACCAAGTTGAAACGCCTCAAACCAAACTCTATAAGTTTTTTATTTGAAATGCCCTTAACCGGCGGTCAGGTGGACTTGACCGATGGTCAGGACCACGAAACCCCTTTAGCCGCTAGTCACATGGGCCTAACGGCGGTTAAACCCGTATGACCTACACATTTTTATTATTCGAAAAACATACTTCCATTACTCGACAATTCACAAAACGTTGCAGATATACTTCATACAGCATATATATTATAGTTATGTACATATTTGACCTCAACGATTAGCGGAAGCTAACTTTACAAAAATATGGGTGTTATGCCAAATACCCCTTTATACACTTCAAACTTTCTTTGTACATAACTCTTAAACGGACAATAATTTCTGCAAGTTTAACTCTAAAACATATAAAAACTCTCAACAAGACTCTACTTTTTAAAAGAATACGGCGAGCTGACGGCTTTGCAATCATAAAGTGACGTCGTCATAAGTGTAAAAATATATATAGTTTTGCATGTTTTCTATTATTCATGTAACACTTTGGAGAGGCAAAACCCTAGATGATTTTTTAGCTTTTGTAAGGTTTTTACAGCCACTTTGGCTCATGTTTTTTTGAAGTTAAGTAATCCCTCTTTAATCATTCAATATGTGAATGTGTTGTTTGATTATACGCTTTTCTTTTCTTCACTTTAACATGTCAGGCTAGATTTATTTGTGTTTGCTTAGATCTAATGAAACTTAGTTATTAATTATTGATTATCGTGTCTTGTTTAACTGGTTGCCTCGCGTTAGGGTAAGAAAACTGGCTTAATTCTTATATGTAATAGCTTGTCCATTTTATTAAGCGCAACCCTAGAGTGCACTAGTGGTTTTTCTCGTTGTATTTATTGCGTGAATTGTGGCTTGTAGATCTTAGGAGACTTAATAGACTTTGAGCTTCTTAGGGAAGACTTATACATTCATAGAGTTAGGTCATTTGGCACCTCCCTACGACTAATAATAAGGAATACAACGCTCCAATTAAAACAAGGACGTGAAAATTCGATTAATCATTAAGAGATAACTATGGAGTAAAGAAATCTAAGTAAACACATTCTCCTATTATAAGAGTTACCACAAATTTACTTTTCTGCATATTTAGTTTAATTTTAGTTTATTTAGTTTTGTTCTAACTAATTAGTAGTTAAAATGGCCACTCTTAAAACCCCGAGATTTTAATTTGCTTTCTCAAAAATATAAAAATACAAAAAGACCCATCCCTCACCTTTAGACCTATCTCGACATACACTTCGGCCTTCACAACACTATTTCCCTAGAGAACGATCAATCCCCCATGTCCTACCTATACTACACTACAACGATTAGGTACACTGCCTAGGAGGATTGTAAAACTTTTGTGGTTTTGCAAAATTTCGCTATCAAGTTTTTGGCGCCACTGCCGAGGAATAGTTTAGGTTTCAATTTCTATTTCGTTTAATTCTACTCACTAGATTCTATCAAGTGAGATTTTTATTTTTATTTTATTAGCTTTCTCGTAGTCTATCTTTTTTTTTTTGTTCCCTTTGTTCGTACCTCTTATCATTTGCCATCATGGTGGATGATAATATATTTGAACCTTTTCACCAAGACCCACCACATCGAGACCCACCACACCTAAACCGACCACCGCAACACCCACCAATACCACCTTGAGCCTGTACTCTAGGTGAGTACTCTAGACCAAGCCACTAAGGTTATCGAAACACCATTGAGCTTCCACAAAGAGCTAATGTAACCCTCTTGCGATCCGACACCATCCGGTTGGTGAAAAACTGATGTGCATTCCATGGACTTTGTTTCGAAGATCCTAACCAACATCTCAAGGATTTCGTTAAAATCGTTGATTCAATTGATCTTGATGTTGTTACTCGGGAGACAACGGGATTGTTTCTCTTCCAATTCTCTCTACATGATCAAGTCAGCAGTTGGATTGAGCGTCTACTCGTATGATCTATCTCAACTTGGGATGATCTTACTTCTCGTTTCCTCGCTCAATTTTTCCCACCAGGGAGAACTCCTAAGTTAAGGAATGACATTTTGATGTTCCAACAATGTCAAGGTGAAACTCTTTAGGAATCGTGGACTCATTTCAAGGACTTACTCAAAAAAGTCCCTCATCATGGCATTGATCTTTGGCTCCAAGTCCAATTTTTTTATTATCATGTCAATCTCTCCACAAGGCAAACCATTGACCATGCGGCTGGTGAAAAGCTTCGTGATAAGAATTCGAAAGAGTCGTGGGGTATTATAGAGGATCTCACCCTCTATGACAACGAAAGTTGGAATGACTCTCGCGAATTAAGCAAAACCATCAAGGCAGTATCCTTGCATTCTAATGTCTCAAGCATTCCTGATCGTAGGATCATTGAACTTGAAGATCAAGTAAAACTATTGATGAGTTCCTATGAAGCTCATACACCTTCATGACAAGTGAACCAAATAAATTCTTCATGTGAATTATGTAGTGGTCCTCATGACACTCGTGATTGCATGAAACTCCCCGAACAAGTTTTTACGGACTATGCATCTTCGCGTACCGATGGAGCGGGAGAAAAGTGGTTCAGTTTTAAACCCGAGCCAAACAATCTAGATGATTCATACAACCCCTCTTGGAAAACTCACCCAAAATTTAGGTGGAAAAAAACCAAAATTCATCTAAATTTTTTTTTTCAAATCCACCTAATCGTTTTCAGCCAAGCGGTTCGTCATCGAATTGTCCTTTTAATAATCCTTCCATTTCCAACAATTTAAACAATCTTGAAGGATTGGTGTCTAATTTTATGTCATCTCAAGAAGCTTGGTTGTCTAAGTTTGAAGTAGATTTCAAACAAAAACAAAGTGAGATGACAAATAAAATTGATATTCTTTTAAAGGTTCTCAATGATCAAGTAATGGGAGCACTCCAAAGTGATACCGTCAAGAACCCGAAACTAAGTTTTAATTCTATTTCATCGGTTTCCGTTCTTGCCCTAAAAAAGAAGGACAGAATATTAAATTTATATTAAATACGAGTATATTTTAAAATAGCTTTTAAATAAGTTTATTTAACAATGAGTTTAGTAACTTTTTTTTAATGGTAATGGTATGTATGTGTAGTTATATTTTGTGTCTGGAGGACGTCATTTCATGTCGTAATACTTTATATCATACCATTGATATGCCAAATCACCTTGAAAAAGTCAATAGTAAAATAAACAACCTATCAGATATACAGTGACATTATGTACGTGTAATTAACTATATCGTTTTTCGTGTATTGTCTAATCTTACCCAACTCAAAAACAGGCTATCAGATATACAGTGATATTATGTGTCTCGAGGAGGTTTCTTTCTGACATTATATTTTACGTGATAAAATACAAATGTCAAATCACCTTAGAAATTCAATAGTTCTCTATGTTTATATTAAGTGTAAATAAATAATGATTAAATAACATCATAAACAATTTTTTTTTTATATTAAGTTACTGTGGTATTAAAATAATATTAAATTACTGTGATATTAACTTATTAAGACAATAACATCATAAATAATACTAAATAAAATTACTATGATATTAAGTTACTATGATATTAAAGACAATATTAAACTCAATAGTCCTTATGAACGTGCCAAATTAAATGTCAATCCTTAAAATTAACTTTGTCTAATATTAAAGCAATATTAAATCAGATATACTTTATTATTTAAGTTTTTAATTAAACGTGCAAAAACAATTACTTGATATTAAGACTATATTACAATTAAATGTAAAACTTTAACATAATTATTTACAAAAAAATGAATAAGACTATATTATCGTATTATTTATATCTTAAAGATGATAATGTGATATTTAAATTTATATGTGATATTTAAAATTAAATATCAAACTTTACCATAAGTATAACGGTTTAAATGTTAAACTTTAAACTTATATTTGTTAAAAACTTTTAGTAATTGAATATTAAGTTAAAAATAATAAATGTATTATTTATTATTATTATTATTATTATTTATTTATTTATTTTTTATTATAAAATATCACTTTATTATTATTATTATTATTATTATTATTATTATTATTATTATTATTATTATTAATTATTGTTGTTGCTCATATGGTTAAAACTGCTCATGGTAATCAATGCAAAATATTCTAAGTGTTGTTACTGTTGCTAATTACATGTTATTGCTGCTTATTCAAGATTAAGACTGCTAGTGTATAATACTGCTGCTGGAAAATTCAAACGAAATACACCAAGTACTTAGTGCTACTTGAAGGAAAGTTAGTGCTGCTAGTACTAAGTTATACTTAGTATTGCTGAGGACTTGATGCTGCCAGAGTGAAGATTAAAGTTATTATTTTACTTTGTTTTTATTTTATTGTCATATTTTAATTACATTAATTTAATGTTGACATTTAGTTTATATAGTTTATTCTGTTTTTATTTTATTATGTAAGTATATTTAATAAGATTCAATGTATATACTCTTATATCAATGTGATTGCGTTTGCATACAAATATTGACATTCAAGTACATAGTTTGATATTGTAAATAATTTTAAAAAATGATTCGAAATTTACATACTATGATAATATCATAGTACATCAATTTAAAGAAAATATAGTTTTTCAAATTCTTAATATCAAGTACATCAATTTACATACTATGATAATATCATATTATGATGTGAAACTCAAATATTTAAAAATAAATGGAAAAATTAAACACATTTATTTACAAAAAAATATTTATACAAAAATTAATATCATATTTTTTTTTTAACTATATCGCAGTTAAAATATATTTTTCGTATATGGCTATATTCTAAATAAGTATAAAATTTTCACAACTGATTGTGATATTAAAAATTGAAATGTAAAAAAGTTTAAAAATATCACATTAATTGTAAAATTCTTAAAACTAAGAAATTAAATCATATTAATTTAAATAACATCACTCAATTAAAATAATTTAGTAATTTAAATATAAACAACATATATACTTAAATAGCTAATGTATAAACAAGATAAACTTAAACATATTAAGTAAGCTATGACACAAAATGTTTAATCTGCTTAATAAAAAACAACATCAATGAAAAAAAGTTTACTTTAATATCTATACAATCATATACATTATAATCAAAATGTTTACAATCTTCATTTAACATTCTTCATAATCAACTTCATTCAGTTTTTTATGGGCGTCAAAATCATCACTGTCAACTTATGATATTTTAGATACGATCATTTGAGCTTTTCTTCTTTTCGTTTTAACATCGACACAGGATTGTGGGTGCTGAGGTAGCTCTACACAAACTATATGTCGAGAAAAAGGTTTCAATTGTTTTTTATCTTTTGAAAAAATCCCTTTCTCATACATACAATCTTCGGTAAAATATATAGGTATCTTATAAAATCAAAACAAATAATAAAATCTCCAGGATCAATAATATACATATCTGCAAAAAAAATAAAATAAAAGCACACGTTATAAATCTGAAAAATGATAAATTGGCAATGATATAGAGAAAAAAGGACTTACCTTTTGTTACACAAAATTGCTTTAAAAAAATATATAAAATTTCACTAAGATTAATAATTTTTTAAAATGATTTTACTAATGTGATTGATAGATATTGATATTTATAAACCTATATGGATAAGGTATGCTGACTATTATAATTTATTAAATTCAATATTTTTTCTATAATAAAGCAATGTTTATTTAAAGTCACATGTCATGAAAAATCTATATATAACTTTGATATTGAAAGTAAAATTTCATTTATCGACTTATCGTATTAAGAATTAAATAAAAAAATGTTGTTTGAAGATGAGTTATCATTTCGTGCCATTTATAGAGACACCTCCATCATTTATTATTCAATTCTTACAATTTATGCACAATTCGACTCGTGATAGGAACCGTTTTCAGGAGATAATAGAAAGTATACCCAATATACCATCATCTTTAATTCATTTAATCATGAAAAGGTACCGCGAAGATGACCTCCAACTTGAAGAATAAGAAATAGTTGAAGTACTCGGTGTTCCATAAGAAAACATCAATATTGATGGTTTGGGCTTGTCTTAAGAAACTATAAGAAAGAATCTACATGAGACTCTAATGCTTGACAAGGTTGACGACGTTTGTACGATTTGTTTAAGAGAATACAAAGAAAATGATAGGATAAGCACATTGATTTGCCGCCATGAGTTTCATGCAGATTGTATTAGAGGCTGGTTGTTACACAAAAATGTTTGTCCATTGTGTAGGACTATTGGACTGACGATTTAAATGTACTATTTAATTTTGGTATGTAATAGTAACGTATTTTGTTCTATTATTTTAATTTTGTAATATCAATTTAGAACTAGATCTTATGTAATGTTAATGCTATATTATTTTGTTTTTGTTATACTTATGATATCAAAAGACACACTTAAAAAAAAGTTAATGTGATATCAAAAGAAACACTTAAAAAAAAGGGTTAATTCCATATATATCCAATTTAAACCTTATAATGACATATTTACCCTACTAAAACTTGTAATGTCATATATACCCAACTAAAACAACATATTTGTCATATATACCCATTTTATTATAAAATATTTTAAAATGTATTTTCATCATTAAATTCCCATTACACCCTAAAACTCTATAAAGTTTGTTTGGCTTTCTCATCTGCAACTATTCTATTATGTTGGTTGATCTTTTATAATGTAAACTTATTTGTATCAAGGGCAAATCATTAACAAAGAGATTGAAAGTTAATCCTAGGGTGAACGTTAAGTGCATGACGCATGAGTACCAAACATTTATGTGTTTAGCTTTTACATTTCCATTCCAAATTCCCATAATTCAATTATCATTTCCGACCCTTTGCCAAAAAAAATAGCAAGCATTTCCATTCATCATATCCGATTACAGTATATCATACACGAAAGTTGCAAGCATCACAAAACTGGTGTTTCATTAAATCATTATCTAGGATTCTTGGAATCTTAAAATAAGTAACAACAATTTTCAATTATAAGTCCTTGAATCATTATCTTGCATATCATATACTAAACAATTGAGGAATTGATCATACTTATTTAATTATATTCTTAAAGGGTAGAATTGGGATTTAATTATGTAAATTCATTTTAAATTAATTTTATAATGAAATGGGTATATATATGACAATATGATGTTTTACTTGGGTACATATATGGCATTATGAAATTTGATTGGGTATATAAGACATTTTAAGTTTTAAATTGGACATATATGGAATTAACCCTAAAAAAAACGTCAATGTGATATCAAAAGAAACACTTAAACAAAAAAAGCCAATGTGATATCAAAAAATTTATCATGTTCAACTAGTTATAATACCTGTGCACGCACAGGGTTTTGACAAAAAAATTTATTTTGTATCAATGCTGAATATTGTATTTTTAAATGTAATTACATATAATTATATACTTATGCATGAGTTTTTTCATTATCCATTAGAATTTTGTATAATCAAATTTTGTAAAAAAGTTTTGTTAGATAACTAAAGATTCAACTATATTTAGCTGATATAGATGTTGATGTTCCTATTTAAATTTCACTATTGACATTATGATGTGTAGATGCGAGTTTAGTTGCACATAATAAACGTTGATGAAGTTAAAATATACTCCTTAAAGTTTTTTAAAAATGTTTTTCTACATATCCTTATATAAATAAATAAAATTACATGAGTAGTTGTTATAAGTACAATCACGTTTTTTTTCCCATATTACAGTAGCTCGTACTTACAATTTGATAATTATATTTCCGTTTTCAATAATTTAACCGTATTTAATATTCAAATTCATGTCCACATTTGTCATACTTTTAATATGAAATAAATGAGTCCTTAGTAAACATAAATAGTAAAAAAATGATATTTATAATCTTATGTATATTTATATGTTGGAGTTTTAAAACAACATACATATTGTATTTTTAAGTTATAAAGTATAGGGGGTATAAAGTATAAGGATGTATTTGATTAATTTCTAAAGTTACTAAAAAACATGAAAACTTATAATATTACACTTAACTCTACAATTTTTAAAAATTTAACCACTAAAGTTTTATTAATTGCCCTCTCTTTTTTAAAGTTTTTTTTTTTTTTTTTTTTTTTTTTTTTTTTTTTTTTTCACAAATTTGACACCTATGTTTTTATGTGTTTTTCTTCTTAACCAAATTTCTCCACCAAATCAATTAAAGGTTGACCAAAATCAATTTAATTTTGACTTTTATTAACCAATCACATCACACGATTTTGCTTACATGGCAAAATCAAGCTCTCCTATTGGCCCAATTTTTTTTCAATAAGAATGAATTGACAAAATCACTCTGAAATGATGTAATTCCTTTATTATATAAAAGATATGTTTGAAGTAAAAATTTATCTGAATAGAAAAAGAATAAACAATTTATCATGTTTAGGTATTATATAAACTTTTCACAGACCTCTAGTAACTCAGCTACGACACTGACTTCACTTCCCAACACTCACAATCATTCAAAACTCGAAATTGAAGACAATAATCATATGGTCTCAGTTAATTTCTTTCGTGTTATTCAAAGAAATAACAAAATGAATATCACATCATAGATCTGAACCTAAACAAGAAGGATAAATAGATCTCAGTGTATCTCTTTTTGGTAATCTAAGATTTGTCTAAAGACAAAAACCAAAGAGATTAATCAGCCTAGATCTGTTAGAAGGACACTTCTTTTATTAGTATTCGAAAATCAATAAGAATGAACAAAACCAACAGGTTTCAACCAATCTTTCTTTCGTTCAAAATAAAACACAAAAACACAAGTAAACCTACCTGAGATCTTTTAATAAGATTTTGAAGCCGTCACGTTATTTAACCAGAAAAGGTGTTTGAGGTTAGATTTAAGAGGTAAAAAGACGAAGATTGATTGTCTCGAAGGGTTGTGTTTGTGTACGTTTTGATGTGTTGTGTCCGCGTTTTCAGTTGGGAGAGAAGAAATAAGATAGTTTTTGTTGTTTGAGAGTATAATTAGGAGAATAGGGCTGATGGTTTGTGAGAAAGTGAATTAGGGTTATCAATATGAGATAAATTAGGGTAAACATCTTGGAGCTTGGACCTATCTAATGTATTCATTTTCGCATCTGCTCATTTTGTATAGTTTTAACATATACCCAAAAATCATTTTCATCAAATAAAGTTTGCATGTTACTACAACATATCTACAATTGAATCGGCCCATCAAAAAAAAATAGCGGGCCATTATTAGGTGTTTCATGAGAACCAACAAGATTTGTGTACAGAGCCTTATGGGTTAAATTTCGGGAAGTTGGAACTAGGAGTGAGCGAAAAAACCGAAAAGACCAAATAAACCGAAACCGAACCGAACCGAAAATAACCGAACCGAATATGCTAAAACCAAACCGAACCGAACTACTAATTCGGTTCTCGGGTTGGATATAGGTTTGACACGTTGAACCGAAAACCGAACCGAAAACCGAATTCATATAAATATATATATATATATATATATATATATATATATATATATATATATATATATATATATTTTTTTTTATGTATATTTCTATATAAATAAATACTATTAAAAGGTTATCATAATATAATAAAAAACTTTTTATGCTTGTAATATATTTTTTTGCTAAATATCCATGTAATTATTATTTTTTTTTAAAAAATAGTGAAATTCGGGTCAACCCAAGAACCGAACCGAATTAAAATTCAACCAAAACGAACCGAAAACCGAATTTGAATTTGGTTCGGTTGGGTTCTCGGATTGACCTAAAATTTTTTGTTTAACCGAATTAATCGAACCGAACTAACCGAACAACCCGATAACCGAACCGATCAACACCCCTAGTTGGAACTTATTCAGTCACTTGAAGCATAGCGTAACTTGAAACATGATGTTAAGATGAATATTAGATAGTTGGTGCTAAAATGAGATTTATCTCTTCATTGGGATTTTTTGGCAAAAAATTTTTTAGTCAAAATTAATTGAGAAATTGAACACAAACAAATATCATTTCCTTAAAACTAATACTTATATAGTTATACGATTATGATACAAGGGTTGAGTCACATGAAATATTGTGAATGAATGCTATTTTGGCTTCCATTAAAAATCTGTCATTACATTTACTTTGAAAACTTAATTACTTATTGTACAAGAACTCATTTGTAAATTATAATAACAAATTAAAAAAGTTAAGTTTAAAACAATTGACACAAACATTATATGATGAATAATTAGATAAAACGTGTGTGCATCCAGGGCCGGTTATGATGTTTTTGATGCCCGGGGCAAGCCGACTAAAATATGCCCTCTTATAAACAAAAAAAACAAAAACAAAAAAAACAAACAACAACAACGATCTTTTAGGGGTTTGGAACCTAGTCAATTAAGCTAGGCGGCTCATCCCCACGCCGAACTTATTTATTAAGTAAAATGTTACAATACAATGAAATAAGTTTTGAATTACACGCTCCACCTATATTACCTAAAACAATGTCTTCATGCGTTTCTTGAAGCAAATTCATCGATTATCTTGTCATAATCGACATTTGCTAAAAATCTACTTTCTATACTCAGTATTGCCAACCCATTGAGCCTCTCTTGACTCATCGTACTCCTTAAATAAGACTTCAATATCTTTAATTTTGAAAAACTTCTTTCCGCGAATGCGACCGTGACTGGTATTGTTAATAAAATCTTATATGCAAGTAAAACATTTGGAAACATATCCATCTTCTTTGTAAACTCCATGATTTCAATTGATGACCAAGGTCTTTCTCCATCATATGCTCCATTATGTAACATCTCCTGCAAAATTTGTAACTCCATAAACAAGTCTTTACTATCAATATCACAATCTTCATCATATGTTAACGCAGATTCAAGATTCAAACAACATTATTTCAAGTTGGCATCATCCAAATAAGCTAACTTTGATGCATCAAACATGAAACCAAAAATTGATTCAAAATATTTCATTTGTTCAAATCTACTATTTAATTGTACTAGAGCCATATCAACTATAACAAGAAAGTAATCAGTTCTGAATTGTTCTTTAGCGGATTGTTGTTCTCTTTCAGTATCCGGAATCTCATCAAATTGTTTTTTCCTACAAGGAGCCCGTTTTATACTAAACTCAGGCTCAATATCAATGGTTTGTGCAATTTGTTTAGCTTCACTAATAGCATTGTCTAATCCAGTTTCCCTATAAATTTCAAAATAGCTAACCAATCCTTCTAAAATTTTTAATGCGACATCAAGAAGCATATCACTAGACTGCAACTTCTTACTAACTAAATTAATTTTATATAAAATATCATACCAAATAACCAAATTTAGAACAAATTCAAAACTTGACAATTCATCATTAACCAATGATTCGGCATTTCTACACACTAGTCCATCATCACTTACTTTAGACAATTTTAATAAAGCTTTTTTTAATTGGGAAACTTGTGTTTTTATAGCTTTAACACTATCTATATGACTTTCCCATCTAGTGACACACAATGATTTTAATGTCAATTCATCAATATGTTCAAGTAAAACACTCCACCGTTTGGTAGAACTAGAGAAAACAGTATATATAGTTTGGCATGTTCCAAAAAAGGTTTTTGCTTTATGACAAGAATTTGCCATATCACATAATACTAGGTTAAGACAATGACACCCACATGGCATATAGAAAGCTCTTGGGTTTATATCAAGTAATCTTTTTTGAACACCTTGATGTTTTCCCTTCATATTGGATCCATTATCGTACCCTTGTCCTCTAACATATTTAATATCTAGATCAAGAGATTTTAAAACATCTTGTAACACATTGAAAAGACCTAATCCCGTTGTATCAAAAACTCTAAAAAAACTCTTCTACTTTGATAGGAGAACATGACACATCAACACATCTAATAATTAAAGTCATTTGTTCTTGGCGACTTACATCAGGAGTGCAATCGAGAATTACTGAATAGTACTATGCCTCTTTGATTTTTCTATATATTGCATTCTTTACATTAGATGCTAACATTTCAATTAATTCATTTTGGATTGAATGACTTAGATAATGATAGTGAGTTTCTTTGTCTAAAATTCTACGAAAATGTTCTTTCATGATAGGATCGAACTCAGCAATCATTTTAATTATGCCAAAAAAGTTTCCATTAGACTTTGCATAAAGTTTTTCATTTGTTCCACGAAAAGGTATGTCATATTCAACCAAACATTTAACAACATCAATTTTTCTAATTAAAATTTCTTTCCAATGTTCAGTATCTTTTTTATATGTTCTTGTAAATCTTTATCAATTGTTTGATTTGTATTTAACCTTATCCGCAACTCAGACCAAGTTCTAAAGTTTACCATATGCTCGGAACTATTTTCATGCTTCTTCAAAGCTATACTAAGATGTTTCCAATCATTTGTTCCTACATTTGATAATTGACTTTTAGATATCGCAGTTTTAAATAACTTACAACAAAAACAAAAAACCTTATCGAGCTCTTTGGAGTAAACCAACCATTTTCTATCAATAGAATCGTCGTTTCGTAGCTTACGTTCATAAAATTCATTAGAAAAGTGTCTACCTATTTTATCTTTTGGATAATCCAAATTGGTTTCTCTAAAAGGCCATTTGCTTACAAGTTCGTATTTCATGTTTGAACGTAAACCATCCCAAACTCTCACATCAAAAATATTATAATTAACTTTAGGGAGACTTTCATTAACTTTTTCAACATGATCTTCATTAACATCAACATTGTCAATTTCATTAACTTCAACATCGTTAATTTCATTAACATTAACATCCTCACTTTTCGTATTTTCATTATTTATAGAATTTTCAATATTTTCTTCAACATTATTACTATTCTTTTTTTGTCTAACAACAAATTGTTCTAAAGATCCAAATTGAGCTTTATTAGATTCTTCTATTTGTTGCTTCCGTTTTCTATTTTGGGCACCCGACGGTTGTGAACGACGTAACATGATAGATTCTAGCGTAAATTATCTAAATATCTAATATAATAGCAAGATAATGAAAAAAAAAAGAAAGAAAAAAAACACATAAAATGAATTATGGAATAATATCACCTCATTAGTTCACATAGAGTGATGGAGATGAAGAAATTCAATAAGTACTAGAGTAGAGAATAGTATATGATTCAATATATCAATTGCCTTAATGCCTTGATCTTTGATTACCCACTGCAACACGTTTACTTTGTTTTTTTTTTTTTTTCAAATGGATTGTATGACTTTGTCAAGTACACAATCACGTTTCTTTTTAAAATTTTTAAAAATGGATTGGACTTTGTCAACTTGGTAACTTCCGAGTCCCCACAAATCACGTTCCATTAATTTTGATATCTTTTCACTTTTTCAGTTACATAAAAAATAAACATCCTAGTACTATGGGCATGAAAGTATATAAATTGAACCTAGTCTAATGTAACATAAGCTACTAAAATGATGCCCCTTCCCTTTGTGCTGCCTAGCTTGGGCTGTTGCCCACCTGGCCCAATGCTAAATCCGGCCTTGTGTGCATCGTATGGGTTCGTACCTATAGCAACACCAAAATAATGCTGCACAAAACATATAAAAACGTAAAGAAACACAACTACAAGAACTAAACTATAAATCAACAAAATAATTATCGCTACGTAAACATTAACAAAATTCTTCCAACAATCAACAAAATTGCTGGCAACTCGAGAGGAATTGGAGAGGAGCATTGCTCAGAAGCAAGAACTCATCCGCAATTTAAGAGCACTATAAAGCTCGAATAATGTTATAGTTTTTTATTTCGTACGTTTATGTTTTTAATTATCCATGTTTTAGTTTTTTATTTCGTACGTTTATTATTTTTTTTATGTTTGTTTTAGTTTTTAAGTATGAAATTTAGTTTGTTTGGATAAAATGTAAAATAATTTAAAATTGGGGTGAGTAGGACCCAAATGGCTAAATTGAAGTTAGTTGTGATAAAGGGGTATTTTGAGGTTTGAGTGTTAAAATGATGTGGCACCCAGTGAGACTCAAATTGCTAAAAAAGTCGATGCCATGGTATCTAATGCTTTAAGAATTAAAAATAATTTTTTGACATAGGTTTGTTAATAACAAATATGAAACAATTAGTAATGATTTATGCCCTTAAAATTATTAGACGATATATATGCCCCAAAGTTTTGCCCTTAGAGAAGGACGTACGAATGGCTCATAAGGTGGCGACATGCTACCAGCCCAAACCAAGCAACGACTCACCATACCATGTTTCGTGCCATTGGTGCTCACTTGGTACACAACAGTCAGCGCGGTTGATTTTATTAGAGTAAATTGCAAAAATCGTCCGTGTGGTTTGGCCAAATTGCACGTTTCGTCCTTGTGGTTCATTAAGTGCAAATATCGTCCGGATTTGGCACTGTTACGTGCACTTTTGGTCCTTCAACAGTGAAATTTGGCAAACCACAAGGACGGTTTTTGCAATGATGGAGGACCAAAATTGCACGTAACATTGCCAAATCCGGACGATCTTTGTACTTAATGAACCACAAGGACGAAACGTGCAATTTGGCTAAACCACACGGACGATTTTTGCAATTTACTCATTTTATTATTATTTTTTTTATTTTTATTTTATTTATTTATTTTTATTTAGTGGGGTATGTGTGGACCCAACGACATCACTTTTGCTTATGACACCACATTTGTATGAGGGAAAGGGGTTTTTTGGTGCCATTGAAGATCTCGTGCCATAGAAATTTTCGGTGATGTGGCAACACTTTTTGCCTATAACACCACCTCTATGGCATGAGGGTACCGAGTGGTTGGTTTCATGGCATCTGTACTCTATATATGGTGTACACATAGCCCAGCCCATTAAATTATGTAAACCAAAAGAGTTGGCATGCTCTTTAAACCCATTAAAACCGTAAACGATAAAGAGGTTTAGCAGTTCCTCTTGTTCGTTAGGTTACTGGGGATGAATCACACGTCAAACCAGTGATTAAGTTTAAGATATACACATAAGCATCGGGGCCATACAATATGGAGATTAATGTAAAGAATATACCATTTGACTTTGATTTTCATCCCTCTAACAACCTTGTTGCTGCTGGTTTAATCACCAGCAACCTTTTCCTATATTGTTACGCTTAGGATTCTGAACCTCAGAGGGTGTTGAAGGTTCGTGCACACAGCGAGTCTTGTAGAGCAGTTAGATTCATTAACGAAGGAGTGTAATCCTCACAGGTTCTCCGGACTGCTCTATCCTGGCCACCGGTATTGAAACAGGATCTGCAGTTGCGCGTCGTGAAAATTGTCATGAGCAATGTAACGCCCCGACCCCACAAGGGTAAAGGAATCACAAGTAATGGTGTCATATCAAAGCAAACATATAAACCAAAAGAAATCTTCAACATAAATATGGAAATAATCCAAGTCAAAAGACTTCAATACATAGGTCCCAGCGGAAAAATAAACTCCAAATGAAATGTCTAAAGCATAAATCTAAATGGCATCATAATATCAAAGCTAAATCTCTAAGGTAAGTCCACTCAACACTCATCCCAAAGCAATACCCAGCTCCAATGCTTAGATACCTGCCGCGGAAGAAAAGAAAAGTGCGGCTGAGCTTCAAAAGCCCAGTGAACAGATATACAAGCAAAACGAATACGAAACGAAAATCGAATACGAAACAAAGTAAAAGAAAACAGTGAAGTCATATTCATTTCAAAAGATAATTTCAGAAATATCAGAATAAGTTTTATAGCTTAACTACCTCGAAGCCCAGAACATATGCCATATCAGAAACATATCATAATCACATAAGGCAACATATTTGTAGGGGAGACCTACCAGAGTTATGAAGGACGTGCATGCACGCAGCATCAATCATCAGATAACATATAATAGATAATATATGGCATATAACAGATCTAGGATGCATCCATACGCCCCACAGACAGATATTCATAATATAATTCAAATTGAGCTCATACAGATAACAGAAAGGGACGTGGCAGAACATCACTCTACTGCCCTAGAGTCATGTCAGAAAGTGCATTTACTGACACGGACATGGAACCCCCATGACTAGTTATATTTGGCTCGGGTGTCAACTATCAGAAATCAAATAAGAATGTCATAACTGACATGGATCATACTTATCAGAAAATCATTCGTATTTCCAAAATCATAGTTTTCATATCAGATAGTTCAAAAATCAGATGTTTCATAATTCAGAAATCAAAGTTCAGATAAGCAACAGCTCAAATAAACACATTAGGGTTCATAGCAAAGGTTTAGGAAATCCTAATATGAAAACGAAAAGAAAACTTATACGAAACCTTTACTGAAAAGGTCAGAATATCCGTACCTTATTCGAAAGCAAAAGATCAAAAGTCGAAACAGGGAAGCAAAGAATTACTCCTTCTTCACAGAACCTATATACATTAATGTCGTATATATTATTAATGATTCCGAAATCGTCACAATGATTCTTTAATATTTTAGGGTTTCTATATTTAAATAAGACTTAAAGGTTTTAATATTAATATCGCCAATTAGGGTTTATATGTCTTTTATTAAGGTTTAGGGTTTTCATTCTTTAATGCCTCATTAATATTCATGTACTTACATGTTACGTCTTTTAATGACTAATTACTTAACCTAACACGTCACATAATACTCTTTCCTTTTTATGTTTCAACGTACATGTTTATGATTTTATGTGACATATATTTTACTCATTACTCGTATTAATTACGCATTTACTCTATTAGGGTTTAGCATAACTTATTAAATTAGCATATCAAAACTAGGGTTTATGTTTAACATAACCTTTACTTAATTAATGCATCTTCAAAACTCATATGTAACTCAATTCAAATTAGGGTTTCGGTTATTAGGGTTTACACTAGTATTAGCTCATCTAAATACTTTACTTACTCAAGTTATTAAGTTATATTCATTATTCGAAAACTAAACATGGTTCGGTTCTATTTAATATGGTTCGGCCCTTATTACATAAACACAAACATGACTCGATTCAATAACACATCTTACGTTACATGTTTCTTATTATTTAGAAGTTAAATGAGTTAGGGTTTGTCTCGGTTTCGGTTCACCATCTCTCGGCCACAAAAAGAAACAAGGAAAACGCTACGAAACAAATATAACTTGACATATACGTGTAAGGTACGTTAAAGGAAAACAAATAAACGATATACCTTAACTCGTTGAAGCAAAATCGACACCAAGGGTGTGTTTGGGAGTCTCGGCCGAATAGGGAGAAAAAGAAAAAGAGAGAGCAAAATAACTAGGGTTCCAAACTTATGATTATGTATGGTATATATAGTTGTAGTATTTGAGTTAAACTAGGAAAGTAATTGGGTTTGGGTTTTGGGTCCAACCGAATCACACATCACACGCCACCATGGGCTTCGGCCCTTGGTTCATTCGAAACAAAAGAACACGACCCAAAAATCACGAAACATTAACTCTTCGTCGTACCAAATCATTTACGTAATATATTTTAATTAGGTTTTTAAATATTCGCAAGTTAGTCTTTTAATCTCTTTAAGTGTTATAAATATATTTTACGTATTTTATAATTTTTTTAGTTCCAAGGGTATTTTTGTCTTTATTCGGATTTTAAATTTTCAGGTTTTACAATTCTTCCCCTCTAAAGAAAAATTTTCGTCCTCGAAAATTGAATGAAACGAAATGAAAAGAAAACGAAAACGAAATGAGAACATACCAAACTATTCAAAGAAATGAGGATAACTAGCACGCATCGACTCCTCGGTTTCCCAAGTAGCCTCACGTTCAGGATGATTTTTCCACAAAATCTTAACGAATGGAATAACTTTATTCCTCATAACTCTTTCTTGTCTTTCCAGAATAGCTTCTGGTTCTTCAGATAAAGACATATCGGATTGAATTTGATCAAACGGATAAGAAGCAACGTGTAACGGATGATACTTGTATCCCCTTAGGAGTGATACATGAAAAACGTCATGAACATGCGATAACTGAGGCGGAAGTGCTAAACGATACGAAACTTCTCCTATACGTTCCAGAATCTCAAACGGTCCAATAAATCGAGGACTAAGCTTGCCCTTGATTCCAAAACGTTTCACACCTCTAAACGGCGAAACTTTCAAAAACACACGATCTCCAACCCGAAATTCTAAATCACGACGATGCTTATCAGCATAACTTTTCTGACGAGACCTAGCTTCCTTCAATTTCTCTCTAGCCACAGCTACTTTCTCATTAGTGATCTCGATCATTTCCGGACCTTCAATCAAACGCTCACCTACTTCATCCCAACAAATAGGTGCTCTACATTTCCTTCCATAAAGAAGTTCAAACGGTGCCGCCTTAATGCTAGCATGCCAACTGTTGTTATAAGCAAACTCTACTAAACATAAATATTCGTCCCAACTGCCAGTCCATTCTAAAGCACAAGCCCTTAGCATATCCTCTAAGGTCTGTATAGTCCTCTCTGACTGACCATCTGTTTGAGGATGAAATGCCGTACTAAAGTTAAGTCGAGTACCCCAAGCTTTCTGTAAACCCTTCCAGAAACGAGAAGTAAAACGCGGATCTCTATCGGACACAATAGATGTCGGAGTACCATGAAGTCTAACGATCTCTTGCTGAAAAATCTCCGCCAATTTACCAATACCATAATCCTTCCGAATTGGCAAGAAATGAGCAGATTTGGTTAGTCGATCAACAACCACCCAAATCGCATCATGCTTCTTCCTAGTAAGAGGTAATCCAGTCACAAAATCCATAGATATCTTATCCCACTTCCATGTTGGAATCTCCAATGGCTGTAACAATCCACTAGCCCTCTGATGTTCAATCTTAACCTGCTGACAGATCATACACTTCGACACAAACGTCACCACATCTTGCTTCATGCCGTTCCACCAAAAGTACTGTTTCAAATCCCTATACATCTTGGTAGAACCAGGATGAATAGTGAAAGGAGAACTATGAGCTTCAGTCATAACTTTCTCACGAAGTACCTGATCATTGGGAACACAAAGCCTATCTCCATACCATACAATACCGTCATTATCAACCTTAAACTCCGTCTGCTTACCTTCTTCAACATGTTGCGCTACGGCCCACAGCTCGCCGTCATCTTTCTGAGCTTCTTTAATTTGCAGTATAAGGTTCGACTCCACCTTCATACTAGCCTAGTATCCATCAAAACCTCGTACACACAACTCAACATCCAAACTTTCTAAGTCACGCAAAATCCTAGGCTCAATCTTGATACTCGCAAGAATGCCTGATTTCCGGCTAAGTGCGTCAGCAACTACGTTAGCCTTACCTGGATGGTACTGAATGTTGGTGTCATAATCCTTAAGAAGTTCTAACCATCTTCTTTGTCTCATATTAAGTTCCTTTTGGGTGAAAATATACTTGAGACTCTTATGATCAGTGAATATATCACACGCCTCTCCATACAAGTAATGTCTCCAAATCTTCAACGCAAACACCACAGCAGCTAACTCAAGATCATGAGTTGGGTAATTCTCCTCATAAGGTTTTAGCTGCCTCGAAGCATAAGCTATTACCTTTCCATGTTGCATCAAAACACAGCCTAATCCTTTCTTAGATGCATCGCTGTAAATTTGAAATCCTCCTGAACCAGTTGGAAGAGTCAAAATAGGAGCCGACACCAATCTCCGCTTCAATTCTTCAAAACTCTTCTCTCGTTCATCCGTCCATACAAACTTTTCACCTTTCCTCATCAGTTGGGTTAGGGGTAGAGCTAAGCGAGAGAAACCTTCAACAAAACGTCTATAGTAACCAGCAAGTCCAAGAAAACTCCTGACCTCAGTCACTGTCGTAGGTCTTGGCCATTTAGTGATAGCCTCAACTTTAGACGGATCCATGGTAATACCATCAGCTGATACAATATGACCAAGGAAAGCAACTTGTCTTAACCAAAATTCGCACTTCGAAAATTTGGCGTACAACTTCTTCTTCCTCAAAATCTCCAAAACTATACGAAGATGTTCTTCATGCTCTTCTTCAGACTTAGAGTAAACCAAAATGTCGTCGATGAAAACAATAACGAACTTGTCGAGAAACTCATGGAAAACACGATTCATTAGGTCCATAAACACAGCAGGCGCATTTGTCAAACCAAAAGGCATAACGAGAAATTCGTAATGACCATATCTGGTACGAAACGCGGTCTTAGGAACATCTTGCTCCTTCACACGTAACTGATGGTAGCCAGACCTCAGGTCAATTTTCGAAAAGAACTTAGCTCCTTGCAGTTGATCAAACAAATCGTCTATACGCGGCAAAGGATAACGGTTACGAATAGTAATACGATTGAGTTCGCGGTAGTCGATACATAGACGCATGCTTCCATCCTTCTTCTTCACAAACAAAACAGGTGTACCCCATGGAGAAACACTAGGGCGAATAAATCCACTTTCTATCATCTCTTGCAGTTGTTCCTTCAACTCCTTCAGTTCTACAGGTGCCATACGATACGGAGCCTTCGAAATCAGTTCAGCACCAGGAATTAACTCAATGCTAAACTCAACTTCTCGAGCTGGGGGAAGTCCAGGGAGTTCATCCGGAAAAACGTCAGCAAATTTGCAAACAACCGAAAGACTATCAATGTTAGGACTCTCCAAAGATGTGTCCTTAACAGATGCTAGAAAACCTTGGCACCCATGAGCAATCATGATCCGTGCCTTCATAGCGGAAATGAGCTTAACAGATTTAAGGGGTTGAGAACCATAATAAACGAATTCAGGATGTTTTACGTCTCCAAAGATCACCGTTCTAGCATGGCAGTCGATTGAAGCTCTATGGTAAGCCAACCAATCCATGCCTAGAATGATATCAAAGTCGACCATATTGAGAGGATACAGATTTGCAAAGCGAATACGATCATCAAAACGAAGAGGACACTTAACATATTTATGATCAATGATCACATGATTTTTCATAGGCGTCGAAATCGATAAGTGATTTGTTAACGGTTTGGGCTTCATATTAAGTTTCTTAGCAGATGTGATAGATATAATGGAGTGTGTGGCGCCAGTATCAAATAAAACGAAGACAGCAAAATCATCAATGAAAAGAGTGCCCGTAATGGTACCTGAAGTGCGCTCCGCCTGATTACGAGTAGTAGCATAGACACGTCCAGTAGTAGCCGGCGGCTTGATGTAGTTTCCAGGAACTGCCGAATTCTTCTTAGGGCAATCCTTAATCTTGTGAGTAGTGGAACCACAACCAAAACATCCACCAGTGGCCTTGAAACACTGCCCTGGATGAGCCTTTCCACAAGTAGTACAAATAGGTGGGGGTGGCAAAACCTCAGCTGTCCTCTGCTGACTAGAAGATCCTGAAGCACGACCCTGATTTGTTCCTCTAGCTGGCTGATCCCTGTTGTAACGCTGGTTATTGTTACCTTGGTTCTGACGATCACCTCCATTCCTACCAGCATTTCTATTATCTTGACCCCTCGTCTCAGAACGTCCAGTGTCAACATTCCTTCCCGACTGACCCCGCTGATCATAACTCCTATCCACATGACCTCTCGAATCATAACTCCTACCAGAGTTTCCCTTATAGTCATTGCCTTGAGTCCTACCTTGAATCCGATCACCATCGCGATTACGCTTGTTAGAACCCGAAACCTCATGAAATATCTCAATGTTACGAGCTGCATCATTACAGGCCGACACATTCTCATACTCAATATTAAGCAATCGGTCCAACACCCACTTCTTCAGTCCCCACTTGAAGTGCTTAGCTTGACGCCTACCATCTCCAGCAATCACTCCAACAAAACTCACCAACCTCATAAACCTACTCATGTACTCATTAGAGGTCTCATTATCAAACTGGTAGATCGCCTGATAGTCCCTCTCATACCTTTGCTGCTCCGCATCAGGGAAGTAACGGTTATAGAAGATAGTCCGAAACTCAGTCCAAGTACAAGTCACAGCAAAAGCATCACCTCCTCTTGCTTGTTTCAATGCTTTCCACCAACTCAAAGCATCACCTTCCAATTTGAATGAAGCCAAACGAGTCTTAAACTCGTCTCCACAACCCAGTACTTCAAACAGCTTCTCAATATGAGTGATCCAGTCTTCGGCCTCAGTAGGAGTAGCAGCAGTGCTAAACGAAAGAGGCTTCAGCTTACCGAAACGCTCGAGCCAAGTATGAATACCGACGGGTTGATTTCCTCCACCACTACCCGAAGCACCATTCTGATTACGAATGTTGTTGATCACCTGTTCCATCATCTCAGGTGTAGTCAAACCAGGGAAAAGAGAGTTGAGAGCATTCGCAATCGCAGCATCCATGTTAACAGCATCATCGTCTCCATCCGCGCCACCATTAGTACGAGTTCGAACCATCTAAACGATTAACAAAATGAATAAAGGTGAGATACGAAATGGAAGTACGAAGGAATCCTAAAATCTACCCAAATCCTCATAGGTCAAATCCTAAACTCTAAGGTCTCGAAACCTAGGCTCCATATGTCACAGGTCCTGACTACAAGTCGTTAACCTGGCTCTGATACCATAAATTGTAACGCCCCGACCCCACAAAGGTAAAGGAATCACAAGTAATGGTGTCATATCAAAGCAAACATATAAACCAAAAGAAATCTTCAACATAAATATGGAAATAATCCAAGTCAAAAGACTTCAATACATAGGTCCCAGCGGAAAAATAAACTCCAAATGAAATGTCTAAAGCATAAATCTAAATGGCATCATAATATCAAAGCTAAATCTCTAAGGTAAGTCCACTCAGCACTCATCCCAAAGCAATACCCAACTCCAATGCTTAGATACCTGCCGCGGAAGAAAAGAAAAGTGCGGCTGAGCTTCAAAAGCCCAGTGAACAGATATACAAGCAAAACGAATACGAAACGAAAATCGAATACGAAACAAAGTAAAAGAAAACAGTGAAGTCATATTCATTTCAAAAGATAATTTCAGAAATATCAGAATAAGTTTTATAGCTTAACTACCTCGAAGCCCAGAACATATGCCATATCAGAAACATATCATAATCACATAAGGCAACATATTTGTAGGGGAGACCTACCAGAGTTATGAAGGACGTGCATGCACGCAGCATCAATCATCAGATAACATATAACAGATAACAGATAATATATGGCATATAACAGATCTAGGATGCATCCATACGCCCCACAGACAGATATTCATAATATAATTCAAATTGAGCTCATACAGATAACAGAAAGGGACGTGGCAGAACATCACTCTACTGCCCTAGAGTCATGTCAGAAAGTGCATTTACTGACACGGACATGGAACCCCCATGACTAGTTATATTTGGCTCGGGTGTCAACTATCAGAAATCAAATAAGAATGTCATAACTGACATGGATCATACTTATCAGAAAATCATTCGTATTTCCAAAATCATAGTTTTCATATCAGATAGTTCAAAAATCAGATGTTTCATAATTCAGAAATCAAAGTTCAGATAAGCAACAGCTCAAATAAACACATTAGGGTTCATAGCAAAGGTTTAGGAAATCCTAATATGAAAACGAAAAGAAAACTTATACGAAACCTTTACTGAAAAGGTCAGAATATCCGTACCTTATTCGAAAGCAAAAGATCAAAAGTCGAAACAGGGAAGCAAAGAATTACTCCTTCTTCACAGAACCTATATACATTAATGTCGTATATATTATTAATGATTCCGAAATCGTCACAATGATTCTTTAATATTTTAGGGTTTCTATATTTAAATAAGACTTAAAGGTTTTAATATTAATATCGCCAATTAGGGTTTATATGTCTTTTATTAAGGTTTAGGGTTTTCATTCTTTAATGCCTCATTAATATTCATGTACTTACATGTTACGTCTTTTAATGACTAATTACTTAACCTAACACGTCACATAATACTCTTTCCTTTTTATGTTTCAACGTACATGTTTATGATTTTATGTGACATATATTTTACTCATTACTCGTATTAATTACGCATTTACTCTATTAGGGTTTAGCATAACTTATTAAATTAGCATATCAAAACTAGGGTTTATGTTTAACATAACCTTTACTTAATTAATGCATCTTCAAAACTCATATGTAACTCAATTCAAATTAGGGTTTCGGTTATTAGGGTTTACACTAGTATTAGCTCATCTAAATACTTTACTTACTCAAGTTATTAAGTTATATTCATTATTCGAAAACTAAACATGGTTCGGTTCTATTTAATATGGTTCGGCCCTTATTACATAAACACAAACATGACTCGATTCAATAACACATCTTACGTTACATGTTTCTTATTATTTAGAAGTTAAATGAGTTAGGGTTTGTCTCGGTTTCGGTTCACCATCTCTCGGCCACAAAAAGAAACAAGGAAAACGCTACGAAACAAATATAACTTGACATATACGTGTAAGGTACGTTAAAGGAAAACAAATAAACGATATACCTTAACTCGTTGAAGCAAAATCGACACCAAGGGTGTGTTTAGGAGTCTCGGCCGAATAGGGAGAAAAAGAAAAAGAGAGAGCAAAATAACTAGGGTTCCAAACTTATGATTATGTATGGTATATATAGTTGTAGTATTTGAGTTAAACTAGGAAAGTAATTGGGTTTGGGTTTTGGGTCCAACCGAATCACACATCACACGCCACCATGGGCTTCGGCCCTTGGCTCATTCGAAACAAAAGAACACGACCCAAAAATCACGAAACATTAACTCTTCGTCGTACCAAATCATTTACGTAATATATTTTAATTAGGTTTTTAAATATTCGCAAGTTAATCTTTTAATCTCTTTAAGTGTTATAAATATATTTTACGTATTTTATAATTTTTTTAGTTCCAAGGGTATTTTTGTCTTTATTCGGATTTTAAATTTTCAGGTTTTACAAGCAAGCTATCAATCGATTGGTTAATCTCACAGAAACAACAATTGCTTCGGGAGGTGATGAAGTCTTCATAAAAGTATGGGACACAAGACAACAGTCCTGCTGCAATACATTTCAAGTTCATGAAGATAAAATTACTGATATGACCTTCGAGCCGGTTTCAATGAAACTTTTAGGAACAAGTGCAGATGGCACTCTATCTGTTAGTAATCTGCGAAGTAACAAGGTTCAAACCCGATCAGAGTTTTCTAAAGACGAGCCATTATCAATAGTTATAATGAAGAATGGTCTCAAAGTTATATGTGGGACTCAAAGCGGAACAATGTTATTATACTCTTGGGGTTTTTTCAAGGATTGCAGTGATCGCTTCATCACTCTCTCGCCAAACCCAGTGAATTCCTTGTTAAAGCTTGATGAATATAGGGTTATCGCTGGAACTGAAAATGATCTCATCGGCTTGGTAAGTATATTACCCAACCGAGTGATTCAACCAATTGCGGAGCACTCAGATCTTCCTGTTGACCGTTTTGCATTTTCTCATGATAAAAAGTTTCTTGGAAGTATATCACATGATTCAATATTGAAGCTGTGGGATATAGATAGTCTAGTGCAAGATTCTGGAAAGACAGAGGAGAGTAAATCAGGTGATGACAGCGATAAAGATGAGATGGATATGGATACAGATGATATTCTTCGAAAATCATCTAAAGGTACGAAGAGGAAGAACAAATGAGGAGCTCGAGGCCTTGATTGTTGGATGTAAATGACAAAACCAGAAACTTAGTAGTATGTTTAAGTTATTATATGTAATCTTAATATAGTTAAGGGTAGTTTAGTGTAAGTTTTATGTTATGTATTTTTTATAAACCGTTATATGTAATTGGGCTGGGTTAGGAGAAGCGGTATAAACCGTTTATAGAATAGGTATGTCGCTTTTCTGAAACGTTGTACGCCCCTTTGTTGCAACGGTTCATATAGTATAAATAGGATTAGATTTCTGTAAAACAATCAAATTCCAATATATCAATACAATTCATAGAATTTCTGCACTTATTCTTTTACGTTTCTATTGCAAGATTACTGCCTAAACACCCTTGTTTCTGCAGTTATTATCTGTTCCAGTCACACCATCAGAAAAACAGCCTTGTTCGAAGGCCTAAACAACTGTAACCTTCTGTCCAAACCTGTACAATCAGTAGGAAGAAAGCAACAATTGGTATCAAGAGCAAGAACGATTCTGGGAATCAATCAAAAGCAAGATAGAAGGAAAACGACTTCTATTTGGAAATCTATTTACCGAACAGAAGGAAGGATATTGATCAGAAATCAAAAGCAAGAACAACACAGAAATTGATCAGAAGGAAGGATATTGGAATCACGAATAAGAAGGAATGAACGCACGTCTCCTGTCTTCCCTAATCAACCAGTTTTTCTTTTTAAGTCTTTCAACTTTTTTTATTTTTCTAAATACTCCATATAAATTAGGAAAAGTTTTGCTAAGATAGAAATTCCCATTAGCGAAAAAACCCCGGATTGATTAGAATAGCAAAGACCATTTTCCTTTTAGATTCATAGCAAGACAAGCGAATTCTTCAAAATTCGTTTCACAAAATAGCAAGCCAAACCGAATCCTAGTGATTCATAGCAAGTTATACCGAACCCTTTGTGGTTCATAGCAAGTTATACCGAACCCTTTGTGGTTCATAGCAAGTTAAACCGAATCCTTAGGTTCATAGCAAGCTTCGAGCCTTAAGATTCAAATAGCAAGATTAGAGCCTTTTTTTTTAGGTTCAAATAGCAAGAAAACCTGGTTAATAAATTGGCCAGTAGCAACTAAGGGATTTGATCTTTTGATCAAACATAAGAGCAAGAAAACCAGAAACCATCTCGGTTCTGATTATAATCAAGCAAGCAAGCATGGTAGAAGGAAACACGAATGTTAACACATCGAACAATTCATCAGTTCGAGAACTAGGAAATGTTTCACTACAATGTCCAAAAATGACCGAAACAAACTACACGACATGAGCATTGATGATGGAGACAATATTGAAGGCATATGGCATATGGGAAATGATAGTTGCGAAAGACGGAATAGCAACAAATGAGAAGAAAGAAAACACATCAAAGGCAATAATCTTCCAATCACTGCCAGAAGATGTTTTAATGCAAGTTGCACAATACTCGACTGCAAAGGAAGTATGGGACTCAATCAAACTCAAGAATTTGGGAGCAGATCTTGTTCAAAAGGCACGACTACAAACATTGAGAAGTGAACTAGAGACGCTAAGGATAAAACCAAACGAAAAAGTAAGTGACTATGTAGGAAAGTTAAGTAGTATAAAGGCCAAGTTTAGAGGACTTGGTGAAACTTTGGAAGATAAGGTGCTAGTAAGGAAACTACTTAACTCTGTTCCAAAGAAGTTTTTACCGATCGTGGGAACTATAGAACAATATCAAGACCTAGACGAAATGTCGTTTGAAGAAGCCATTGGAAGGTTAACAGCCTATGAAGAACGAATTAAGAGTCAAGACATACTAGAGGCAAATGATCAAGACAAGCTTCTCATGGCAAGTTCAAACAACAGAACTTATGGTAAATGGCGAGGTAAAGATTTCAACAAAGAAGGCAAGGAAAGCATGAAATGGAAGAATAATTCGAATACGAGTCAAGGAACTAAAGACAAAAGCATGCTCAGATGTTATGAATGTGGCAAGCATGGACACTTTGCGAAAGAATGCACGAAATGGAAATACAACAAGCAAGAAGAGTCGCATCTCATCTATGACACTGACACCGAACCTACATTGCTGTGAAGTCTCGTCAAGAAAGAAAGAATAAAGGAAGATCTGATTTAGTCATTAAGGGGGAATGTTGGATGTAAATGACAAAACCAGAAACTTAGTAGTATGTTTAAGTTATTATATGTAATCTTAATATAGTTAAGGGTAGTTTAGTGTAAGTTTTATGTTATGTATTTTTTATAAACCGTTATATGTAATTGGGCTGGGTTAGGAGAAACGGTATAAACCGTTTATAGAATAGTTATGTAGCTTTTCTGAAACGTTGTATGCCCCTTTGTTGCAACGGTTCTTATACTATAAATAGGATTAGATTTCTGTAAAACAATCAAATTCCAATATATCAATACAATTCATAGAACTTTTGCACTTATTCTTTTACGTTTCTATTGCAAGATTACTGCCCAAACACCCTTGTTTCTGCAGTTATTATCTGTTCCAGTCACACCATCAGAAAAACAGCCTTGTTCGAAGGCCTAAACAACTGTAACCTTCTGTCCAAACCTGTACAATCAGTAGGAAGAAAGCAACATTGATAACACAAGTAATTTCTTTGCGGATTTATAGTTTATGTTCTTGGATATCATTGAAAACGTACCACAACACAATCGTGCTTGGGTCATATTTATCGTCTAATAAAGATTACCTTTTACATAAATATATAATATGTCTTATTTAATTAGTTATGGTTAGCTTAGATTGGGGATAGACACATTTGTTAAACAGAGATGCTAAATCCTTATATTTTTACTCATATGCTCTTGATCTTTATAGTTTATATGTCATTTTATTGCAAGTGCATGAATAACGGGTGTATTCTTTCTTATTGAAACGGTGATATGTATATAGAAAAACTAGCAAGATGCTAGAGATTTACAAGATAAAAGATAAGGCATTACACAAACAATATTTTTCTCTCGTTAAGACGTTTTTCATGCGTGTGGACTTTTGTAAAGCTGGTTGATAGGATCATTTGATTATATATGATTATTTTACTGCGTACTTTGTTAGCATAAAAAAATCAGAAAATAGATACGGTATCAAATTTATTATACCAATGAAATTTCAAGTTGTGATACTCTATTTTGGGTCCCTTCTATTTTTTTTTTTTAGTTTTTACAACACATGTAGGCAGGCACTCACTGTCAAAACTTTTAGTACCACAATATCAATGAGGCTTAGACGTGATTGGTTTGCGAATTTGCGCATATAATCTAGAATACCAGTTTAGTTTAACCAAACAAGTGAAATGTGTTTAATCCTCTTGTGGCAACGGAGGTTACCTGCGCCTACTCCAAGCTATCCAAAAAGATAATCATACTGGGATTAGTCATCTTGTGATGTCGAGTAAGAAATCAAGTAATTAAATATCAAAACAAGTGAAATGTATATTTTGAAGTCGAACACAACATGCTGTGTTCAATTTGATTTGGTTCGCTTACAGGTCTATTAGCACATATACTTAACTAAAGGACCAAAATTCTCACCACGATTGTCAAAGCAATTAGGCAGGAATCATCCCAGATTTTCGCGCATACGCGAAAATCCCACCAGCTTCAATCACAGGTCCAGCGTCACCAATAGGCTTCAACTTATATTCCTTCCCACTAGTATGATTAATCAAAAGACTATTTTCAAGCTCAATAGTCACCATATCACCAGTCTTACACTCATCACAAATCCTCGCCTCACTTTCCAACGGATATATCTCCCCGGTCGCAACCGAATTCCTAAAAAATATCCTTGCGTAGCTTTCTGCGACCACCACAGATGCTCCAGCAGCGCGTAACGCTACTGGAGCATGCTCACGAGAGGAACCGCACCCGAAGTTATATCCACCTATTATTATTGGATATTTAGTTTTGTATTCACCTGGTTCAACGAAACGAGTTTCGTATGAATCTGGTAGTCCCATGAGTGCATAGGAACCGAGTTTTTCGTATTCGTCAGGATGTGATGGAATTAATGTGCAGTATTCAGCTGGAATGATTTGATCAGTGTCTATATTGTCTCGGACTACGAAACACATGCCATGAAATGACTTCCCTGGTGCATCAGATGATGCTGCAGAGATGACGGTTTTACGAGGGCTTATGGTTGTGTTTGGAAACCGGAGTTTCTTTAAGGTTAAGGTTTTGAATGAGAGTTGTTTGGGGGTGTTGGAGAAGGCGATTGAAGCGGGTGGTTGGTGGCGGCTGTGACAGGGGGTTATGGTAGAGGAAAATGCGGCGGTGTTCACGGAAAAAGCAATGGCGGACATTGTTGGTTGTATGGTGTATGGTGTTGGGACTTTTTTGGTAGTATTCTTGTAGGAGCTTGCTTCTTTGGATTAATATATTGAGACACGTTATTCATACTCATGAATCATGTTGAGGGGATTGTTTGTCCTAGGCTGGTAAACCATTACACTCATAGATATAAAATATAATTAGAAGCTTAAAAACTGCTATTTGAAAGACAATAACCAACAACTTTATAAATTTAATGGTAAAAAAACTATATGACCTCATTTATGCAATTAAATTACAAATTTTAGCATGCACATGATGGTATAACAATATACGTAGTACTACTATATAACATTGCTGTTCTAACAAGGAATGATTTTTGAACAGTTTTTTTTTATGAAAAGACTTCGTAAATGCTGACAAATTTGCCCTTCTCAACTAAAAGTTGTGCCGCAACACCGATAACCACTATAGTAAAGCCGTCTTGCAAATCAACAACAGGATTTTGATACACAACACTTCTAGGATTCACTCAAGAATCGTGTAGATGGCAACAATAGACTTGGAAACTCAATAAAGAAGAAATGAGATTCAAAAGTGTTATTGTTATTTTTGGCAGGAAGGGTAGTTAGTCTTAAATGGTTGTTACAATGGAACGAAGTAGTTACAGAGAGATTAGAGAAGGAAGATTTTATTCAATCATAAGCTAAGTAAATGAATTACAAGTGATAACTACTTAAAAGGGATTTAGGCGCCAAAGTTAGTTTGCGGAAGTTGTGGGAAGACTCACGTGCACCTCACATGACCGATTCAAACCGTGCATGTGCATCTCACGTACCAACAGTACTAACCCAAACACTCTTGCTAATGTCAGAGTTTTAAACTGTCAACCTTGACAGCTGCCAAAAAGTCCAAGTGCTCCAAGTAGTTTGAACTGTGGTGCAGCCCATCATGTCTAACATATCAAAATAGAGATTAGTAACCTAGCTGCCCATATGGCAATTTACCACTAATTAGATTAAAACAGAATTGATATATTGATACGAACCTATCCCATACTAGGCTCGCATTGGTTCATAAGTCCAAGTGTAGAACTCACTCCAAAAAGCTAGCTCAATACCCTATCCTTTGAAGAACCAACGTCCTCGTTGGTCACGACTATGTTGGTCACGGTTGACACCCCTCTTTGGGTCCAAGCCACCATTTCATAGGCCACCACTCCGAGCTCGTTGGTCACGGCTATGTTGGTCACGGCTGTGTTGGTCACGGTTGGCACCCTTCTTTCGGGTCCAAGCCACCACTCCACATGCCACCACTCCATAGGCCACTACTCCGAGTGTTGGAACCTCGAAAGGTTGGGCTAGCTCTAATACTAATTGATTCGGTTTATCTCACTAATATAAGCCATCGGAGGGTCGGTTTATCCCATTAACATAAATCATTGATCTTGTTTATTTTCTTCTGTTCGCCTTATTAACAAACCGGTTCATATCAAATTGGTAGCTGTTCAATCCTATGGTATATAAAAAAAAAGATTGTTCACAGGCTGCTGTTCATCAACCACAATAAAATCTGTGTTTTTAGAATCTGGATATCATCACCTGACCAAAAAGAAGGTTTATGATCTTGATAATGAATTTACTCAATTCAAACAAGAATTCGGTCTGCATCTAACAGAGGTCAATGAGCGAATCACTGCTATGCATAATAACTTTTTAACAAAACTAGGAGTTGTGAAATTGGAATTAAGTGTAGCGATGAAGCATCAATTTTCAGAGATGATGAAGAAGTTATCAGCCATGAAGTTATCCAACAAAAAAAGTTCTCCAAAGGTGGGTTCTACTGGGGCTTACATATAGGTTAACGAGGGTCCCAAGCATTCTTCTTTAAAATTTGATGATCTCAGCTTCCCTTTTCCTGACAAGGAAAAGCCAGAGGGATCAAATCGTGGGGGTAAGTGTTAGGTCACCATAATATGAACACAAGTATGTATATGATAGAAACAAGAGATAAGAAGGGATGATTGATTTCAATCACACGTATGAAATAAGGAAAGGGTTATGTTTATTATGAAAGAGATCAACCCTCTCAAATGAGAGGTAACAATGTATTTATAGGCAAGGGAGCTAGGGCAACAAGTCTAGTCCCTTGCCTTGGCCTTTTGGGCCTATGCATAGGCTTATGGGCTTTCTACATAAGCCTAGCTCTAATAACAAACATAAAAGCCATAATTAAGCAACCTATTACAATGAAATGACTAACACTTGATAATACTAGTTACAAGTGATTCCAACAATCTCCCCCTAAGTGTTAGTGATGATGTAATAGCAGTTGCTTGACATCTTCTAGCATTCTTCTTTCTTGTGAGTAGAGATGCTTTGTTTCTTTTGATTTTATCAGCTTTGACGTCGTTGTATTCTTTGTTCTTTGTTCTTTTGTGGATGTAGTGATAGTATATTGTTGTTTGCCATTTGTCAGCTTTGTTGATTAGGTGTCTCCACATCTTTCTCCACCATGATCACACGTCTTTTGACTTTGAAATCCAAGTGTGGTGAAGTTCTCGAGTCTTTAAATTTGTAGATTCTTTGGCTTTGAAGAAGAATCATATTAACTTTTGCGTTGCCTTAGATTATGAGAGAACTTCATATGTGATGTTGTTGGTATGAGCATGTAGAGAATGGCACGATCTTTTCTCCCAGGAACATCCATCAGTATCTGCATAAATGGATTAGTGAAAAACACCAATCGATCATTGTGGAATTTTCTAAAAGAATTGACCACTACGATTGTTTTACTAATGAATGTCTTGATTCCATTCACCTTGGTCGGGCGAATCAGCCGTCCGAATCCCGTGGAGGGACAGTTGGCATTACATTGAACAAGTTCAAGTAATGACCCACATCTTTAGGAGTCGATTCTTGAAAGGAATCTCATTAGCGCGATTTTCAGCACTTACAAGTTTGAACTTCTAGGGTGTTAACAGCATAGTGTGAAAACACATATCTAATTCTTACAAAGGATGTTCCTGAACTGGAGGCCCTCAAGTAGCATAATAGATATAGCTACCTGATATGTGCAAAAACACATATCATTTCTTTATCAAAATGAACCCAAAATAACCAAGAAAGAGCCGTTTATTGCTAATATTCGTTGTTTTCTTGAGTTTGTGCTTGTGCAGGTATGGATATGTCAAAACACACAAAAAGAAGTTAAATCAGACGAAAATCCGAGCACGAGAGATTAAGAGTGCTAGAGTTGAGCCGGAAGATCAGAATTTTGCATTTGTGAAGAATTCTATGCTGAAAAGATAATTTTTGAAAGATATGTTGAAGATTAAAGAATTGTCAGAATCAGTCCCTGAACTTTGAGCATTTGGCAGAATCTATCCTGAAGTTTCAGAAGTTGCAAATTCAGCCCTTGGATTATTTGAGATTGGCAAGAATGACTCTTGGATAACATTTTCAGATTTACAAGTTTGGTCCCTGGATTTTCAGCATATGCATTTTTGGTCCTTATATTCCTACTTGGATCCTAAATTAATCCTAAGTTCTAGTCCAAATCACACAAGCCCAAAATAAACAAACCAAACCCAAAGGCCCAATCCTACACACACCCGGTCCAATACTCAATCCCATGACCCGGTTTACTCAAAACCAAACCCATGACCCGTTACCATTTTACCCTTTTCACCCTGGTCAAACCCAACTCATTAAAGCCGGTCAACCACAGTCAAAACAAATAAAAAAGTACTTTTTACCCGCCTGCCAAAATATTCCCCCAATTCTTGAGTTACCCAGATTCACATAAACCCTAAATTACCCATGCGTTAAATTGGTCAAATTAACTGCAATTAAGGGCATATTAGTACTTTCGCCTGACACATGCTGACACATTGGACTGCCAGGTCATTGATCCGTGTGTCACACCTCAAAAGCTGCTCTCTGATTGGTCCAAGGTGCGTGGGGGTGTCTATCCAATGGCTTAGATTGATTAGATGAGGTGGAGAATGATCTAAGGGCTAAAAGATGATCCAAAGAAGCACAAATGCCAAGTTCCAGATCCTTCCTAGAGGCTGAGCTAGTGTATAAATACCCCTTTGTAATCAAAGTTATTTCCATGTAATCTCTGAGTAGTTTTCTTAATGTTTTTAGCTTATTTCTTTCAAGTATTATTGTAATCCTTTTCAGCTTATTGTAATTTCATTTGATTAATAGAATTCAGTTTTCATTTAAATCTCTCATTCTTAAGTTTTATTCTGTTTTTAAATTTCTTATTAGCTTATTCAGTTTGAAATCACTTATTTCAGTTTATTCAATTGATGTTTTCAGTTTTCAGTTTCATATAAAAAAAAAAAATCTCTTAAAAAAAATAAAATAAAAAAATATAGTAAAGTAGTGTTCAACTCGATTTCAGTTATTAAAATTGTTTTGATAAGCTCTTATAAGCTCTCCTATAGCTTGTTGATTGCTTATATAAGCTTCTACTCAGTTTTTACTCTTAAAACACTCTCAGTCAACAAAAGTCAACTGAAGTGCTTCATATGGATTTGGTTATGGAAACTGGTTGATTCAGAGCTGGATTTGGGTTGATTTAGTATAATTTGGGGTTGAAATTAATAGGATAGTGGTTCTTTGATCGTTGGCAAGCCATAGTGGCTAAGGACACTAGTGAGTTTTACAAATCCATATCTGTTATAATCTGTTATTTAGCATATTGATAATTTGATAGAATTTGTTGGTAATATGGCATCATTTAGGTGTTAGTTAATTATTTCATTCAGTTTAAAAGTGAGTATAAGCTAGTTCAAGTAGTTAGCTGATTTAAGTTGCACATTAGTATCATAACTACTGTTTGGATCATAAGGTTACTTTGAGTTTGAGGTTAGATCAATGATTAAACTAGGTAGATATAGTATCATTTAGGATATTTCAACTCAATTTAGTCCTTATTTTTACTTTGCATTTAGCTTAAGTCAAATATTGCATTCAAACTGCTCTTGATTTCATTTCTGTTAGAATCAGTGGTCTAGATCTTGCAAATAGGAGTGTTAGTAGTTGGTTTAGTTTGCATCAGTTTTATTTAATCATTTCACATCATTATCAGTTCATCATTCGGATTCAAATCTCATTTAAGTCAAAGTTTCATTTTCATCTCAAAAAGTCAAAAGTGAAAATTACAGTTTTTGCAAAACTTTATTGATTTTTCATGGATTCAGTTTTGGTTCATATTAAGTGAAATTTTGGGTTAAACAAGTTCAGTTGGTCTATTGTCTAAATCTGATTTTTGTGAAATTTTTCCAAAACTCTTTAAGCTTCAAAACAGCTGATCAATAAGCCTCATATGCCCTGTTCACACATCAGTTTAAACTAAGTGTGCACAGGCTTATTTGCAGATCTCATTTAAAGCTCATAATAGCTTCTCTAGGGTTCAGCTTTGGTTTATAGACTCTTTGATTGGTCTTTTAGAGGTTCACAGTTCGGTTTTTCTCATAAGCTCTCTTGATAAGCCACTATTTAAGCTGAAAGTAGAGGGTTAGGACTGTTAGGCCAATAGTAGTTTTAAGAATTGAATCATAGGATAGTGCTTATAGCTTGTTAGGATTAGCTTGATTAAGTTAGAATTAGCTTATTTTAGTACAAATTAGCTTCTGTAGCAGTTTGATAGCTTATAGTGCATTTTAGCTTAATCTAGGAGCTTATTTACAAATAAGTTGCACTACAGTTGCATTTTCTCACACATAAGCATAGTTTTTTATACTTTTTATTGATTTAAAATATAATTTTAGAATTTCCTTGAATTTTTCAGATTTTTCTATTACTGTTTGGTATTTTTCTTATTTTAAAACAGTTTTTAGGACTTTTTAAATAGCTTTTATTACAATTAAAATCGGAAAATCTTCAAAAAAATAAATTTTCAATTTTTATAGATTAAAATAAATACAAAAAGCAAAAAAATAATTTTTCTAGATTTTTCCTAACTTATTTTGTAATTTTTAGCCATTTAAATAGTTTTTAAATTCGTAGAAAATAGAAAAATCATCAGAAAAATACAAAATTAGTTTTGAAAATTCTCTTAGGTTATTTTAGATTTTGGAAAAATATTTTCATATTTTTCCCTTTAATTTTCATAATTTTTAGTATTTTAAATTAGTTTTAAAAGTTAAAAATTAGTTTTTAATCCGAATAAATTCCAGAAAAATCCTAAAAATTAGTTTTAATTCATAAATAGTATTTGAATTGCATTTTTAGAGTAAAAGTAATTTTAGATCATTTTTAGGACTTAGATTAGACGCAGTTGCATTTTATTTACGTTTCTTTAATTTCGTATTAGTTTAATTCGCGTATTTAGGATTCCCCGTAGTGTAATTTCCCTTAATTGTTTTCCCATTTCCCGTAGTTTAAACAAAATAAAAAATCCAAAACATCGAGCATTTTAATAACGAACCGATAACGACGTTGCCCATTCACACCTCGTTGGGACACGACTCGGATTTCCTAATCCGTATCACTATCACTCACGGGATTTGATTCACTATCCTTTTTCCTAAAGGGATTTTGAATATATCTTCGTGATTATTTTTGATATCGGTATTATACGTTTTTCTCCCTACACACACAACTGATACCAAATTTTGGCAAAAATTTGGTATCAGTTGTGTGTGTAGGGAGAAAAACGTATAATACCGATATCAAAAATAATCACGAAGATAGATTCAAAATCCCTTTAGGAAAAAGGATAGTGAATCAAATCCCGTGATTATTTTTGATATCGGTATTATATGTTTTTCTCCCTACACACACAACTGATACCAAATTTTGGCGCCGCTGCCGGGGAGGTTGTGTCGCGACAATATCGTTTAAGGTTTGACGATTAGTGACTCGAGATCCTTCTTCGTGAAGTTACTATTTTTCTAAAAATAAAAAAAGTGAAAAATATTTTCCTTTTTCTTTTGTATATATATATATATCATATTAAAAATACAAAAAGATTTTCTCTTTTGTTTTTGAGCTAAAATAGAATACACCAATTATATAACATTCTCAACGGAGGTGTTATCATTAGTAAGTTCCTGAACCAAAGATCAAAAACTTGCCTTTGTGTCGCTTGTGAGTCGATTTATTTCTATCGGATAAACAAACTGTGTGGTGGGTATAAGGACGGCCTGACATTAAATTGCGGCTGAAAAGAGACGGGTTTTTAATAAGCTTCGAGCTGACCTAAAAAGCTTCTCCGCTCGCTTGTGCGTTTGTTTTATAGAAGTGATTTATTCACTTGGGATTATTGGTTTAAGTTCACTGTTGTTTTTCGAATACCGTATCATTTTAATTGCCTTGTTTTTTAAAGTGCATGTGCACTCGTTCTCAGTCACGACGTAATCGTAATCGAAGAATAGACGTACCCGAGTTACGTACTATCGTTGAAGAACCCGTCGTCATGGCAGATACTCGAACGATGAACGAGTTACTTCAAGCTCCCGTAGACGGCTACGGTGATGCTATCGTACTTCCACCAATTAACATCGAAAATTTCGAACTAAAAACAAATTTAATACAATTGGTGTCTAATAAACCTTTTTGTGGTTTGGATCATGAGGAGCCCCACGCACACCTCCGTTGGTTTAATCAAGTTGCTTCTACGATAAACTTTCGGGGCGTCACTAATGAGTCAGTTAAATTGAGATTATTTCCATTTTCCCTTGAGGGGGCAGCCCGGACTTGGCTAGAAAAAGAACCCCCTCACTCAATTACAACATGGGAAGACCTTTCTAAGAAATTTGTGAACCAATTCTTTCCTCCGTCAAAAATTACGATGTTACGAAATCAAATCATAAATTTTCAACAAAAATTTGACGAAAGTTTTGGAGAAGCATGGGATAGATTTAAAGAACTTTTGCGAAAATGCCCAAATCACGGTTTTACCGATCTTCATCAGATTGATACGTTCTACAATGCTCTAACGCCGTCCGATCAAGATTCGCTTAACGCGGCCGCCGGTGGTAACATCTTGAGTCGTATACCCGCCGATATTAGAACGATTATCGAAAACAAGTCAAAAGTTGTCTCGTCTAGAAACCGACCGGTTGTTTCTAAGATTGCTTCGAATGATAACTATGTTCAGAGGAGTGAGTTGACTGATCTTACTCATGCTATTACTTCTATGATGAAAGAGTTTAAGAGTCAGAAATCCGAACAAGTCAAAGCCGTTACCGAAACATGTGTTATTTGTGGTGGTCCTCATCCATACTATAATGGTCAAGCCACCGATGGCGATCTCAGAAATACTTCCGTAGCTTCTGCTAATCCGGTTCAAAATCAGAACCAAGGATACCGTGCTAATCAGATGGGACCTCCGGGATTTTCTCAATCGAACAATCAAACTCGTTTTAATCAGAATCAAGTTCGTGGACCAAATGTTCAAAATCAATACAAAGCCCCACCGAATCAATACCCGACTCAAGGGGTTAACCATAATCAAGGATATCAAGCTTCAAGTTATCAAGCTCCGTCTTTTCCCTCTAATGAATTTTCGAATTACATTCAGAACAATAATGCTACAATCCAAACCATGCAAACCCAGATTTCAACTTTGAGAAATGAATTCCAAACTTCGTTAACTAGACAAAGCAATGAGTTTAGGAATGAAATTCGACTTCAGAACAACAAAATGGATGCTTTGCTGAATAAACTTGAGAGTATGTTGAACGCTGTTTTATGCCAAATAAGTTAACCCTCGGGTTTCGGTTCTCTCCCAAGTAACACGATTCCAAACCCGAAGGGAGAAATGAAATCCGTTACCATTCGAGATGATGGGCCCTCGATGACTACTTCCTCTCCGGTGAGGCGTGTAGCACAAGAGACCGAGGTGACAAAGGACCCGGTAATTCCTAGTGATAATGGAAGTGCCAAAAACGTCCAACCTCTGGTTGCCCAAGTTCCTTCTATCTCCGTCAAAATGCCAAGTTCTAACCTTTCACCGTGCAAATCTATTCAATCACGGTTCGACAAAATGAAAGTTGTTCCCAAAACGAAATTTAAACATACGACTGATATGATCAAAGCTGCTGAAATGATTTATGAAGAAAAATTGGAGCAAATTTCAAAGATATCACTGGAGTCTACACCGTCTACTTCTTCCTCGAACCAAGCTCCCAAGAAGCTTGGTGATCCCGGGAAATTTCTCCTTCCTTGCTCTTTAAATGATTTTGAGGAATATAATGCCTTGACCGATTCTGGTGCAAGCATAAGTCTCATGCCTCTTGCGATATATCATGAGCTTGGATTGAAGAATCTTATACTGACTCGTATGACTATTGAATTAGCTAATCGAACAATTGCTCACACAGTTGGTGTAGTCAACGATGTTATGGTACGAGTGGATAAATTCCATTTTCCCGTGGATTTCGCCGTAGTTGATATAGAGGTTGACGCCCGAGTCCCTCTCACTTTAGGAAGACCATTCTTGAGAACCGCAAAAGTCCTTGTGGATCACTACCAAGGAACTTTAACAATCAGAAAATGAAATGAAAAGATAATATTTTATGCCGAGCAAACTTCAAAACCGCCACCCGATGATCATTCTATCCATAGCATCGGTGTGATTGATTTTTCTGAAGAAAGTGGCAATCCCACTTTACCGATTATGACCGACTCTTTCCTGTCTCTCACTACGGAAAGTGATCCCATTTGGGAAGAGATCGAGGCTTATATTAATGATAATTCGATTCCCGTTGAGATTGATGATGCTACTTTTGACCCGGAGGGGGACATCCTTTTACTCGAGAAATTGTTATATAATGAGTCGTCTTCTTACCCCCCTCCGGACGATGTTGATAAGTTGGAAAAAGTTGAACCTAAACCGTCTCGAATTAATCTTTCACGTTTTACGGTTAAGAGTTTATCAACGATACGTGCTGAGCAAAGGAAGAAATTAGAAAAGGAGACTACAACGGTTGTGGTGGAAAATGCTAGCTCTAAGAGCACGCCACTTGTCCCACCTCCGCTTTCTGTGTATCGGATTGATCTTGTTCCTAAAAACGTCGAGCTTTCTTTGAGTGGAAATCCCACTCCTTCTTCTGAAATTATGGAACATTCTGATTCTTCCCCTTCCCTCACTCAATATGAGGAGGATGATTCTATCATGAAAGAAATCGAGGCTTATTTGAAAAGTGATTCAGTTTCACCGGAAATTTATAACGCCGACATCGACATCGAAGGAGATATTCGTTTAATCGAAGAAATTCTCTATTCACTCTCTCCGAAAGAAAATGAAATTAAAGAAGTCAAGCCGTCTACTAATCCTCCGGAGCCCGAGCTCAAGGAATCTTCCATTGATTTACTTCTCGAGGAGTTCGCCGATGAACTCGCTCGCATGAATCCTCTTCCACCGGGAAGTGAGGATGACGTCTTTGATTTTAGAGCCGACTTACGCGAAATTGAATATTTGTTATATCAAGATCCGTCGATTTACTTCGAGAAGTTCACCGATGAACTTGCTCCCACCGACTCGATTCTTTCCGAGATTAAAGAAAAAGAATACGATGACCCGTTTTTCCCGAAGAAAGATAAGGAAGTGAAGATTTCAACAGATGAACTTGTTAATACTGAGGTCCCACATTATTTTTTATCCGAGAGTGATTCCTTGTCTCGTGAGGATTTTCAAGTAGATGATACTTTGATTTCGTTCCTTTCCGAGGACAAGATTTTTAACCCTGGGATACTCATCGGAGAGGATATTCATAAAACAAAAGTTAACCGGAAAAAGGATCCTCTCTTGGATGCCTTCATGTTTGAGCCTTCAAGTAATACTTTTCTGTACCATGGACTCCCTTCTTCTATGGATTCGTTTCTCTTAGATCCGTCATCCCTTCGTCCGCCCGCAAAACCGTCGGATGATGAATCATTCTTTCTTGATACACCTTTTGAACATTTGGGAGGATTTAACATTTATGTGCTGGAGCCTGACATTTTCTTTCCCTCCCAACCCACCCAGTTTCATTACGCCGGGAATGAGGACACTATTTTTGACCCTGGTATCTTTACCATTTTCTTCCCTAAGGACAAATGAATTCGGGGACGAGTCAGGCTAGCGACTCGGTGAAGAAAAACAGTAGCGCTTCGTGGGAGGCACCCCATGCTTATCTCTATCTTCTTTCTAATAAGTGACATGAAGGGGTTAGCCTCTTCGATTTCTCGTGTTTGGTTGTTTGTGATGTTGTGTTTAGGATGTTCCCGATATGAAGACTCTCGTGCTCGAAGTTTGTCTTTTCTCCACTCGAGTTTCATGATCGATGCTGATGGAAATCCGATATCCAAAATCTTATCGACTAACATTTATCTTCTAGCATACTTAATAAACGGCTTTTAGATTTTCGTTGATACCCTTGCTTTTAAACATTGAGGACAATGTTTCGTTTTAGTCTGGGGTGGGTAATCTTTGATTTGATTTGACCGCACTTGCTTGTTTTTTGTCGTATACTCTCGCAACCCCGTTTTTCCTTAGAAAATGAAAAAATTGTGCAAAAATGAGAAAATTTAAAAAATTTTGTAAGCTTTTGCTAGTTTTATGATTGAAAAGTTCTTGCTAGTCTCTTAGAAGTTTCTTTAAATATGCGTTTTTATTGAAATAGCCTTTGCTAATTGCTTAGACAAGAGGCTATAAAATGCGATTCTAGCTCAAAAGGCCAAGAATTTGCAAGTCTCCCTAAGTGATTTTAAATATGCGAAGCTTAAACAAGAATTTGCTATAAGTGACTTTAAAAATGCGAGACTTGAGATTATTTGACGAAGCATTTGCTAAGTTAATATATGTTTTGACACCTTGTTGACTTTCCGCTGGTGAGAGTAGGAATAGAATTCTGACTTGACCGGGCATGTTGAGCCCTAGCTTGTTCCCTTAACCATAGATAATCTAAAAATTATCGGCTAAGCATCCGCATATCTCATTATTTGGGATTTTAAATTTGCGGAGATCGAGAAATGATAGAGTTACTTATGAGTTTAGATGCTAAGCGTGGAGTAGTTGGTTCTCTTTAGAGCCCATCGAAGGTACTTATGGCTTTTTGTTCCCACAAAATTTTTTCACCCCATATCTGTCTAATAAATAATTAGAGATGTTGAGTTTTTGGCGATAGTTAGTTCTTTTTCTTTTTAAAAGAATCTTTGTTTCAAAAATTGGGTACACATCAAGGACTCGTAATAAGTAATAAATAAAGTTATGAACTGCGGTGTCGAGATCGGACCCTTGGATCTTTAGCCGGATTTGAGTGAGGTCTTGGTCTAACCCACTGGGATCCTTGATTTGCAGTGTCAGAGACACGTCAAGCTTAACTCACACAAGCTAGCCACTTGTGAATGACTAACCGTAAGAAGCTTAAAACGGCTCAGACACTGATCAATAATAAGAAGTGTAGTATAGGGGTAACTCAAACGTGTTAGGTTCGAGCACCGAGATCGTTCCGAACGAGGGTTGAATGGAATTTCCAACTCACGTCTCGATAATCGGGATTTGAATGAGAAAAGGGGGTAAAATGATATATTCTAAACTACGGGATAAGGAAAGCATAAGGAACTAAAATCTATGGGAAAAACCTAAGAACTAAGGCAAACTACGCAATCTACACTAAAACGCAAATATGGAATTATAACGAAACGCGAATAAAAAGCAATTACGTCTATTCTAAATCCTAAAAATAACCTAAAATTACTTTTACTCTAAAAATGATATTTGAAAACTAAATATGAATTAAAACTATTTTTTTAGGAATTTTCTTGAATTTATTATAATTAAAAACTAATTATTAACTTTAAAAAAATTAAACTAATTATCTAAAAATTATGAAAGAGAGAGGGAAAAATATGGAATTACTTTTCAAAAATCTAAAATAACATAAAAGACTTTTCAAAACTATTTTTGTATTTTTCAGATTAATTTCCTATTTTCTATGAATTTAATACTATTTAAATCTAATTAAAATTATGAAAAATACCAAATAAAAGGAGAAAAATAGGGAAAAATGTTTTTTATACTTTTTATATTTATCTTAAACTGAGAAAATTAAAAAATTATTTTTTGGAACTTTTTCTCAATTAATTGCAATAAAAGCTATTTTAAAATGATTAAAAACTATTTTAAATTGAGAAAAATAGTGAACAGTAGCTAAAAATTATGAAAAATTCATGAAAAATCTAAAATATTATTCTAAATCTATTAAAAATATAAAAACAAGGGCTTATGTGTAAGAAACAAGGGCTGTAGTGCAACTGATATGGAAATAAGCTAAGGAAAATAAGCAAATAAGCACTAGAGGGAACCAACTGATTATATAAGCTAATGTATGCTAAAACTACTCTAAAGCAACTATCTACAGCTAAATCTAACACCTAAACAGCATGCTACCTAAGATTAAGCTAACTGACCCTTTAAGCAAATAAGTGAATCTGGCCCCTACTTTGGGCTTATGCAACTGCTTATTTAATAAGCTATAGGGGAAAACAAAAGTATGGTTATCAAGACCACCAACCAGAGATTGCTTGTACCAAATTTCAGCTTATAAAGACTAGAAATGAAGAAGTTGAAGATCAAACAAAAAGGGCTGATGTGGGAACTAGTAACTGCCGATGTGGATCAGTTATGACAATGGGACATTTGCAGGCCTGATTTGAGTACCTAAATAAGCTACAGAGGACTTCTAAAGCTATACCAATAAGTACTAAGCTAATAAATACCTAATGCCAGCTAACTACTCTTCAACCTAAACTGAATAAGCTGATAAGAAACAGCTTAGTGATCTGATGTTCAGGGGACCAAATAAGCAAATGGCAGAAGTGAATAAGCTCTGGCAAAAGGCTATAGTGGAGCATATGGCTGCTGATGCAACAGTTGATGCAGAAACAGAAATGACATCAAAACATAAACAAGCAGATGTGATAATAGCAGACCTGATTTAGCTACTATCTAAGATTCTATCTAAAGGCAAAAGAGTTAAATCTAGTCTTAAAATTACCCTAAGAAGCTAATATTTAACAATCAATATGATAAATCGTCTCTAAAACAGCTTGTCAATAAGCTGTTATGACATAGTGATAACAGAAATAACAAGCAAAACAGAAACAGGTACAAACTGAAATGTACTGATATGGAATATGCAGATTCAGCGTTAAGTTTGGACAGAAAATATGAGCAAGAGAAATTCTCAAAAATTACCTTGAAAGCTAACAATTGAAATGAAGCACCCTTTGAAAACCTAGAAACACTTTCATTTCTCAAAGTTTACCCATAGAAATCACTCTAAACACCTCTAATCACTTACTTCCAAACACCCCTTTTAGAATCCAAATTGCAGATTAAGCTACGAAATTGAGTGCAAACTTAACTATACTAGCTGAAATTGATAAACAAACTTAAAACTTACTCAAATAACAATTCAAAAACAGAATTTAAACTAAACTAATTTGACTTCAAAATGTTGACTAATGTTGACTTTTGCAATAAAGTAAAATTCAGAAAAGGTGAGCCAACAATAAGCTCACATAAGCTCATAAAAGCTTATGTGAGCTCTTATTAACAATAATCAACTCTAAATATTCAGATAAAGATTGATCTCAATTTAAAGTGACAAAGAGAGTTTAACTTGAAAAACATAATTTGCATTAATTCAAATGAAATTACACTATTAAATCTGAAAATACATCTTAAACAAACAATTAAATTGACAGAAACATAACTGATCAAAATTACTCTAAATACATGAGAAATTGGATGATATGGATTTGTGACTGAAAGAGGTTTATATAGCAGCTCAGGATGCTTGGGTCTTGATTTCAGAAGCTTCACGAAGTCTAATCTCCACCATTGATTATACATCTTGTCATTCTTTTCAATCACATCCGTTGGATCAGATTGATGACATGCTTCAACCAATCACAATCCTGGGATTTGCCACTGTGTCATTCTCTTTGTCCACGTCAGCTGAGAAGATGCTAAGTACTATGTGGGAAAAGGGTAGAGTTGGTATTTTAGTTGGGGAAGAAAGGGGAACAGGGAAGGTTAAGGGTATGAATGGGTTTGGGCGCGGGGTTGTGAGGTTTTTTTATGTTTATTTGACTTTGGCTGGGTCTAGACCGGGTAATAATAGGGTGGATCCGGGTTAAGTAATAAAAGGGGTGGCCGGGTTTCTTTGTTGGACCGGGTAGTGAAGTTTTGGGCCGAAGGTTGTTTTGTTATTGGATTTGGATTGGATATTTAGGATTGGATTTAGACTAGACAATTGATCCAAATGAATATTTAAGGGACCAAAGATGTATAAAATGAAACTTTAGGGACCAAGGTTGTAATTCATGAAATGGTAAAGGTGCAAATGATAAGGTGAAGGGTAAATTGGGTATTTATGGAAAAGTGAAGGGTATTTTGTGACAATTTGTGAAAGTTGAGGGATTGAAATTGTAATTTTTGGAAAGTGAAAGGGTGAATTGTGAAAATGTGATATAATGACGGGTTTTCCATGAAATCTCCCAAATCATGTCTCGAACTCCGTATTTTGCACTTTTGAGCATCAAAATCCCTGAAATAGCATCCCAGCATCGGCTTTTGCACACTTCTCTCTCTCGTGCTCGGTTATATTCGGGTTTGGCTTCTTTTTGCGTGTTATTACATATCCGTACCTGCACAAGCACAAACTCATGAAAACCACAAATATTAGCAATAAACGGCTCTTTCTTGGTTATTTTGGGTCAGTTTTGATATAGAAAAGGTATGTGTTTTAGCACATACCAAAATCCTCATTTCATGAAGCCTATAGTCTTGGAATTACCCCGTGAAGCTCCGTAGTTCATAGCTCATATAAGAAAAAGTATAAGTGAAAAAAAAAAAAAAAAGTGAACAAAAGAAAGAAAAAAAATGATGATGAAAAAAAAAAAAAAATGAAGTGAAAAATGAAAAAAGTCAAAAATATAAGTGAATAAAAATTCCTTGATGTGGACCTCATTTTTGAGACAATGGTTCTTGAGAGAAGATGGATAACTAATTAACGACTTAGCTTTATATCTTTATCAGATTAATTCTTATCGAAACGAGAAATTTGAAGAAATTCATTTCTCATAAAAATAAAAAAATCTAGAGGAAAATAAGAAAATGGGAGCAAAAGGTAATTACACAAGTAACTTCCATGGGTAGTGTTAGCATCTAAAGACATATTTAACAATGATTTCGATTTTACGCTTAGTTTGGGGACTTGTGAAAAATCAGGGACGATGTATTCCGTCCGTATGGTCACTTCACGCTGTGTTGTGTTTCCTACTCCGTGATCCTAACGTGTCTTTTGAAAAATGTTGGAGTTATTGATCGACATGAAAGTTCAACAAACCATCACTCATAACCGGAATGTGCTTAATCGTAATATCTATACATGTGAATTAAAAGGTAAAGGGGCATTTTTAGAATTAAGGCTTTCTTAATCTCTTTTGAGGAATCTTTGCTACTTCTTCATAGGTTTAGTAGAAAGAGATTGAAATCCTTGGTTTTTGAAGCGTGAGTTGATTGCATTGCGTGAGGACACGACAATGGTCTCGTCTGGGGTATTTTGATATGTGCAAAAACACATATCATTTCTTTATCAAAATGAACCCAAAATAACCAAGAAAGAGCCGTTTATTGCTAATATTCGTTGTTTTCTTGAGTTTGTGCTTGTGCAGGTACGGATATGTCAAAACACACAAAAAGAAGTTAAATCAGACGAAAATCCGAGCACGAGAGATTAAGAGTGCTAGAGTTGAGCCGGAAGATCAGAATTTTGCATTTGTGAAGAATTCTATGCTGAAAAGATAATTTTTGAAAGATATGTTGAAGATTAAAGAATTGTCAGAATCAGTCCCTGAACTTTGAGCATTTGGCAGAATCTATCCTGAAGTTTCAGAAGTTGCAAATTCAGCCCTTGGATTATTTGAGATTGGCAAGAATGACTCTTGGATAACATTTTCAGATTTACAAGTTTGGTCCCTGGATTTTCAGCATATGCATTTTTGGTCCTTATATTACTACTTGGATCCTAAATTAATCCTAAGTCCTAGTCCAAATCACACAAGCCCAAAATAAACAAACCAAACCCAAAGGCCCAATCCTACACACACCCGGTCCAATACTCAATCCCATGACCCGGTTTACTCAAAACCAAACCCATGACCCGTTACCATTTTACCCTTTTCACCCTGGTCAAACCCAACTCATTAAACTCGGTCAACCACAGTCAAAACAAATACAAAAAATACTTTTTACCCTCCCACCAAAATATTCCCCCAATTCTTGAGTTACCCAGATTCACATAAACCCTAAATTACCCATGCGTCAAATTGGTCAAATTAACTGCAATTAAGGGCATATTAGTACTTTCGCCTGACACAGGCTGACACATTGGACTGCCAGGTCATTGATCCGTGTGTCACACCTCAAAAGCTGCTCTCTGATTGGTCCAAGGTGCGTGGGGGTGTCTATCCAATGGCTTAGATTGATTGGATGAGGTGGAGAATGATCTAAGGGCTAACAGATGATCCAAAGAAGCACAAATGCCAAGTTCCAGATCCTTCCTAGAGGCTGAGCTCGTGTATAAATACCCCTTTGTAATCACAATTATTTCCATGTAATCTCTGAGTAGTTTTCTTAATGTTTTTAGCTTATTTCTTTCAAGTATTATTGTAATCCTTTTCAGCTTATTGTAATTTCATTTGATTAATAGAATTCAGTTTTCATTTAAATCTCTCATTCTTAAGTTTTATTTTATTTTTAAATTTCTTATTAGCTTATTCAGTTTGAAATCACTTATTTTCAGTTTATTCAATTGATGTTTTCAGTTTTCAGTTTCATATAAAAAAAAAAAATCTCTTAAAAAAAAATAAAATAAAAAAATATAGTAAAGTAGTGTTCAGCTCAATTTCAGTTATTAAAATTGTTTTGATAAGCTCTTATAAGTTCTCCTATAGCTTATTGATTGCTTATATAAGCTTCTACTCAGTTTTTACTCTTAAAACACTCTCAGTCAACAAAAGTCAACTGAAGTGCTTCATATGGATTTGGTTATGGAAAATGGTTGATTCAGAGCTGGATTTGGGTTGATTTAGTATAATTTGGGGTTGAAATTAATAGGATAGTGGTTCTTTGATCGTTGGCAAGCCATAGTGGCTAAGGACACTAGTGAGTTTTACAAATACATATCTGTTATAATCTGTTATTTAGCATATTGATAATTTGATAGAATTTGTTGGTAATATGGCATCATTTAGGTGTTAGTTGATTATTTGATTCAGTTTAAAAGTGAGTATAAGCTAGTTCAAGTAGTTAGCTGATTTAAGTTGGACATTAGTATCATAACTAGTGTTTGGATCATAAGGTTACTTTGAGTTTGAGGTTAGATCAGTGATTAAACTAGGTAGATATAGTCTCATTTAGGATATTTCAACTCAATTCAGTCCTTATTTTTACTTTGCATTTAGCTTAAGTCAAATATTGCGTTCAAACTGCTCTTGATTTCATTTCTGTTAGAATCAGTGGTCTAGATCTTGCAAATAGGAGTGTTAGTAGTTGGTTTAGTTTGCATCAGTTTTATTTAATCATTTCACATCATTATCAGTTCATCATTCGGATTCAAATCTCATTTAAGTCAAAGTTTCATTTTCATCTCAAAAAGTCAAAAGTGAAAATTACAGTTTTTGCAAAACTTTATTGATTTTTCATGGATTCAGTTTTGGTTCATATTAAGTGAAATTTTGGGTTAAACAAGTTCAGTTGGTCTATTGTCTAAATCTGATTTTTGTGAAATTTTTCCAAAACTCTTTAAGCTTCAAAACAGCTGATCAATAAGCCTCATATGCCCTGTTCACACATCAGTTTAAACTAAGTGTGCACAGGCTTATTTGCAGATCTCATTTAAAGCTCATAATAGCTTCTCTAGGGTTCAGATTTGGTTTATAGACTCTTTGATTGGTCTTTTAGAGGTTCACAGTTCTGTTTTTCTCATAAGCTCTCTTGATAAGCCACTATTTAAGCTGAAAGTAGAGGGTTAGGACTATTAGGCCAATAGTAGTTTTAAGAATTGAACCATAGGATAATGCTTATAGCTTGTTAGGATTAGCTTGATTAAGTTAGAATTAGCTTATTTTAGTACAAATTAGCTTCTGTAGCAGTTTGGTAGCTTATAGTGCATTTTAGCTTAATCTGGGAGCTTATTTACAAATCAGTTGCACTACAGTTACATTTTCTCACACATAAGCATAGTTTTTTTATACTTTTTATAGATTTAAAATATAATTTTAGAATTTCCTTGAATTTTTCAGATTTTTCTATTACTGTTTGGTATTTTTCTTATTTTAAAACAGTTTTTAGGACTTTTTAAATAGCTTTTATTACAATTAAAATCGGAAAATCTTTAAAAAAATAAATTTTCAATTTTCATAGATTAAAATAAATACAAAAAGCAAAAAAATAATTTTTCTAGATTTTTTCTGGCTTATTTTGTAATTTTTAGCCATTTAAATAGTTTTTAAATTCGTAGAAAATAGAAAAATATCAGAAAAATACAAAATTAGTTTTGAAAATTCTCTTAGTTTATTTTAGATTTTTGAAAAATATTTTCATATTTTTCCCTTTAATTTTCATAAATTTTAGTATTTTAAATTAGTTTTAAAAGTTAAAAATTAGTTTTTAATCCGAATAAATTCTAGAAAAATCCTAAAAATTAGTTTTAATTCATAAATAGTATTTAAATTGCATTTTTAGAGTAAAAGTAATTTTAGATCATTTTTAGGACTTAGATTAGACGTAGTTGCATTTTATTTACGTTTCTTTAATTTCGTATTAGTTTAATTCGCGTATTTAGGATTCCCCGTAGTGTAATTTCCCTTAATTGTTTTCCCATTTCCCGTAGTTTAAACAAAATCAAAAATCCAAAACATCGAGCATTTTAATAACGAACCAATAACGACTTGCCCATTCACACCTCGTTGGGACACGACTCGGATTTCCTAATCCGTATCACTATCACTCACGGGATTTGATTCACTATCCTTTTTCCTAAAGGGATTTTGAATCTATCTTCGCGATTATTTTTGATATCGGTATTATACGTTTTTCTCCCTACACACACAACTGATACCACTACCCGTAGTAATTAGATAACTAGATAATTAGATAAAAAGAGTAATCGGTAGAAGTACCACCCCCAAACCAATTGCCCCGAGATATTTACATTAGCTTTCTAAAAAACCAATAAAAAGATAACAAAGAATCATCCTCAACCTCCACCTTCTCGTCATATATTTCTTACTAGCATTCCTATTTCCCTAGAGAACGATATCAATCCCCGAGGCTTACCCAATACTACACTACAACGATTAGGTTCACTGCCTAGGAGGTTGAAAAACTTGCTCAACGAAAAGGAAGTTTCCTTCACCTCGAACGCGCTTCCCGCGCGCATCAAATTTTTGGCGCCGCTGTCGGGGAATAGAATAGCTAGTTATATCTCAATCTCGTTTAGGTTCCCTTGCTTGATTCCTATCAAGTAAAGGTTTTTCTCATTTTCATTAGCTTCCTTGTATTCTATCCCCCTTTTTTGTGACTTTGTTCGTAGCCTCATCACTTTTCATCATGGAAGGTGATAACCCACCAAATCCACCATTTCCCCCCACCAACACCGTTAGATAGCTTAGGACCTGTAGTTCTACCAAAACCCTTCTTGAGCCCTTTGCCAAACCCGATAGAGAGATGTATAAACGAAGAAGAGCCCTCCTCGAATCGGAGCCACAAGGCACCACCATCGATTTTGATGAAGCCATGACTGATGAAGAGTCCACACATTCCCCCAGTCCTCCTGAAACTATCATCAATGATAATCTGAGCCTACATAGCGAGGAAGTTCCCGCTACTCCTGTTAATGAACCCATCAACGAACCTAAGGCCAAAGTCCTAAGAGATTATTCTTCCCCTACCTCATCTGGATTCACTGGCGCCATCGTCTACCCTTTCGAATAGATCAATGAGGTGTTGCATGCCACCCACATTGGGCTTATCCAGAATGCGTGTCAATCTCATGGATCCCGCAGCAAAAACCCAATTCACCACATCAAACAATTTTTGAAAATTGTGGATACTATCTATGCTGACGGAGCATCTCAGAGACATCTAGACTCCGGTTTTTCCCATTCTCTCTTCAAGGAAAGGCCAAGGAGTGGCTCGATAAGCTGCCTCCAAGGTCTATCTTCACTTGGGAACAACTCACTACCAAGTTCACCAAAAAGTTCTTTCCTCCTGGAAGAACTACTGCCATCAGGAGCAAAATCCTTTACTTTCATCAAACAGATGGAGAATCTATCGCTAACTCCTGGACTCATTTCAAAGATCTTATTCAACAAGCCCCACACCATGGTATCAACCTTTGGTTGCTTGTCTAAATCTTTTATGACAATGTCTCCTGCGATGATAAAAAAGGGATTGACTTCTCGACTGGCCGAAAGATCTCCAATCTCAGTGGAGAAGAAGGATGGGACCGTATTGAGGAGTATGTTCAAGACCAAGACAACACTTGGAACGAGCCAATAACCATAATGAGTATCTCTGCTACCTCGTATAAAAACCAATTATCTCTCGACGATTGGATGAAGAGGGCACAAGAGAAGCTCGCATACCTCACAAAGTCGCAAGAGCCTAAGAGGTTGTTTAACCCATACCTTATATGCGACATTTGTGGAGGGCCACACGAGAGTGATGAGTGTGACGATAATAGGCAAGCTCTCCTTTCTAGCCATGAAATCTATGGTGACCCTTCCCTCCTTGTATTTTATCAGAACAATGATCACACTCTTTGGGGTAATCTACAATGGAAAGTTGAGGGGGAAGAGGGTCCCGAATACACCATCCGTGATACCTTTGAAGAAGAGCTCGGGCAATTCACCATGGAAAAGGAGATTCTTTTAAAGGGCCTTGAAGGATTTATTCAAGAGCAACATGCTGAATTAGAAAGCCAGTTCACCGAACTCCATAAAAGAATAAGTGAACCCGGTCCAATCCAACATGATCCAGCCTGTGCTATCACTACTCGATCTGGAACCACTACCAAGGATCCACCATACCCGGTTCAAAACCCCACTACCAATGAGCCTGAGTTGGACAAGGAGGGAGCACCTGAACCCCCTCCAACCTCTCACCCTCCTCCATGGGAATCTACGCCCGTCCAACGTTCAAATCTTACACGGAATCCTTATCCCTCACGTCTAAAGAACCAGAAGGCCGAAGAAGACAATAAAAGATTGTTATCTTACTTCAAGGGAGCCGTCGTTACCATCCCACTTCTCGATGCATTCTACCATCTCCCTAAAAATAGCACATATTTCAAAAGATTGCTCTCAAATCGAAAGAAGCTTGAAGGGTTGGTAACATTAGGAGAAGAATGTTCAACTATCATCCAAAAAATCATACACAAGAAGAAAGAAGATCCGGGTAGTTTCACCATTCCTTTCTCTATAGGGGCACTCTCTATGAAAAACACCTTGGCAGATCTTGGGGCAAGTATTAACTTAATGCCTAACTCCTTATTTCTCAAACTCAGATATTCAGGGCTGAAACCGACCATAATGAGTATTTAGCTGGTTGATCGATCAATCAAATATCCATTGGAGTTTGCGAAAATGTTCTAGTAAGGGTAGGAGAGTTCAAATTTCTGGTTGATTTCGTGATCTTAGAAATGGAGGAGGATAATTCAGTTCCGATAATCCTTGGGAGACCATTCTTAGCCACAGCTCGCGCCATTATCGATGTTCATGATGGCAAGCTCACTTTACGAGTGGGATCCGAGAGCTTGACCTTTGACGTCAAGGATACTATGAGTCGTCTTTCCTCTTATGATCATCCTATATATTTTGTTGAAGAAGTTGATGAGTTTGTTGATGATATAGATAGTTGTATTGATGAGTATCTGGTAAACAGATTCATGAATGACGACAAAAGCATGATGTACAATGATGGAGAGAGAGAGACTGAGGTGGTTGGAGCCGTTTCCTTTTATCCACGTAAGGCAGAAATTGAACCTCTTGACCTTCAAAAGCCAGAAAATAAGCTAAAACCATCAATCAAGAAACCCCCTACCTTAGAATTGAAAGATCTCTCAAGCCATCTAGAATATGCCTTCCTTCAAGGAGCAGATCAACTCCCCGTTATAATAAGCTCATCCCTAACCACTAAACAAAAAGGGAAGCTCTTAGAAGTTCTAAGAGAGTACAAGGGAGTGATCACATGGAGGGTTGCTGACATTAAGGGAATTGACTCTACTTTTTGCACTCATAAAATTCTTATCGAGGAGGACTACAAACCAACCGTTCAACCTCAAAGAAGAGTAAACCCCAATATCAAAGAGGTGGTAAAGAAGGAGGTCATTAAGCTCCTCGATGCTGGCTTAATTTACCCCATTTCTGATAGCCCCTGGGTCAGCCCAATCCAAGTGGTTCCAAAAAAGGGAGGAATAACTGTTGTGAAGAATGAGAAAGGTGATTTAGTCCCTCAAAGAACGGTCACAGGTTGGCGTGTATGTATCGACTATAGAAAATTAAATGATGCCATACGAAAAGATCACTTCCCTTTACCATTCATCGATCAAATGCTCAAAAGATTAGCTGGGCATGAGTACTACTGCTTTCTTGACGGTCTTTTAGGGTACTTCCAAATCCCCATTGCCCCTGAAGATCAAGAAAAAACTACTTTCACATGCCCCTACGGGACTTTTGCGTACAAGCGAATGCCTTTTGGACTATGCAATGCCCCCGCTACCTTTCAACAATGTATGATGGCCATATTCCATGAATTGATTGAAGATAGCATGGAAGTCTACATGGATGATTTTTTGGTGTTTGGGAATTCCTTCAACCTTTGCTTATCCAACCTTAGGAAGATGCTAAAGCGGTGTGAAGAAACCAACTTAGTCCTGAATTGGGAAAAATGCCATTTCATGGTAAGAGAAGGAATTGTCTTGGGACATAAAGTCTTCGGGAATGGTATTGAGGTCGATAAAGGCCAAAATAAAGGCAATTTCTAAACTACCATATCCTACTACCATTAAGGCCATTCGAAGCTTTCTTGGTCATGCATGCTTTTATAGGAGGTTTATTAAGGATTTCTCAAACATTGCCCGACCAATGACACAACTTCTAGTCAAAGACGTTCCTTTTGACTTGTCAGAGGAATGTAAGGAAGTATTCAATCGCCTAAATAAGGATCTTACCATTCGAGACTGGTCCCTACCATTCGAGATCATGTGCGATGCTAGTGATTATGCTGTAGGCGTTGTTTTAGGCCAAAGAAAAGAGAAGCATTTTTAGCCAATCTACTATGCTAGCAAAACCATGAATGTGGCATAAGAGAATTACACAACCACCGAGAAAGAGCTTCTAGCTGTGGTTTTTGCCTTCGATAAATTCATGCAATATCTCGTTCTTTCCAAAATTGTCGTCTTCACCAATCATTCCGCCTTGCGATACTTGTTCTCCAAACAAGATGCAAAACCCCGACTTATTAGATGGATTCTATTACTTCAAGAATTCAACATTGAAATTCGGGATAAAAAGGGGGACCAAAAATCTTGCTGCTGATCATCTCTCGCGATTGGAAAACCTGGACTTAGAGAAATTAGACTATGACGAGATTCGTGACTCCTTTCCTGAGGAACGGCTGATGGCCATTAAGGATATTGAGCCATGGTATGCGGATTATGCTAACTATCTATCCAATAGGGTCTTACCGAATTACATGACTAGGCAAGATAAAAAGAAATTATTCACTGCACTGAAATACTAGTTTTGGGATGAGCCCTTCCTATTCCGTATATGTCCCGATCAGACCATTCGACGTTGTGTTGCATGAAAGGAGATTGATCGGATTATGAGAGAGTGTCACGCGGGACCATCTGGGGGGCATCACAATATAAATGTCACGACACGAAAAGTTTTCGATGCCGGATTCTACTGGCCTACTATATTCCGCGACGTTAAAAGATTAGTACAAATGTGTGACGCATGCCAACGATCAGGAAACATCTCGAGAAAGGATGAAGAACCTGAAAACTACATCCAAGTCTACGAAATATTCGATGTTTGGGGTATCGATTTCATGGGACCTTTCCCATCATCCGGAGGAAATGAATACATTCTAGTGGCCATTGATTATGTGTCCAAATGGGTGGAGGCACAAGCCCTTAGGAATAATGATGCAAGGGTAGTCATTCATTTGCTCAAGAAGCTCTTCGCACGATTTGGGATTCCCAAGGCATTGATTAGTGACAGAGGAATCCATTTTTGCAATGCTCAAATGGAAAAGATAATGAAGAAGTATGGTGTTCCGTACAGGTTCTCTACGGCTTATCATCCCCAAACAAATGGGCAAGTAGAGAACAGAAATAGGGTATTAAAACGAATACTCGAAAAACCGGTCCACCAGAACATAAAGGATTGGTCATTCAAGCTAGATGAGGCACTTTGGGTATTCAAAACAGCTTATAAAACGCCCATCGGAAAACCCCTTTTCGCTTAGTGTATGAGAAAGTATGTCATCTCCCTATTAAGCTTGAGCAAAACGCATACTGGGCATAAGGCTTGTAATATGGATTATTATGAGGCAGGGTCAAATAGGTTCTTGCAGCTTCAAGAGCTAGATGAACAAAGACTCGAGGCCTATGAGTCCTCAATCACATACAAAGAAAGGGAGAAACGATGGCACGATCAATGAATAAAGAATACTAAAGAGTTTGTGGAAGGAGATAAGGTGCTCCTATATAATTCAAGGTTGAGATTATTTCCGGGAAAACTCAAATCAAGATGGTATGGGCCCTTTTCAGTAAAGAGGAAGATGAGCAATGGAGCCGTGGTATTGATACATAATGCTGGAAGAGAATTTACCGTGAAATGACAGCGTGTGAAATGTTAATACAAATAAACCGTAAAAACGTTTATTTATATTTTACAATCTTCTAATGTTTTGCCATAACAAACGTAAAATCATTTTAACGAAACAAATAAAATACGTAAATGGTTTGAACTAATAGTTTCTAACATATTCACATTTTCACATAAAACACTAAAACAAGTATAAGTGATTTTATGATTTAATATTACATATGTACAACAACTAGTGTTTACATATTTGGGTAAAATATACACATAACTAGTATGTAGTATATTGGGTAATATAAATGGGTAGAAACTTAAGTATCATAACCCATTGGGCAAATACATTGAATGTAGTTGGGTACAACCCAAAGCCCATGACCCATGGAGCTTGACCCATAACCTATTGCATGACATCATGCTTATATCATATATGGATAATATCCATAACCCATGGTTTTGACCCATACCCATGTGACTAGGTGCATTGCACTCAAGAGATACATTGTATCTAGCTAAAGACCTATGGATCAACCCATGACCCATGACCCATAACCAAAATACCCATGGGTAAAGAGGAGCGTCCCACGGATCCCTAGCTTTACGCTAGACGGATCCCTTGTGGAAGGGATCCGTGGGATCCGGGGAACAGTAGAATTTTTCCTCTATAAATAGTGAGCCATTTCTTCATTGTTTCTTACCCCTTTATAACATACTTTCCCCTAGAGTTAAAAACTCTCTAACCTCAGATCCAAGAGATCTATGTTTGTAGTTTTGTTTTTGTGTGATCTTCTAGGTTCCTCTTAAAGGCAAGATCACCACCTTTGAAGTCGAGCAAGCTCAAGTCCGTGAGTTGCCATGCTTCCTCATCATCAAGACTACTGAAATCTTCTTGTTGATGATTGTTTTCCTTTTCCTAAGAAGTGTTGAAGACATTTGTGAAAGGTGTCTCAAGTGTCAAGACGAAGATATTAGTGAAGGGTATCTATCGTCCATATCATAAGCACTTGTGGTGGGTGCTTAGAAGTCAAGACTAGAAGCATTATTGAAGGGTGCTTAGAAGTCAAGACACAAGACATTAGTGAAGGGTGTCTTAAAGATCTAGTCAAAGGCATTAGTGAAAGGTGCCTTAGATGTACATTCAATATGGTGTGTTTCGATGTACAAGATAGATTAGTACTAGCTCCAAGGATATTGATATCCTTGATGATGTTGTAGAAAGGAGTTGATCTCCTTTGGGATTAGTCGTTGGTGTAGTGTTGGGTAGTAGTTCCTCCATTGCAATGGAACTAGGTGCTTAGCCTAGTACCTAATATAGGGTAGGCGACGTTGTGTAGGTGTGGTTCACCTTGGTGTTAAAGAACTAGGTACTTAGCCTAGTACCTTGTAAAGGGTAGGCGACGTTGTGTAGGTGTGGTTCACCTTGGAGTAAAAGAACCCGGTGGTTAGCCTAGCACTGGAAAAAGGGTAGGCAACGTTGTGAAGGCTTCTATGCCATAAGGAGATTGGTGTAGTGTTTACGAACTCTCGAGTAGGTGACTCGGGGAGTGGAGTAGGGCAAGAAAGGTGTCCTTGTAGCAGAACCACTATAAATACTCGCGTTATGGTTTTGTGCTTCTTACTCTTATCTTTCATTACATACCTTTATATATTTGTTTATCAACATCCAACACACACATCCAAATAGATTGACATAAGTGGATCTAAATAGTTTAAAAGGAAGTTTTAATTGGCAAAACTATTCAACCCCCTCTTCTAGTTTTCCACAATTGGCATCAGAGCTTCGTTACCAAGTTTCTTGAAGTATATTGTACTTTAAAAACTTGATACGATCCATGGTTAATTGAAAACTACAAAGAAGGTTTTTAATAAAAACAAACACCATGTCTTTTAAAACTATATGTTTGGATGTTGATTTGATAACAACATTTTTCTTATTTACCTTTTCATTTAATTGCACTAATCTTCTTTGTCATGTTGATTAGTCAAAGCTTACATCTATCAAGCCATAGGATTTGCTTGATAATAAAGATTACCTTCCCTAAGAAGGTATCTTAAGCATAAATGAGCTGGAATTGTCTTCTGACATTTGCTGTATCATTTGTAAAGACATTCCTAAGTGCATTTGAGGTATGACTTTCCACTTATCTCTAAATGACATTAGTTTAATAAATAAGTGTGATTACTTAGGTATTTATTTGATTAATTCTTGTGCATATACATGCTTTACATGTAGCTTAATTAGGAAGCTTTTTCTCACATACGTGTCATTTTTTCGTCTAAAAATCATGGTTTATAAAACTTGCATTTTGTTTTACTTAATCCAAAAATCATATCTTTCTAATAATAAAACAAAACACAAATATAAAAAATTCCTCTTTTCCCATAAATACTCCCACCGTCGACCACTCCATCAAATCCCCACTTTTTCAAATCTTCCAATTTCAAAAATTTCCTCTCATTCAAAAATTCATCTTCCTCTCCATTTTATCCCAACCGAAACCAAGAAGGATCGTCTTCAACATGGTTTACATCGCCTTCGTGCTCATTGTCTTAACACTCATCCACTTGTGTTCCCTATGATGAAGTTCACATACAGAGACATTTACTTTGTGTTGTTAATCTACATTGGGGTTATATACCCAATCCTTTGTATCATTCTTAGTATTGAAATGAAATATTAGTAATAGTCTAGTTATCTAGGTTATTATTATCATAATGTGTTTATCATTTTTTATTTGTTTTATTTCATTCTCTCGTGATACATTAGAAGGCATGTATGCATGTTAAACGAAAATGTAGGCTAAAACACATATCTTGATATAAAACTATGAGATATAAAAACCTATGCTTTTCATCATAAAATCTGTTTCTGTAACTATAGATCTACGGATCCTTGAAGATATACTAGCCGGATCCCTTTTGTAAAGGAACCATGGGATCCGTCCTACTGGTGAACAGTTTTTCATGCAAATTAAAAACCACTTTTCTTCTAAAAGTAATACTCCACTAGTATGTCAAAACCATAAGTGAGTTAAGTGTCTTTCTTTTTAAAAACCATTGTTAATAAAAATCTAATAAAAACGTTAGATAATCATAGGTTGACCACAAACATCACTTTTTATTAACTCATCATTTCTATAGGTTCAACTATGACGCATGAATATGAGTTTGATTTTTCACTCACTAGCGTCTACACTCCGAACATCTCCCTTGAACCCAACATACCTGGTATTCATGTCCGTGGGTTCAATAATCTCGAAACCCGTCACTTCCATGAAGGACGTATTGTAGACACCTCTCTACAATTCGAAGAAGGTATCAATACCTCATTCTGAGCCATTGGACTAGAATGTCTTCTCAAAATTAACGAGAAAATATGTCCAAGGTTTGTATTGGAATTCTTCCGTCAAGTCGAACTCGTTCGTAACGAGGATTGTTCTCTATCCCTTTGGTTTTGGATCAAAAACCAAAATTTTGTTTTGACTCTTGGGCAATTTGCTCAAATTCTCTGAATTCCAAATCATGGACAATGTGCCTTCACCGAAGATTGGTCTCTTGATTCTCTCTTCAACTTTCGTGAAGAAAATAGTCCATATTGTTCTCACATTCCTTCCCCGCATGACTTAATTCGCATATTATGCAAACCCCATCACTCCAATCCAAACATCATCTACACAAGGGATATTCTAGAAGAGTACAAGCCCCTTGCACTCATCCTACATGAAAATGTTTGAAGTCTTAGGGGAAATCGAGAAATCCTTCCCGCTTGTTGTGCTCACATAATGTATTGTTTGCTAACACAACAACCATACAATCTCGCCTAATTCTTTGCAAGGCGAGTTGTAAACCTTCAAGGCTCCAAGAATAAACTCATTCCATATGGAATGTTCTTGACGCGCCTCTATCATAATGTCATGCATTTTCATCCTCAATATCGAAGTCCGTTGTACGTACTTGTGAACAAGATGATGGAACCGCTGAACATTTCCCTCATGAAGACGTTCTTCATTCCTGAATCCGCCAACACTCATCAACCATTTGATGATCCATCTAGCGAAAACACTCAAGGAACCTAATAGTAATTCAAATAGGATCAATCCTCTTGTACTCGTGCTTTATCAATGTAATCCTATTTCCTTCATGAAATAAAATATCTTACATTTGATATCTTAGTGTTAGAACCCTTTAAACTAACCTTGGAATATAATGCATTATCAAGATCATTGCATACCTTTAGTAAAGGTTCTGCTGAGCAGATGGACGGATCCCAAAGTTTGTGCTAGACGGATCCCTACATTTAGGGAACCGTGGGATCTGGTAAACAGAAAATGCAATTGCAAGCATTGTATTTCAAACATATCCTTAGACTACCTCACACTAAGCTAGACATAGTGTCTTAAGGCAAATTAAGTCCTTATCAAGTTAAGTAGATCCTTCCTACTCACACATAACTCACCTAGATCACACTCAAAGATGCTTGTAGATCTATCGTTTCATTTTAATCCATTACTCTTCAGCTCTTAAGCTCACACATCATTTTTCACATGATCCCTCATATCTAAACATTGGAAACCTCTTATAGCAAAATTGATCATAATCATTCTTACGACAAAATTGGTCAAAATTGATCAAATCCTAGTTTTTCCATCTTAAGCCTCTAGGATATTTTCCAAAGGATTAATCTAAGTCACTATCTGATCTCTAGAATCATTTAGCTTCAATTGACACTCTCATCTTTAGTGTCATCCTTGTTCATTCATTGGTACTCATGAAAGTTCCAATTTCTTCCATAAAAGGCAATTATTAGCTACATCACTCATTAACTTCAAGTACTTAAGCACCCCTTCATTTAAGACACTTAGGAGGACTGAAACACTCAAGATGATATAGATCTTAGACCTTAGAAACATCATTTCTATTCTTCCATAGCTGCTGAGAGCCGGATCCCTAGGATTAGCCTAGACGGATCCCCCTGAGGAGGGAACTGTGGGATCCGGGTGACAGATTATGTCAAACCTTGCTAAAATAATCATTTCAACTCATCTTTTTAACTCAAACACTCCATCTCATCTTAAATGAGTCCCTAGATCAGTACAAACTCTGAAGTTGACTCTTGTGCATGTTAATCATCACATTCCAATGAATTTTAGTGGCTTAAGGCTTAAATGCACCTGCCAAATCTCTTGCTTTATAAACCACATTGTTAGGACTTCCATAGTCATCACCTTCATCCCTATTTTCAGCACTTAAGAAACCCTTACAAACTTCTTGAGATCATCTCATCATGAGGAAAACTCCAAGTAGTAACTTATCCACCAAAGAACCACCCAAGAAAATTGCTCGTGTTGTACACGAAATCTCTTCAACCGAATCATCTCCGGTCAAGCCAACAAATGCAAGGATCTCTTCTCAACTAATCAAACCAATTCCTAAAAGGATAGTACCCACAAAACTACCTATGCCAAACACCACCATACCTCCTAGGCCAAATAATATCATCTCCACTAAACCATCACCATTGGTTCCTAGAGCTATTTCTTTTACATCTCCACTATCATCACCACACCTCTACAATTTAGAGGATTTGCCTCCTAGGCCATCTCATCCTCCACCGCCGACAACATTCTCCTCATTAGGAGGAATAATGGTACAAACTCAAGGTGTTGAGTCAACACTAGCTCCGGCTTCCTTTTCGCCATTTCCATCATATAATCCTATTTGGATTATGAGAAATCATCAAAGTCAACCACCCGACCATATGGAAGTTGACACTTCTCTACCACCACCATCATTCTTGGTCGAGCCATTCTCAAATGCGCCTCCACCAATCCCTCCGTCGTTTGAAGCTCCACAAACCGCTTCACTTGATCCTTCGCATCAAGCCATTTCATTTCTTCCACCACCACTACCTAGCCATGACAAAGATTGTTATCATTGTCAACATGTTGAAAGTTTGATACATGAAGTACGAGAAGACCAACGTTTCATGTTTTATCATCTCCTCGAACGTTTTGACGAGATTAAACCTAAACAAAACCTGAGCTAGAAGATTTTAGTGGTGTCCTAGCATCAAGCGATAGTTGGTCTAGAAATTCCTAGTCATGTGTTTTTTATTTTCTTAGTTTTTAGAGTCATGTATATCATAACTCTAGTTTTATTAAATGGAATTACATGCTACTTGCTATATTTCTGAGTATATGATTACGTTGTATTCATATCTCACTTTTGTGTTAACATTATTTGTTATACCACCATTTGCTAAATTTATTCATCAGCTAGACGGATCCCTCTAATTTGCCTAGACGGATCCCTACTAGGAGGGAACCGTGGGATCCGTGATATAGAAAACTATTTTTCTACTAACTTGGATCACATATGCAGAAAATTGTGCATTATACTTGCTTTCTAACTATTGTTTTGTAGTTATTCAATCTACACTTGAAGACTTTGACACCCTAAAGCTAGGGGGAGCTTTGTGTCAAAGCAATACATTGCAAATTACTTGCAATATTAGGATTACATTCTTGACATCCCTTTGCATAATTGCAATCATCAAGGGGGAGCACATTCGTCACTTAGACAAAATCTTTTGCAAACTTAGTTGCAAACAAACTAGCTTAGTATTACTTTCTTGACGCCTTTGCATAGGGATGGACTCGTCAAGGGGGAGTAAAGACGAGATCCTTTCCCGTTACTTGCTCTCTATTTCTTTTTATTTCTTTCACATGTTTTTCCTAAAAATAATGTGTTAGTTTCCTTTCGAAGCTCTTTTTGTTTCGACAAAAACGGGGACAAAAAGGGGGAGAAGAAAGTAAAAACTACAAATTCAAACTTTTACGAATTTTAGCTTTTCCTTAAAATAATTTTATGTTTTGTCATCAACAAAAAGGGGGAGATTGTTAATACAAATAAGCCGTAAAAACGTTTATTTATATTTTACGATCTTCTAATGTTTTGTCGATAACAAACGTAAAATCATTTTAACGAAACAAATAAAATACGTAAATGGTTTGAACTAATAGTTTCTAACATATTCACATTTTCACATAAAACACTAAAACAAGTATAAGTGATTTTATGATTTAATATTACATATGTACAACAACTAGTGTTTACATATTTGGGTAAAATATACACATAACTAGTATGTAGTATATTGGGTAATATAAATGGGTAGAAACTTAAGTATCATAACCCATTGGGCAAATACATTGAATGTAGTTGGGTACAACCCAAAGCCCATGATCCATGAAACTTGACCCATAACCCATTGTATGACATCATGCTTATATCATATATGGATAATATCCATAACCCATGGTTTTGACCCATACCCATGTGACTAGGTGCATTGCACTCAAGAGATACATTGTATCTAGCTAAAGACCCATGGATCAACCCATGACCCATGACCCATAACCAAAATACCCATGGGTAAAGAGGAGTGTCCCACGGATCCCTAGCTTTACGCTAGACGGATCCCTTGTGGAAGAGATCCGTGGGATCCGGGGAATAGTAGAATTTTTTCTCTATAAATAGTGAGCCATTTCTTCATTGTTTCTCACCCCTTTCTAACATACTTTCCCCTAGAGTTAAAAACTCTCAAACCTCAGATCCAAGAGATCTATGTTTGTAGTTTTGTTTTTGTATGATCTTCTAGGTTCCTACTAAAGGCAAGATCACCACCTTTGAAGTTGAGCAAGCTCAAGTCCATGAGTTGCCATGCTTCCTCATCATCAAGACTACTGAAGTCTTCTTGTTGATGATTGTTTTTCTTTTCCTAAGAAGTGTTGAAGACATTTGTGAAAGGTGTCTCAAGTGTCAAGACGAAGATATTAGTGAAGGGTATCTATCGTCCATATCATAAGCACTTGTGGTGGGTGCTTAGAAGTCAAGACTAGAAGCATTATTGAAGGGTGCTTAGAAGTCAAGACACAAGACATTAGTGAAGGGTGTCTTAAAGATCTAGTCAAAGGCATTAGTGAAAGGTGCCTTAGATGTACATTCGATATGGTGTGTTTCGATGTACAAGATAGATTAGTACTAGATCCAAGGATATTGATATCCTTGATGATATTGTAGAAAGGAGTTGATCTCTTTTGGGATTAGTCGTTGGTGTAGTGTTGGGTAGTAGTTCCTCCATTGCAATGGAACTAGGTGCTTAGCCTAGTACCTAATAAAGGGTAGGCGACGTTGTGTAGGTGTGGTTCACCTTGGTGTGAAAGAACTAGGTACTTAGTCTAGTATCTTATAAAGGGTAGGCGACGTTGTGTAGGTGTGGTTCACCTTGGAGTGAAAGAACCCGGTGGTTAGCCTAGCACCGGAAAAAAGGTAGGCGACGTTATGAAGGCTTCTCCGCCATAAGGAGATTGGTGTAGTGTTTACGAACTCTTGAGTAGGTGACTCGGGGAGTGGAGTAGGGCAAGGAAGGTGTCCTTGTAGCCGAACCACTATAAATACTCGCGTTGTGGTTTTGTGCTTCTTACTCTTATCTTTTATTACATACCTTTATATGTTTGTTTATCAACATCCAACACACACATCCAAATAGATTGACATAAGTCGATCTAAATAGTTTAAAAGGAAGTTTTAATTGGCAAAACTATTCAACCCCCCTTGTAGTTTTCCACATGAAACATTATCAAATGGACAATAACGAACTAATCAACAATGAAGATATTGTTTTGGAAGACGATGACGGTAAGGAAGTCACGTAGGAACACGACTTCGAGTCTAGCTACAAGACTCATAAATAAAGAAAAGCGCTTTGTGGGAGGCAACCCATGCTTATTTGTTTGCTTGTTTTGTGTGTCGGTATATATTTTTCATTGTTGTTTATTCTCATGTTAGGCTTTGTGAAAATGCTTTATTTTGTCTTTAACCTCGTCATAATTACATATAAAGGTATTTTACAAAAAGATAAGTGTAGGGAAGATCACATACGTTTTTGAAGAACATGAAAATGAGAATTACAATTAGTGAAATTGATATATATGTGTGTTTTTCAGAGTCAAATGCTTGTATCGAGTCATAATGAATGTTTTGCAGGAATTTTTTCAGGTTTTAAAGATGTAATTTTTCCAGAATTTTTCTAGAAAAACGCAGCATACCATTTTCTGTCAGGACAACCTGATGGCGTCAGGATTAAAGCCTGACGACGTCAGGCTATACAGAAACAACTTATCATTTTTTCGTTTTCTATGCTACTTATAAATTTTTGGAAATTCCCAGGTCGTAATTATCCAAAAAAAGACTGCAAACATCCATTCCACAAGCATTATATCTTACTTGCTTTCTAGTGTAGTTGTGTCATATATAGTTTTACAGCCAAATTTACGCGAAGATTTCGTTTGTTTTCTTATAAGTGTGCAGGTTATATTTGGCAAGAAGAAGAAACACAAAATTGGATGGAGCTTCTCACTCATATATTCTTCTTGGAAAAGAATTTAACCGCAACTTCACACGGATCCTACAGAGCTAATTAGGGGAGTACTAGTTTCTTTTCCTTACTTACCTTCCTTTATCATAACTTTGATACTTTTGGGGAACATTAGGGACAATGTTCAATTTAAGTGTAGGGAGGGAGAATAAAACGGGAACTTAGAAACTATTCACTCACTTGATTATTTGTCTTGTCCTTGATAATTTTTGTAATAAACTATAAGAAATATTAGTTAGGGCAATTTTAGCACCAAATTTAAATTTTTTTATGACATGTACGAGCTAAACTTTAGTCTTAATAAAGTGTCTCATGGATAGGAGTTATATGTCTAGCACCAAAACCGCTTACCACTCAAATTCCACCCCAAAAATGTGAGGTTCGCCCCTAGATCTTTAGGAATAAAAGCATTCACCTTTAATGCTTAGAGAGTGTACCGATAGTATAATAGATTCTAGAACTTGTTTTGTGATGCATTCCGAGATCGCTAGTGAGACTACACTTGTGTAGTTAGGAATAACTAAGTGAAAAGAGGCATTAGGATAACCCTTTTTTGAAACCTGTATTATAATTACTTCTTCCACATCGGTTGAGTAATTACCCCACACCCTTGCGATATACTCATCTTTAGTGCACAGTACCCCTAGTTAACCCCTCAGAGCCTATCCTTTTCGAGGCTCTCATGATGTTTCAGTTTTCTGGAATATCAATGAAGAGCATTGTTTACAATCCACCCTCAAATGTACACCCAAATCGCCTTACCTTACCTTGTATGCACTCACTTTTAGTGCATTATTATTTTCATTACTAAACCCTTAGTTCAAATATCTAGTTACTTGCATGGTTGCTGTGGAAAACTAGAAAGGAGGGGGGTTAAATTTTTCCGATTAAAACTTTGTTTTAAACTATTTAGATCGACTTATGTCAATCTATTTAAATGTGTGTGTTGAATGTTGATAGATAAGCATATAAATAAGTACAGCAAATATAAAGAGTAAGAAGCACAAAACCACAACGCGAGTATTTATAGTGGTTCTGCTACAAGGACACCTTCCTTGCCCTACTCCACTCCCCGAGTCACCTACTCGAGAGTTCGTAAACACTATACAACACAATCTCCTTGTGGCGGAGAAGCCTTCACAACGTCGCCTACTATTTATCCGGTACAAGGCTAGAAACCGGGTTCTTCCACAAGGTAGAACCAAACCAATCATAACGTCGCCTATACTTTATCCAGTACAAAGCTAGATACCGAGTTCCATTACAAAGGAGGAACTAGTACCCAACACTACACAACACCTATCCTAAAGGAGATCCACTCCTTATGACAAGATCAACAAGGATATCAATATCCTTTGACCCAAACTAATCTATCTTGTACATCGATGCACCATATCGAATGTATACCCTAGGCACATTTCACTAATGCCTTTGATACGACACCAAGGCACCCTTCACTAATGCCTTCAACACAGACTTTCGGCACCCTTCACTAATGCCTTTGACATGGATCTTCGGCACCTTTCACTAATGCGTTTGACTTGACCCTTTTGACATCTTTCACCTATGTATTCAACAAAACACTTCTAATGAGAGAGGAAAGTACTATCAACAAGATAACATCAATAGTCTTGATGATGACGGAGCTTGGCAACCCATGGACTTGAGCTTGCTGACTTCAAGAGGTGGTGATCTCGCCTTTAAGAGGAACCTAGAGAATCACACAAACACAAAACTACATAAAAAGATCCTTTGGATATGAGGTTAGAGAGTGTACAACACTAAGAGAGAATGTGTGTGAAAGGGGTGAGTTACAATGAAGAAATGGCTCACTATTTATAGAAAAAATTTAACTACTGTTCCACAGATCCCACGGATCCCTTACTTGAGGGATCCGTCAAGTGTATTTCTGGGGATCCGTAGGACGCTCCTCCTAAATGGGTTATGGGTCATGGATCATGGGTCATGGGTTGTGGACTTTGTATCATGGGTATCCAAATAGATACAGTGTATCTAGAAGATGCAATGCATCTATTCAATGGGTCATGGGTTAGCTCTATGGGTCATGGATAATACCTATTATGACTTATGCATAATGTCATGCGATGGTTCGTGGGTTATGGATCATGCTCCACGGGTATGGGTCATGGACTTTTGGGCTTTACCTAACTACATTCAATGTATTTAATCAATGGGTCAAATACTTAGACTTCTACCCATTATGTTACCCATTAAAATACATACTAAGTATGTATATATATATATATATCTACCCATTATGTAAACACTAGTTGTTATACATATGCATTACTATAACATGAAAACACTATTACTTGTTTAGTGTTTTATATGAAAACGTAAGTGTGTTAGTAAACTATTGGCTCAAACCATTTAAGTATTTTATTTGTTTCGTTAAATGATTTTACATTTGTTATCTACAAAACATTAGAAGATCGTAAAATATAAATAAATGTTTTTACGGCATATTTTTATTAACAATCTCTCCCTTTTTGTTGATGACAAAACATAAGATTATTTTAAGGAATAACTAAAATTTGTAAAAGTTTGAATTGGAGTTTTTACTCTCTTTTCCTCCTTTTTGTAGAAACAAAAAGAGCGTCAAAAGAAATTAACATATTGTTTTAAGAAAAACATGTGAAAAGAAAAAAGAAAAGAAAAATAGAGAGTAAGGGAAGAGAAGTATTCTCGTCTTAGCTCCCCCCTGACGGGCCCATCCCTTTGTGAGGCCGTCAAGTAAGTAGGAACACTAAGCGAGTGCATTGCAATTATGTTTGAAAATGGTTTCGTCTTTTTGACGAACATGCTCCCCCTTGATGAGTGCTCCTTTGCAAGGAGGATGTCATGCAGTTATCGTAATCCTATGTGAAAGTATTGCAAATGATTTTGTAATTGTTTTGCTTTGACAAGAAACTCCCCCTAGCTAAGGGTGTCAAAGTCTTCATGTGTATATTGAAAATCTACAAAACAAAGGTTAGAAAACAAGTATATGATGCATAATTGATAACATCAAATTATCCTGAATATTAAGTGTCAATTTCCCCCAATAATGCTTGTAATTTATATTATTTATATGGATTTACGCTGTTTTCCATTATATTTCACTTTCAGGTAAATTACGAGCATTGGAGCTAAAGAGACGCAGATTTGGAGAGTTTATTGAAGATTTATCATAGTATGCTCACTTTGAAGAAGTTACGGTGTAACTCCTCTCTCACATTACGCCATAACTTAAGCGTGGCTCAGAAAACCAACTTAACATAAGATTACGGCGTAACTCTATCCAAGATTACAACATAACCATTTAGGTCAAATGAGGTTCCGCACCGCTACTAATTACGCCGTAACTCATGCATCAACTACGGCGTAACCAAGTTTTATTGAAGATATGGCGTAACTCCTTCCAGAGGTTACGACGTAACCATAATTATTAGTGCCAATTACGAAGAATTGTATGTTATGGCGTAACTCTTTTAATAGTTACGCCGTAACTAGATCTGGCCTATAAATACTCCACGATTTCCAGCATTTCAAATCATCCCATTTCACACACAACAATCAGAGAACGTGAGAAGAAGTCGAAGGCAGATCTAGATGAGCATACAGAGCTATCTCCAAGGGAGAAATCACTCCCCTACGATAAGCATTAGCTTTTTATCTTTTCTTTACTTTCAATTTATGTAGTTCGTAACATTAAACATTGAATTGATTGTTATAGTTAATATGAGCGGCTAAGCACCTTTTGGTGCTGGCCTAGTTATGATTCCTTAATTGTTTTGTTTGCGTTTACATTGCTTTCGTATAATTATTTCTAAGTGTATGCATGCATAGTTTATTGGTAGCTACCCTTGTTTCGGTAGTTTTGAATGACGGTAGAGGCTAGTTGCTTAGGAGATATGACCAACTGACCCTAAGTGAGTAGACTAAGACGGGAAGGGTAAGATATGACCACCCTATCTACTTGTGCGATTTGACCAACTGATCACCTACCGTTTGGATGAACTTAAGAAGTAAGGGGTGAGTGTTTAAGTTGCTAGCGCCCGGACACTCACTATTATAAATCTAGCATGTAGCGGTACTTAATGACTTGGCTTAGGGGACCAGGAACAACTGGACTTATGAGGGCACACCTGACTTCTCCAGTGGGACCCTTTGTTGATAGGTTAGGACGAACTGACCAAATGTTGTCCTAGCGACTTTGACCCCACTTGAAGTAATTGGAAGTAATTAGACGTAAACACTACTAGTTAGGATGAATGACTAGGTTAGCACCATTCTCCTCTATTGATCACATCTTTCGCATTTATTTGCTTTATTAGTTAATTCCATATCAAAATCATATTAAAATTTGTGACACCTAGACTTAGTACAAATCGACGCACATAGCTCTTGGGACGACCTCGGTTTTACCGATTACTACACTATACACGACCGGGTACACTGCCCGTTAGTGCATTAGGGTAGACCATAGGTATAACGAGACTTATAAATATTAAAACCTGGTCAGTAAAACCTGCATCAATAATTTCCTGCAAATAAGACATAAGTTAGTTATAAAAATGACTTCTGTAGCACGGATCCCACGGTTCCTCCCTTGGAGGGATCCGTCTTAACTAAAATGAGGGATCCGTCGGCATGTAAGCTTAAGACAACAATATGGATGTAAAAAGTGATGTTAACACCAAACATATTTTTAAGACAATATGGCATATAACATGAAGTTTCATTCAATAAAAACACGAGAAATGATTCTACATATCTCTAAAACTAAGAGAATGAGCAATACATGTATTAAGATTCCTAAACTATCTAAGTTAAGCTTAAGACTTGGACACCACTTGAATCCTTAAGATCAAGGTTGGTTAGGTTTGTTGACTTCATCAAAACGTTTTAGGAGGTGATAAAACATGAAAAGTTGCTCTTCACGTAGTTCATGTACCAAGCCTTCAACACGTTGACAATGATAACAATCTTTGTTATGGCTAGCACATGGTGGAGGTAGAAATGGAATTGCTTGAGATGGAAGGTTGGGTTGAGTTTTGTTGGATCGATATACTTTAATCAAACTAACTTTAAATAGCTTGTTAAGATTTAACAACCTCGGATAAATCCTAAGTTATTAACAAAGAAACACTGAGCAATCTTTATCAAGTACGCGGAATTTACTTAACAAAGCTAAGAAGAATAACTTTTATTATCAACTCTAAATCTGCTTATTTATGCAGATACTCTAAACAACTCTAATAATATCGAACTTCTCTCTAAAACACTAATTAACTTGTGAATTCATAAACTCTAAAACTCATAAACTCGTACCTCTAATGTCAATCTAGGGATCCTTTTATAGGCTCAAGGATAACCCTAGTCGGTTTACAATTGTATCCTTGTACGACAAGTAATCTATTCTAGAGTTACAAGACTTTCCATAAACAATTAAAATAGTTCTTTAACTCTTGCAGTACGTTGACCTTCGTGTGCAGTACTTTGACTTTATCTTTAGCAGTACTTTGACTCTTTGACTTTCTCTAGTTCTTTGCCATTCTGCAGTACTTTGTAAATCTTCAGTACTTCAACTGTTCAGTACTTTCATATCCCAACAATCCTCCCCTAACTTGAATTCTATTTATTTGACTTCAAGTTCCTTTGTAGATTAATCTCTCATTTTTCCAGCTTCAAGGAATGATTGTCTTTGTCTTTGGGTTGTAGTTTATGCACTTTATCAAAGTATCTTTAGTCTTTTACAGCATCATCCAGCAAGCTCCATCTTTTCTGCAACATAGCAACATATGACAATTTGTACATTAATTCAGTTTAAGTTGCATACTATTCTCATCACTTCCAGGCGTGTTAACTCCTGTGAGAGGTGAATCATTGAAAATTAATGGATTTTAATCTCTTTACCAAAGCCATTAACTCTGGAGTAGCCAAATGTTTTGGTGTGTAAGACCATGGTACATTGATAACCATATGATTTTTAGCAAACCACCAGCTATCAACAGATTTGATTTGTCTTTACCAAAAGCTGTACCCTTTTGGACTAGTTAGTTCTTTTATCTAATGGTGAACTAATTACCAAGAATGGTTTTTCCACAGCCTTTACCACAAGCCATTTTCTTGTGGGCTAGCTAACTCTTCACATTAACTGATATGGTGAGTTGATTACCATACAACTTATTAGCAAGTTGTCAACTAAAAACGGATTTGAGATATCTTTACCAGAACCGTTTGCTCATGGATTAGCCAATCCTTTTGTAACCATGGTGGATTGATAACCGATTGATGTTACCATCTCAAAAACCATTTATTCAACCTTTATTTCAAAATATTTATTACTTAGCAAAAAGTTTTCTTCTAAAAATCTTTTAACTGAATAAAAACTGCAAGCAGTACTTTGATTAAAGTACTATTTGATCAGCAGTACTTTGAATAAAATACTGTTTTATCAAAAATAATTTATTCAATGAAAACTCATACCAGTTATGCATCATCTTCAGCTATAGTAGTCCAATTGATAAACAAATTGATGACCATACAAGCAGTTTCATTATCCTCTTCTACTTTCATTCCATGCTCTAGCATTCTTCTCATGAGCTCGCCTGTGAGAGGATATCTTCTGTCTGCAAACATGTGGATCATCGTTCCATTTTCTAGCTCTAAAACATGAACTCCAAACTCTTCAAAGAATCTCCAGCAAACAATTTCCCATTGCTCTTGATTCTTCCAAATTTCATCACTGCTCTGTTCTTCAGTTTCCCATGCTGTTGTGAGATCTCCAAGTAAAACTAAACCAATTCCTTCTGATGGATTATGTTCAAAGTAGTCTCGCACCAAATGATATAGATGAAATAAATCCACTCTGTCAATTGCATGCAGTACATCCCATAGCCTATTGAACACTTTGAAACTTTCATCATCTCTATGAAACATCATATAACTTCCACCTTTGGATTTCACAACTTCAAAAACAGTAATCTGAGATCTGTACATCTTCATATCAGCATCTTCTTTAGAATATTCAAAATCTACTACTCTGAGATAATTTCGTAGTTCATCTGTAGTCTCAGTTCTTAGCTCAACTCTTTCTTTCATAGAAAACTGTACATCTTTAACTTCAGTTTTCCTTTTTCTTTTTAAATTTTTCTTTCTTTCTGCTTCAGTCCAAGTAGCTTCATCTCTAAAATCTTTGATGCTTTCAACATGTTTCTTATAAGCTTCCCTAGCAGCATCATACAATCTTTTCATCTCAACATAATTCAACCTTTGCAATCCTTTATAACCTTGATTTTTAAGATAAGCCATCATTGCATTTCTGTCCTTAGCTAGATTAGGTCTTCTTGGCAAAAATCTAACAGGAGTAGGTGACTGTAATGGTTCAGCAGCTTCAACATCTAATTCCTCTTGTACTTTCTTAGCTGCTTCTCTATTCTGAGCTTTTTCAATCTTCCTAGCTTCTCTATCTTGAGCATTTAATTCTTCTTGTACTTTTCTAGCTGCAGCCTCATTCCTAGCAACTTCAAGTGCTCTAAGATCAGCTAAAGTCAGTTTCTTCTTCTTTACTTCTACCAAAACACCTTTCCCTTTATCCTTAGGATCAATAGCAGGTTGAGAAGTTCTTGTTTGTTCCTCTGCAACTTCAGAAATAGTAACAGCCCTTGGCTTTGATAAATCATGCAATATAGTTGCAACAAGTTCATCATCACTTGCAGTTCTTGCAGGTTCTTCTGGTATGATAGTTGTTGAAGGACCAGCTTGTTCTTCATTATGAATAACAGTTGTTGAAGGACCAGCTTCCTTTTCAAAATCTAATACTCTTGGAGTAATTGCTTCTTGTCTGAAGGTTCCATGAAGAGCAGTACTTTGTTGCTCAGTACCTTGATCTTCAGTCCTTTCTTCTTCAGTACTTTCAATGATAACCTGCTCTTCAGTACCTTTAGATACTTTCTCCTTAACAGCATCTTCTTTCAAATTCTTTTCTTCTAAATTCCTCCCCAAGTTGACAGAAGATGGTTTAGGAACCTTTTTGCCTTTGGTCTTCTTCTTAAACTGCCTTCGTTGCTTGTTTTCTTCCTTAACCCATAAACGATAATGTTTAATAAAAGGTGCAACAAAATTCTTTAACCTTCTGTACTTGAGCTTCAATCTTCTAACCTCTGTAGCCTGATCTTCAAATGATTTCTTTAACCTTGTCAATTCTCTAGACAAAGCATAATTGGTAAGAACTTGTCCTTCTGTCTCCATAGCTGGTTCATCTCCTCCAAATGACAAGGATTATGCTTGTGGAGATACTTGTGGAGACGGTTGTGGAGATTGTAGAGGTGTAACTGCAATATGCTCTTGAAATTCAGTATGCTGAGAAGCAGTACCTTGTGATGCAGTACGTTGTGTTCCAGTACTTTGTGATGCAGAACTCTGAGATGCAGCACTTTGAGATGCAGCACTTTGTGAAGCAGTACTTTGTACAGACGCATTACCTTCACTCTCTTCATCCTCTCCAGCGTCATCACGAACAGCCTGAACAACCTCCATCATTGAAACAGTTAATGGAGTATCTTCTCCTCTGAATAAATCACTCCTCCTCTCCATAAACGTAAAGATCTTTGCTTGTTGTACTATAACAGGTAGTAAATCTGTAGGCTTTGGAACATCAGCCAATTGCTTGTTTAAGAAAACCTGTATAAACCTTGGGTACATTAGCCATTTGGATGCATGTGATATGTGAGAGAGCATTCCATCCAAAATTAATCGTGAGAAGTTAAAAACCCGATTTGTAGCTAATCCAACTACAACAGAGGTAATATTTGACCCAAACTGCTCCCAAGAGGTACTCTTAGCACTTATGCAATGGAGCAACACATGAATTAAAAATTTCCATTGAGGACAGAATAAGGCTTTTTAAAGGTTTGTTCTGTTAAGGACCCTTCATAACCAAGATCCCTAAATGTATCCCAAATCAGTTGCTTGTCAAAACGAATAGCCCCTTCTTCATCACCAAATAATAAATCTTCTCTAATAGAGGCTTCTGTAATCTTCACAGTCCTTCCAGCAACTGTTGATCGAATATACTATTCATCTTCCTCCATATTATCCCTAGCATTAGCCCAAAATTCTTGAATCCAAGGTGCAATAATATCCGGCTCCACTAAAAGAGCATAACTAATTGGCGACCCAGTAAGATAATCAATAATATCGTGAAAAGCCACATTCGCCTCAGTCTTGTCCAAATTAGCCACCATATTGTGCTTTGAAATAGTAGGTCGATTCGCCATTGATGAATTTGTAAGCACAAGGAAAAGAGATGATCGAATAAGAAAGAGATGGTGATCGTAAGATAAATATGGAAAAGACTCTAAAATATCAATATGAGAGGGAAAATCGGAGAGTAGTTATTTTAGGTGGGATTTGAAAAATCACAACCCATAATAACAAAGTTACCGTTACTAGCAATTACCCCTCAATATTACCGTTGGAACAGTACTTTAATACGAAAAATAGTACTTTCCACATAAGCAGTACTTTCCCAAGCAGTACTTTCGAAGCAGTACTTTTATAAAAAACAAAAGCAGTACTTTCCGAAATTCCTCTGTAAAAACTAAGTATACATACATATCCTCCCCTCAAGCAAAGCACAGGACTATAGTAATACTAAATTAGTCCTCCCCTTAAATGTAGCTCAGTAGTTAATCATGCCAATGCTCACCACCAAGTGAGTGAATCTTGAAACATCAAAACCTTTGGTAAGTAAGTCAGCTACATTGTCATCCATGAGAACCTTGACCACATTAATGAGCCTGTGCTCATAACAATCTCTGATGAAGTGATGCCTAATCTGAATGTGCTTGGTCTTGGAATGATAAACTAGATTCTTCACAATACAGATAGTACTCTCATTATCAATATTGAAAGGAGTATTCCTAAAATTGAACCCATAATCCAAGAGTTGATTCTGCATCCACAAAACTTGTCCACAACAGCTTGCAGCAGCCATATATTCGGCTTCAGTAGATGATGTTGCTGCAATTGTCTGCTTCTTGCATTGCCAGGAGACTAATCTTCTTCCAAGATATTGGCATCCTCCAGTTGTTGATCTTCGATCATAGTTATCACCTGCATAATCACTATCTGAAAAAGCTTCCAAGTGAAAAGGTGACTCCTTAGGATACCACAACCCCAACTTGGGTTGTTGTTTCAAATAACTAAAAATCCTCTTTACTGCATTCATATGAGAGACCTTTGGTGAGACTTGATATCTTACACATAAATAGACTGCAAACATGATATCAGGCCTTGATGCAGTGAGATACATTAGATAGCCAATCATTGATCTGTATAACTTGACTTCAACAGGTTGTCCATCTTCATCTTTCCCCAATGAGTTGATTGATTTAATAGGTGTAGTTACTGGCTTCATAGCATCAAAACTGAACTTCTTAAGTATGTCAGATACATACTTGTCTTGACTTATAAAAATACCTTCCTTTGACTGCTTAACTTGAAGTCCCAAAAAGAAAGTTAATTCACCCATTGAACTCATCTGAAATTCCTTCTGCATCAGCTGCTCAAACTCCTTCACCATAGACATTTTGGTAGCTCCAAAGATGATATCATCAAAATAAACTTGTACTAACATGATATCCTTCTTGTCTCTCTTGATAAACAAAGTCTTGTCAATAGCTCCCCTTCTATAACCATGTTGTAATAAGAATGTGGGAAGCCTCTCATACCAAGCTCTAGGTGCCTGATGAAGGACATAAAGAGCCTTAACCACCTTTTAGACTTTGTTAGGGTGTTTAGGATCTTCAAAACCTGGAGGTTGTTTAACATACACCTCTTCTGTAATAGTGCCATAGAGAAAGGCACTCTTGACATCCATCTGGTAAACCTGAAATCCCATATATGAAGCAAAAGCAAGAAATATTCTAATAGCTTCAATCCTTGCCTACAGGAGCAAATACTTCATCATAATCCACTCCTTCTTCTTGTTTGTAGCCTTGAGCTACTAACCTTGCCTTGTTCTTGATAACATTGCCTCTTTCATCTCTTTTCACTCTAAAGACCCATCTGGTTACAATAACTCTCTTCCCATTTGGAAGATCACATAAAATCTAAACTTCTTGAAGTTTAAATTGAAGAAGTTCTTCCTGCATAGCTTCAACCCAGCTTTCTTTAGTCAATGCTTGAGCAATATTCTTGGGTTCCTCTTGAGAGATGAAACAAGTAAATAGGCAGGTTTGATGGTCCTTATGATTCAGCCTGTTTTGCTTATACACAAAGCTAAGTAAAGCATTGTGAGGTGTAGAGAAACTCTTAGCTTTGTGTCTTGTCATAACTACAGAAGTAGAAGGACCAATGATTTGATCAGTTGGATGATTCTTATGAATTCTTAAGATTAGAGACTGTGGAACTTCATAAGTATCATGCAAGTTAGTAAAATCAGCATCATCATTAGAATCTGAGAAAATACCTTCATTATCCAGCTCATCATCAGCATCTTCTAATCCAGGCATGGTAGGATCATCCAAATCATCTAAAGTACTGTCCACTGGTGCATCAGTACTTTGTTCGAAAGTACTGTCCAAAGTATTGTGAGAGAATTCTGCATTCTTGTTCTTTTTCTTTGCTTCTTCATAAGCTCTTCTTTGTTCATCAGTATAAGAATGTGCCATAACATCTTGAGAAAGAATCTGATTAAGTGTCTCTTGAATAGCTTGATCCTCAGCAGATAGTGAGGTTTTTGGTTCATCAGTACTTTGCTTAGGTGCATCACCAGTACTTTGCTTTGGAGCATCAATACTTTTCTTTGGTTCTTCATCAGGAACAGCATCAGGTCTAATATGAACTCCATGAACCACATATTGTGAATCTTCTCCATTATTCACATGTTGGTTCTCTTCTCTGACAGGTACATAGTTCATGGAAGGAGTCAAAACATCAAGATCAAACATCCAATCAGGACCTTTACCCTTCTGATTCTCTTGATCTTCTAAAAACTCAACATGAAGACAATCTTGAACCTTCTTAGTGACTTTGTTATAAACTCTAAATCCCTTGCTGTTGGTACAATAACCCAATAAATATCCTTCTTCTGACTTGCCATCAAACTTTCCGAGATTGTCAATTGTGTTTAAAATAGTAAGAGGGCATCCAAAAGGCTTCAAAAATCGAATGTTGGGTTTGTTGCCCATCAGCAACTCATAGGGTGTCTTCATCTGTGGTTTGGTGACTGATACTCTGTTAAGTACATAGCAAGCAGTACTTACAGCTTTAGCCCAGAATTGAATAGGTAATTGTGAGTCTGCAAGCATAGTTTTGGCTGCTTCAATTAAAGTCCTATTCTTCCTCTCTGCAACACCATTTTGTTGTGGTGTTCTTGCAATACTAAACTCCCTCTTGATTCCTTTGTTAGCACAAAATTCATCCATAAGCTTGTTCTTGAATTCAGTCCCATTGTCACATCTAATACCTCTAACCTTGAGTCTCAATTGGTTTTCCAGTGCTATGATTAGAGTCTGAATAGCATCAAAAGTGTCATCTTTAAATCCCAAGAAAAATACCTAACTGAATCTACTGCAATCATTCGTAATAACCAAGCAGTACTTCTTCTTGTTTAGACTTGCCACAGAGACAGGTCCAAAAATATCCATATGTAACAGCTCCAATGGTTCTCTAATAGTTCTTTCCTCAAGCTTCTTGCATGAAGCTTTATGTTGTTTACCCTTCTTGCATGCCAAACATGAGTGATCATTCTTGTAGGTCTTTGTAGGTAAACCTCTAACTAAATTGCCTTTGACCAGTTTGTTGATATTCTTGAAATTAACATGGCCCAATCTTCTATGCCACTGATGTGCTTCTTCAGTTGTTGCTTTAGCCACTAAACAGGTGGCTCTTCCATAAGAGTGAAGACTCTTCATGTCTAGACTATACACATCATTTGTCCTTGGTACTCTGAGTACTACCAAGTCATCATCATCATGCTTGAATTTAGATGAAAGAATGAGACATTTTGTGTCAGTGAATAACACAGGATGCTTTTTATCACATATTTGAGAGACTGACAATAAGTTGAACTTAAGCTCCTTTACATATCTAACATTCTCAAAATCGATTTTTCCAGCTTTGATTGTTCCTTTCCCAGTAATCCTTCCTCCATTTGGATCATTCCCAAAAGCAATCTTCCTCCACTAATAGATCTAAAATCTGACAGAATCTCCTTGTCTCCTGTCATACTTCTAGAGCAACCACTATCTACAATCAGATGATCTTTAAGCTCCTCTTCTGGGTTGCCCTGCACAAAAATATAGAGAGTTAGTTTCTTTTAGGAACCCAAGCCATTACTGACTTGTGTTCCCCTTGTGGAGTTACAAACTCAAATTCTTTGAGTATGTAATTCCCACTATCTTTTAAAACATGATCCAGAATTATCTTTTGGTTCTTCATATGTGGATTTTCAAAACTTTCTAGATTTTTAACAAAACTCTCTTTTGTAGATTCATACACATTATCTTGTATCACAAAAACATCTGATTCACTTTTTATTGAAAGTACTGTTTGTCCCTCAGCAGTACTTTCCCTCTTAACCCATTTAGTTTTAACACTTGGTTCCTGTGATCTAGATCCCCTATGTGAATTGTAATACCTTCTAGGTTGATAATAGTGAGATCTCCTAGGGTTCCTATTCCAAGTAGTGTGAGCAGTACCTTTTGTTGACTGAGCAGTACTTTGAGAAGGTAGTGCTTGTGAAGGTATTGGTTGCCTAGAAAAAGATCTTCTCTGGTGAGGGTACCTATGGTCTGGTGAGAAATTACTATGATTTACCCTATTTGAATTATTCCAGACTGGTTTGTGCTCTCTAAGTTTCTGGTTGGTAGACTTATTCTTTGGAAACTTGCTAAGGTATTCTGAGTGTCGGTCACAATCTTTGATTAAGTGATGAGGACTATAACACACAAAGCACAGTTTTTCACCCATACTTCCAAAGTGTCTACTCCTATGTCTATGACCAAAACTATTGTGCCTTCTAGGTGAATGATTAAATCTGTTTTGACCAAAGTTATCCCAAAAAGGTTTAGCAGTACTGTTTTGAAAAGGTTTTCCTGAAGGTACTGCTTGTGGAGCAGTACTTTGAGTTGAAGGTACTGCTTGACTTTGAACATTGGTATTAATAGTTTCTTTAGGGGTTTCAGTCTTAGATTGACCAATAAGCTTCTTCCTAAACTCAACGCTATCTACACCAAATCTAGAAACATCAGGCCTAGGGGGTTGATGAATTCCAGTGGGATGGGGAACTGCATGATAACCAGTGTCTTTCTTAGGCTTAGGAGGTGAATCACTAATTGAACCCTCATTACTAGATGTGTCTACATAATTAATTAGTTCATCATCAATAGTGGTTATATCTTCTAGGTCATCCTGATCACCAGTTATGTTTTCTTCCATGTTAGTAAAGTCCATACCAAAACCTAAGCCAGTTCTAATGTAAGCTCTTCTCTGTTTTTCAACATAAGAAACATGGGATAAGCCAGATTCATTCCAGGCATCAAACTTAGCTAACAGTTCATCTCTTTCCTTAGTTAGTTTCTCAATTTCAGCAATTTTACAGTTTAGCTTCCATTCACTAAGTTTTAACTGGTAATCCTATTGTTCATATTTTTCAGCCCAAGCCATTTCATTATTTTCATGGGTTAATATTTTGGCTTCCATAGACTCTAAAGTGATTTGATAACCTGCTACCTCAGACCTAGCCCTAATGCAATTATCTCTCTCAATCACATAACTATTTAACAGTTTTTGATAGAAATCATGACAGTTTGAGCGTACCTCAGAGATAGGAGATGAACTTGGTGATGTAGCTACCATACCAAGTAGTACAGGATCATCTTCAGACTCCAAGCTCCAATCAAATCCTCCTAGAAAGTCTCTGGGTTCCAAAGCAGCATGTTCAGGTTCTTCATCAAAAACAGAGCTCCAGTCCAGTTCTTCCACAGAATCTTCAACCTCTTCCTCCATAGCAATCATACAGTAGGTTATTGGTTCATCATCAAACTCAGCACTCCAGTCAACCTCTGATAGACTTTCTTGAGCAACCAAAGCCTTGGTTTTAGTTATAGGGATCTCTTTGAGTTCCAGCTTTGGTTTTTCAGTCATCCTATTTGCTTGATACTTAGCAAATCTGCACTCCCTTGCAAAGTGTCCAGTCTTTTGACAATTGAAACATTCAATCTTTGATTTGTCAAAAGTGATTCCCTGTTTTGGCTTGAAATCAATGTTCTTTCCTATTTTCTTCATGTACTTCTTAATCCTTGAAGTAATCATTCTACTTGCCACCTGATATCAATTTCTTCCAAAGGATCCTCTTCAATCTGTGAGAGATCTTCTTCATAGGTGACAGGTAAAGAAGCCTGTTGAGCACAGAAGGAACACACAACTTCATCTGAGTGCATAGTTGTAGTTGGTAGTGCTTGCTGAGCATGGGTGGGAGCAACATACGAGACAGTACTTTGAGTCACAGTACTTTGAGTAGGAGAAGCAGTACGTTTGGTTGAAGTACTGCCCCTCTTTTCAGATGATAGGAAAGCAATACTGTGAGACTTAGAACTTGTTTCACCATTTATCTCATGCTCATAAACCTTTAGATGGTTGTAGAGATCATCAAAGTCCATGATATCTAAACCAAGTTGTCCTCTGATCATTGTAGCAATAACATGCCATGTAGATGGCAAACTCCTTAGAAACTTCAGATTAGCATCTTCAACTGATACTTCTGCCTTATATAGCTCCAACATATTGAGAAGATTCTGAAACCTATCATATGCAGCATCAAGACTCTCTCTTTCACCAATTGTGAAAGTTTCAAACTATTGTTTAAGAAGATTTCTGTGCATCTTCTTAGAAGCTTCATTCCCTCCAAATCTTGTCTTGAGAGCAGCCCACAGTTGCTTTGCATCTTTAGCATCATGGAATTTCAATAGATGGCCATCAGGTATAGCAGACAAGAGAATGTTATGAGCCTTCACTTGATTCCTTATGGTAGCTGCTGGTAAGACAGCTTTGGGTGGTTTAGGTTGTCCCTCAATCGCTACTGGTTCTGGAACAACTTCATTACCATTGACAATTACATTCCATAAAGCATGGTCTGTAATGGCAATGTACTGCCTCATCTTCATACACCATAAGTCATATTCTCCCTTCTTGATGATTGGAATCCTGAGTGAGGTGATTGATGGTGGTGGAACAGCTTCAGTCGACATCTTTAAGTTTGTTGTAGTAGTGTTTCTTCTTAGTCAGAGTTTCCACACAAGCTCTGATACCACTTGTTGGATCGATATACTTTAATCAAACTAACTTTAAATAGCTTGTTAAGATTTAACAACCTCGGATAAATCCTAAGTTATTAATAAAGAAACACTGAGCAATCTTTATCAAGTACGCGAAATTTACTTAACAAAGCTAAGAAGAATAACTTTTATTATCAACTCTAAATCTGCTTATTTATGCAGATACTCTAAACAACTCTAATAATATCGAACTTCTCTCTAAAACACTAATTAACTTGTGAATTCATAAACTTTAAAACTCATAAACTCGTACCTCTAATGTCAATCTAGCGATCCTTTTATAGGCTCAAGGATAACCCTAGTCAATTTACAATTGTATCCTTGTACGACAAGTAATCTATTCTAGAAATACAAGACTTTCCATAAACAATTAAAATAGTACTTTAACTCTTGCAGTACGTTGACCTTCGTGTGCAGTACTTTGACTTTATCTTTAGCAGTACTTTGACTCTTTGAGTTTCTCCAGTTCTTTGCCATTCTGCAGTACTTTGTAAATCTTCAGTACTTCAACTGTTTAGTACTTTCATATCCCAACAAGTTTCCATAAAAGAAGGAAGGGTTTGTGGAGGCACATTTGGAGGTGGTTCAACCAAAGGTGGTAATGGTGGAATATGTGTCGAGGATGGCGGTAGAGAGGTATTTACTTCCATGTGATTGGGTGGTTGACTTTGATGATTCCTCATAATCCAAAAGGGACTATTTGAGGGTGATGGAGAAAAGGATATCGGTGCGAGTATTGTTTCAACATCTTGGTTTTGTTGTTGCGCTATTCTCTATATTAAGGAGAATGTTGGCAATGGTGGAGGATGAGATGGCCTAGAAGGCAAGTCCTCTAAGTTGTAGAGATGAAAGTGGAGTGGTGAATGATAAGGCTCTGGGCACTAAGGGTGATGGTCATGATGAAATGATAAAACTTTAGTGATATAGAGGCTTCTAGTTGCTGAGAATTAAGTTGTAGATGGTGACTAAGAAGTCCTAACAAGGTGGCTTATAAAAGAAAGGATTTAGCAAGTGTATTCAAGGCTTAAACCACTAAGATCCTTCAAAATGCAATGATTTGCATGCACAAGAGTCAACTTCAAATTTGTACTGATCAAGAAGGTTAATTGAGGTAAGATGGAGTGTTCAAGTTAGCAAGGAGAGCTTGAAATTATTTTTTTAGCTAGGATTAACTTAATCTATCAACCGGTTGCCATGGTTCCCTCCAATGAGGGATCAGTCTAGGCTAATCCTAGGGATCCGGCTTTCAGCAGCCAAGAAAAGAGGAAAATGATGTTTTGTAAGGTCTAGTACCTACACATCTTGAGTGTTTCAGTCTTCTTAAGTGTCCTAAATGAAAAGGGACTTAAATGATCAAGGGAAATGAGTGATGGTAGCTAATGATTACCTTTTATGGAAGAAAATGGGACTTTATGAGCACCAATGGATGATCAAAGATGACACTAGGAGATGTGAGAGTGTCAAGTGGTGTTAAATGATCCTATAGTTCAGATGGTAACTTAAGATAAATTTACAAAATTCTTTAAAAATTGTAAGAAATGAAAAATTAGTTTTTGACCCATTTTAAGGTAAGGATGACTAAAATCAGTTTGCTAAAATTGAGAGAATTATAAAACTAGATGTGTTGAGATGTGAGAAATGATGTGTGAGCATTGGAGCGGAAGGATGATGAGTTTTGATGAACTGATAAATCAAAAAGCATCTTGAATGTGATCCTAATTTAGCTTTGAGTGAGTGTGAGTCCTACTGAGCTTGAGGAGGACTTGAGTAACCCTAAAGAATCATGTTTAACTAGTATGATATGTTCTAGGGTAATGGTTTGAGGTGTACAGGTTTGCAAATCTTTTTCTGTTTGCTCGAATCCCACGGATCCCTAGATGGAGGGATCCGTCTAGTACAAAGAATTTCAAAAGAATTTGAACATTTATATAAGCGAGACATCAAACGATAAATGTTTTATTTCATGAGAATGATCATATTACAAAGATAAAAGATAAATCCTAAGAATTGAACCTAATTGGAAATGAAACTAGGTTTCTTGAGCGTTTTCACTAGATGGATCGTCAAATGGATGATGAGTATTTGCTGATTCAGGCACGAAGAAAGACGTGATGTGAGATGTGTTTAGAGGTCCCATCATCTTGTTCACAAGTACGTATAACGGACTTTGAAATTGAGGATGAAAGTACATGATATGATGATAAAGGCGTGTTCGGAACATTCCGTATGGGATTAGTTTGTTCTTGTTGCCTTGAAGGCTTACAATTCGCCTTGCGAAGAAATAGGTGAGATTCTATGGTTATTGAGTTAAGAGACAGTACATTATGTGAGCACAACAAGCGGGAAGAATTTCTCGGTTTCCCCTAAGACTCCAAACATTTTCACGTAGAATGAATACGAGAGGTTTAAGATCATCTCGGATATCACGTGTATAGATTATGTTTGGATCTGAGTAATTGGATCGAGGTTTGCATAGTGTGTGACTTAATTCTTGAGGGGAAGGTATATGTGAACAATATAGACTATTTTCTTCACGGTAGTTGAAGAAAGAATCAAGAGACCAGTCTTCAGTGAAGGCGCATTGTCCATGATTTGGAATTCGGAGAATGTGAGCAAATTGCCCTAGGCTTAAGACAAACTTTTGGTTTTTGATCCAAAACCATAGTGAGAGAGATCGATCCTCGTTCCAAACGAGTTCAATTTGACAGAAGAATTCCAACACAAACCGTGGACATATTTTCTCATTAATTCCAAGAAGACCTTCTAGTCCTATGGTTCGGAATGAGGTATTGATACCTTCTTGGTATAGTAAAGGTGTATCAATAATACGTCCTTCATGAAAGTGACGAGTTTCGAGATTGTTGAACCCACATACATGATTGCCAGGTGTGTTAGGCTCAAGGGTGATATTAGGAATGTAGACATAAGTGAGTTGAAAGTCAAATTCATACTCATGAGTCATGATGAGTCCTATGGAAGTGAAATGAATAATTATGAGCAAGTTAAGATAAAGAGATGCATCAAAGGAGAGGACATTTGATAGGTGAAAATAACCTCCTAATGTTTTTACTTGATTACCCTTATTTTTATTAGCAATGACAATTAACTTACTTTGTACTAACATTCTAGTAGAATTTTTCCTTTTATAGTAAGTTTTTATGAAATGGTTTTTATGTTGCATGAGTTTCTGTCTCCCAGTTCCACGGTTCTCCCAGTTCCCTTTTAAAAGGGATCCGGCAAATAAACTTTAGGGATCCGCACATATGTAGTGACAGAAAAATGATCTTGATGTAAATTTGATTTTTGCAACTTTCAAGTTTATAAAAGGAGGTGTGTTTTAGCCAATATTTACTACTTAAGCATGCATTGTAGATTTCGAAAATATGTTAAGGTGAAAGATACGAAAAAAATATAACAACCACATTATGAGAAATAAACGGGATAAACTAAGACATTAGTAATATTTCATTTCAATGCTAAGAGCGATACAAAGGATTGGATATACGATACAAATGTAGATTAACAACACAAAGTACATGTCTCCATGAGAAAACTTGATCATGGGATACACGAGAGCGATGAGTGTCAAGACGATGATCACGAAGGCGATATAAACCATGATGATGAAATTCTTCCTTGGTTTTGATTTGAGATGAGATGAGAGGGAAGATGAAGTTTGAATGAGGGTATTTTGAAAGTGGAAGATTTGAAGAAAAATGAAGTTTGGTGGTTGTGAGACGAGCGGTAGGGGTTTTATGGGAAAGGAGGAATTTTTGAGATTTGTGTTTTGTTTTATTATTAGAAAGGTTGGATATTTAGGCTAGGATAAAACATATTTATATACCTAGATTTTAGACGGAAGAGAAACACGTATGTAGGAAGATTTCCTAATGAAGCCACGTATATCACTAAAGCATATGTTAAAACTAGGAAAGGAAATATAACCATACAGATTCCTATGCAAGCATACTTATTCTAAGATAATGTTATTCAGAGATAGGTTTAAATAAAATCATACCTCTAATGCAATTATGAGTGTCCTTTTCTTTTGACAAAAAAAATGTCAATAGACAACTCCAGTTCCTTCGAGATCTAGATGGTAGTTTTAAGATACCTTCTTAGGAAAGGTAATCTTGTTACCAAGAAATTCCTATAACTTGATTAAAATGAGCTTTAACTAAACAAAATGACAAGAAAGGTTAGTGCAATTTTGTAAGATAAAATAAGAAATAAAAATATAATGTTGTCATTCAATCAACATCCTACAAAAGTGTTTTTAAGACATGGTGTTTGCTTTTGTAAAAGAACTTCTTTGTAGTTTTCAATTATACACGGATCGTGTCAAGTGTTTTAAAGTACAATATACTCTAAAAACTTGGAAATGAAGCTCTGGTACCAATTGTAGAAAACTAGAAGGGGGGGGGGGGTTGAATAGTTTTGCCGATTAAAACTTCGTTTTAACTTATTTAGATCGACTTTTGTCAATCTATTTAAATGTGTGTGTTGGATGTTGATAGATAAGTATATAAATAAGTAAAGCAAAGATAAGAGTAAAAGCACAAAACCACAACGCGAGTATTTATAGTGGTTCGGCTACAAGGACACCTTCCTTGCCCTACTCTACTCCCCTAGTCACCTACTCGAGAGTTCGTTAACACTACACAACACAAACTCCTTGTGGCGGAGAAGCCTTCACAACGTTGCCTACTCATTATCCGGTACAAGGCTAGACACCGGGTTCTTCCACAAGGTAGAACTAAACCGATCACAACGTCGCCTATACTTTATCCGTTACAAGGCTAGATACCGAGTTCCATTACAAAGGAGGAAATACTACCCAACACTACACAACACCTATCCCAAAGGAGATCCACTCCTTATGACAACATCAACAAGGATATCAGTATCCTTTGACCCAAACTAATCTATCTTGTACATCGATGCATCATATCGAATGTACACCCTAGGCACCTTTCACTAATGCCTTTGAGACAACACCAAGGCACCCTTCACTAATGCCTTCTACACGGACTTTCGGCACCCTTCACTAATGCCTTTGACACGGATCTTTGGCAACTTTCACTAATTCCTTCGACTTGACCCTTTAGACATCTTTCACCTATGTCTTCAACACAACACTTCTAATGAGAGAGGAAAGTACTATCAACAAGATAACATCAGTAGTCTTGATAATAAAGAAGCTTGGCAACCCATGGACTTGAGCTTGCTCGACTTCAAGAGGTGGTGATCTCGCCTTTAAGAGGAACCTAGAGAATCACACAAACACAAAACTACATAGAAAGATCCTTTGGATCTGAGGTTAGAGAGTTTACAACACTAAGAGAGAATGTATGTGAAAGGGGTGAGTTACAATGAAGAAATGACTCACTATTTATAGACAAAATTTCACTACTTTTCCACGGATCCCACGGATCCCTTACATGAGGGATTAGTCCAGTGTATTTCTGAGGATCCGTAGGACGCTCCTTCTAAATGGGTTATGGGTCATAGATCATGGGTCATGGGTTGTGGACTTTGGATCATGGGTTTCCAAATAGATACAGTGTATCTAGAAGATGCAATGCATCTAGTCAATGCGTCATGGGTTAGATCCATGGGTCATGGATTATACCTATTATGACTTATGCATGATGTCATGCGATCGGTCATGGGTTATGATCATGCTCCATGGGTATGGGTCATGGAATTTTGGGCTTTACCCAACTACAATCAATGTATTTAGTCAATGGGTCAAATACTTAGACTTCTACCCATTATGTTACCCATTAAAATACATACTAAGTACGTATATATATATATCTACCCATTATGTAAACACTAGTTGTTATACATATGCATTACTATAACATGAAAACACTATTACTTGTTTAGTGTTTTATATGAAAACGTAAGTGTGTTAGTAAACTATTGGCTCAAACCATTTACGTATTTTATTTGTTTTGTTAAAATGATTTTACGTTTGTTATCGACAAAACATTAGAAGATCGTAAAATATAAATTAATGTTTTTATGGCTTATTTGTATTAATAGTTGCTAAGTCGAGTCATATCTTTTGTACACAGTTTTGGGATGATTGGGACTCATGGGTAAAAGTAATATTTTATGGAGTAACGGGAAAGAACGATAAATTCAACCTTTGCCTTCGTAATTAAATACTCCAAGTGTTTTGATCTTTTCAAATCGGGTCAATTAGTGTTAGAGAAATAAAAACTCAAGTGTAGGGATGCTCCTGTAAATCCCTTATATTTTGATGTTATCGTAGAGGATGGTAGAGTAAAAATGTATGTCTTAAAAAAAAAAATGAAAAGGAGAGTGTCTAAGAAAATGAAAAAAATGAAGAAAAAACATATGGGCTACCATCCTACATCTATCTTTATGTTTATGAATTTAAATTTATGTTTGTTTTGTTACAAGTTATCTAGAGTTAGTGAGTCGAGTCTTGGCTTAGCAATGCCACGCTTTTCATGTGTGTAACATAAGATTTTTAACTTGCCACCACTAAATATCCCCTATCCAACAAAACCCTTTGTTTCCCTACCGTAAGCCTAACATTACAACCCTTGTAGAGACCTCTTAGATAGTTGTTCCTAGGCAGATAGATCAAAAGCATTTGATGAAGAATCTGATTCTGAGAAGGAGCATGAAGAGGCTGAAAGGTGTTTGGACACATCCTCCAAATAAGGTATTATGTGCTTAAAGAAACTTGATGATTTTGATTGTAAATATCAAGTTTAGGGGAGGATTGTTGGGTTTTTGGTTCTGATAACAAGAATTATTCTAAGTATGGAACCACTGTCAGTACAACAGATACCACGGCTAGAAGGAAAGGAACCACTGCTCAAGATAAACTTTGCTAGTAGAAGTTGCTAACCACTGCTATTGTAATGAATCACTGCTAGTATGTTATGTCAGTTTAATGTTTTGTATTAGATAAATACGGTAAATATATTTATCTTGTAGGATACGTAATGTATATTGTAAAGGACTCCTTAGCCTATAAAAGGAGGTCCTAGGTTAGAGTTAGATAAACATTTTTGGTGATATCTAGAGTTGATACACTTCAAGGTTGTAAACCCTAATACTATTCAGAGTATTCGTATATTAATAATATGTTGAGGTGTTTAGTGATAATCATTGTTATTCTTCTTAAGGTTAAGTACTAAATTCCGCATAGTGTTTAATAGTTTACATTCGCAAAGTCAGCTTTTATATAAGATCGTTTGCTCAACTAGGATCAACACTCTTGCTTTGTTTCATTAGACTCTAAACCTCTTTTAATGTTTTTGTTTTCAAAAACATACACCACAAGCAAAGAAGTGTCACTGGCACTTTCAAAGGCTTCATAAGCCTTTTCAGTTTTGGTGTCCTTGACCTTAGAGCCACGAACACATCTGGGTACCTTAAACTCCTCTAGGCTAGTGTGTTCATGGTCTATCCAGGAGGTGAGGGAACACCTCTGAATGGTGGTGGTGCTCTTTTATATCCCATGCCTGATTTGGCTTTACCAACTAGAGAGCTTTCAATCATCTTATCAAGTTTCTCAGAGTTATAGTGATGTGTATTCTTAAGAGTATCAATACTGAGTTCTATGTTGTCCTTAGCTACTGTAATTTTCTCTAGTTCTTCTTTTAGCACACTTATGGTCGTATCTTTAAGTGAGAGACCCGTATTAAGCAATGCAACTATTTCAGAGAATCTTGATTCATTTTCTTTGTAGTGCACAATTTGTTTTTCCAAAACTGCTAAGCCTCTCTTATGGTTTTGATACGTGTACAACGCGCGTTCGGGGTCAAAGGAAACTTCCTTTTCTTCGAGCAAGTTTTTCAACCACCTAGGAAGTGAACCTAATCGTTGTAGTATAGTGGGTAAGCCTCGGGATTGATATCGTTCTCTAGGGGAATAGGAATGCTAGTGAGAAATTACTACGCTAAGGTTGGGGTTGAGGAAGATTATTTTTTTATCTTTTTTATATTTTTTAGAAAATTGAAAGGTAGGAATATCGGGGTATTGGATTTGGGGGGTGGTATTTCTACCGATTACTCTACTATTATCTATTGTAATTAACTAAGCTAAGGGGTAGTCTATGTCTAATTGATGTGTGCTCATATGATGATTAAAAATGGGTCTACCTAGAAACTATTACTCCCTAGTTATCTTTTATTGATGGTTGAATTGTCACATCCTTATTCTTAACGCGTTGTGTCTTCTAAGGTCGTAGGGTATGCTTTTTCCCCTAACTCTTTGAGGATACCTTAAGGTTATTTCCTACAAAATCTCTAGGATTCATAAACTAACTCTAAGGTTATCTTTGGATTTTTAGCCTACAATAAATCTAGGCGATTATAAACTAATGTTCACAAAGATTACTCAAGCATTAAAAACACAACGATGGCCTATTGCAGTCCTAAGCCAATTACAATTAAGATAAGAGACAACCAATGAATATTCAATAACTAGGTTTCATAGATCTAAGCAAACACACAAGTAAATTAGCCGGACATGGTAAACATGCAAGCATACACACATACAATCGACGACATAATGAAATCAATGAAGTAAATTACTTATCTTGTTGTAAAATAGGGTATGAGAACCCTAAGATACCGCCCAAGACAAACCAAAATCGTTTTAGGGTTTTACTCCACAATTCTACCTCTCCAAAAGTCTGAAAATTCAAATTCTATATATAGAATTACAACTAAGACAACATCACTCTTTAATTGTGACGCCGTCAGATCATCGCCATTAGGGTTTCGTCTTGGCTAAGTTAACTTTGGGACGGCGTCACGTTGTGGTTGTGACGCCGGTAGCTTCAGCTTCTGACGCCGTCTGAATCTGGATCTAGGCCGTCTGAGTTGTGACGCCCTACTCTTTAAAGCCTGACGCCGTCAGGTACAAAATAGCAATTTCACTCATGAGCATTAGCAATTAGAAGGACGGTGTCGCCCTTTATTTATGACATCGTCTGGTGCATTTCCAGTAGCTTGAGTGTCTTGATCTTGACTTTAGCCATTTTCTTCACATATTCACGCCTTTTCGTCCAAATAAGCTTCATTCCAGCATTTTACCTTCAAGAGACCTAAAAAGTGAAAAGGAACGAAATTAAGCAGTAACAGATATAAAATTGGTCGATTAAGGGCTTAAATGACCCTTCAAAAGTGTACCTTTTAAATCCTTATCAGGTTTGCTAAGCTGTAACTAGTTTTAGCAAGCTCTTTAGACATATTATCCAATTTAGTTTTTAGACACTCATATTCGCTTAATGGAACACATGTATCTGAGAAATTTGTTTAAGTAAGTACCTCAAATACCAAAGCCATGTTGATTGGACTTTCTTCTTCATCAGCCATGAAGCTCTAATCATATCCAACACCATCAATTTCCACCATAGCTTTGGAAGAAGAATCATCAGCTTCAGAACATCTTTCTTTGTTCCTGGGGCTTCTGCATTCCCTAGAAAAATGCCCAAACTTGCCACAGTTGTAGCACTCTACCTTTCCCTTGTCAAATCCAACAGTATCCCGATCATTAATCTTGATCTGCCTCCTAGTTATCTTTATGAACCTTCTTGCCCTTATACTTATCAAAGCAATATTCCACTTGATATCCATTTCTTCAATCTCATCTTCATGGATCTGTTTCAGGTCATCATGAGTGATCTGTGAGCCCTTTGAATGCTCCGAGATAAAGGCATAAATGGTATTGTCATTGATGCCCGCTGCAGTGACAGCTAAGCTATCAGTATTAACATTAGTACTATGAGTACTAACATTAAAACTGTCTTTCTCATTACTAGTGACTGGTTGAGCCACAAAAGCTATGTTTTGTGACCCAGAACTGGAAGATGCAGCTGTAGATCTTTTCATCTCTTGTTCAATGACTTTGAAGTTATTAAAGAAATTATCCAACCCCAAAGTTTCAAACTCTGGCCTATGCTTCCTAACAATGACATGTGTGTCCCACTTTGGTGATCGAAGGCTTCTAACAAACCTTTGATTGACATCTTCTTGAGAGATATCCACACCCAAAACTGCCAATTGACTGACAAGTTTTTGAAGCCTATTATAAACTGAGTCAATAGACTCAGTGGCACCAGCAATGAATTTTTCAAATTCTTGATTCAAAAGAGTTCTCTGAGTTTTCTTGGTGGCAGAATTGCCACCAATATTTCTTAATGGCTTTGAACAAGGACTGAGCATCCTTGTGCTTGCTAAAGTTGAGTTGATGATCATCTGGTAATGCCATAAGTAGAAGACTTAAGACCTTGAGATCATTGCCTTGTTGAGTAATTTCTTCAGTAACATGAAAGATATGGGTTTGGATGATGTGATCCTTGGAATAAGGATCATACAAATTCAGGATAGACTTGTATTAAGTCAAGCACATTACGAAGACAAAATTCTTGATAATCGCAATGTAGGGGATTCCGGCCTAGCTAGAATTCCAATTGACACAAGTAAGCATCTATTTAAAAACAGAGGCGCAGGTACCAAAAACAATTAGAGTATTCAAGAATTATTGGCATGTTAATATACTTAATGATAGGTACCTGGCCTAACTTAGCATATGTTGTTAGCAGGATAAGTAGGTATACTAGTAATCCAAGCTATGCACATTAGGAAGCTATGACTAGGGTACTTTATTATTTGAAATACATTCACGATTATGGGGTGCATTATAGTAGATATCTAGCTGTTATCAAAGAATATAGTGATGCAAATTGGATATCAGACATAAAGGATTCTCTATCTACTAGTGGATATGTGTTTACACTAGGATGGGCAGCTATATCTTGGAAGTCTTCCAAGCAAACAATTATAGCTCGGTCCACGATGGAATCAAAATTTATCGCGTTAGATAAATGCAAAGCAGAGGTGGAATGGCTACGTCAATTCGTAGAGGACATACCAAGATGGCCTAAACCGGTAACGGCCATTAGTATACATTTTGATAGTCAATCAACAATTAGCAGAGCTCATAGTACAATGTATAATGGAAAGTTTAGACATATCCTATGTCGATATAATTTGGTGCGACAACTACTCTCAATACGAGATATCTCGGTTGACTATATGAAGTCAAAGGATAACATAGCGGACCCGCTTATGAAAGGCTTAAGCAGAGAGTTAGTTAGTAAGTTGTCTAAAGGAATGGGACTAAAGCCCTTAAAGGAATAAGTTTTCATGAAGGAAAACCTAACCTAGTTGACTAGAGATCCTAAGATCTGGGTTCAATAAGACAACCTAATCATAAAAATTTAATAGGGTTACGGCGTAAAAACAGAAAAAATATTAACGAGAGTTTTATGTTCGTAACCAATCCTTATGGTTACGCCGTAATTAATAACGTGTTGACCTAGTGTGAAGGTTACGGTGTAACTTGGGGATTTAGTTACGCTGTAATAAGATTACTAGCGGTGGTAAAATATATGCTAATGAAGGGTTACGGCGTAAGCAGGTCGATTGACTTACGTCGTTTCTATTACCTTGGGCGCAATGGAGTTGAAGTCCAGGGGCTGAAGTTGGGCAATCGATATAAATATTATTTTATTCCAAGGACCAATGAATTAAATATAAAGTATGATGAGGGGCCAAAAGTGCTTTTATTCTTATAAATTTTAATTGAAGACAAGGACTATGGATGGAACTAAAAGGAATCTTGGTGACTTAATATGTCAAATCACAAAGTTTCAAAAAATAGTTATATGTGTATGTATTTATGAGTAAAATGATAAAGAAATAAGGACGGAAAATGAAATGAAGTGCAAACTCAGGGGGCAAATCCGGATAAAAGAGAAAGAGGCCAAGCAATTGGCGATTAATTAAGGGGCAAACCCTTCAGCGTTTTGCATCGATACTCAACTAGGGGTTCGATAGCATTTGATTAGCACTATATGTAATCATATTCCTAATTTTATATTTTATTTAGTTTCATTATTAATTAATATAATTTTGATTATGCTTTAATTGTTGATACATTGGTACCTATTTTATTTTAATTAATTTTTATTGACTTTTAATTTATTTATTATTAGTCGATTAGTTATTTGATTTTTACTCTTTGTTTATTTATTGCTTTATGTGCTTATTTTCTTTGCTTATTCGTGGACACCTTTTAATGCGTGGGGTTCGGGTCAAGAAAACCTCCTCTTCTACGAGCAAGTCTTTCAACCCTCTAGGCAGTGAACCTAATCGTTGTAGTGTAGTATGTGATAAGCCTAGGGGATTGATTTCGTTCTCTAGGAGAACATGAATGCTAGAAAGAGATATATGACAAGAAGGTGAGGTTGAGGAAGATTCTTTTTAGTCTTTTTATGGTTTTTTAGAAAGCAAGGGTAAAAATCTCGGGGTATAAGATTGGGGGTGGTACTTATACTGGTTTCTACTACTTTAACTACTTATCTAATTAACTAAATATGGATAGTTTATGTTTAATTGAGGTGTGCTCATATGATGATTAAACATGTGTTCACTTAGATGGTATTACTCCATAGTTATCTCTTATTAGTCTGTTGAATTGTCACTTCCTTTATCTTAATTGGTTCGTTGTATTTCGTTTGGTCGTAGGGTGGTGCCTATTTCCCTAGTTCTATGAATTGCAGCTCTCCTCTAGAATACCCGGGATCGGCAAGTACAATGGTATCTCCCCTAACTACTCTACTATCCTAAAGCTATAATTCACGTAATAAACTCAACGAATGGCCTAATGTACATTCAAAGGCTTTTTGCTATTTAGGACGTTCAAGCTCGCAATAATGAAAGAAAAAGCCAGCTTTCCTTAATCTAGTGTCTACCAATTAAGACAAGTGACAACCTAACAATAATCAATAACTAGGTTTCATAGATCTAAGCAAACACAAGAATAATTTAGCTACTCATGTTGAACAAGGAAGCATACACACATACAATTGAACACGTTGTCTGAATCTTGGTTCTTAGGCGTCTGGTGTAAAATTTGTGAGTGACGACTTTCAGAGTTTAGGCGTGATGCCGTCAGGCTTTAGGACCAAAATTTTTGCGGAGCCGTCTCGTGCAATTTTGATCAAGTCTTCTATAGAGGGATGGCGTCTCCCGTTGATTAGGACGCCCTTAGGTGTGCTGGAGTGCCTTTGATCCTGACTTTGCCATTTTCTTCATGTTTCCGCTCCTTTTCGTCCAAATGTGCTTCATTCCAGTATTTTGCTTCCAAAAGACCTAAAATGTGAAAACGAATGATTTTTAGTAGTAACGGATATAAAATGTGTCGATTTAGGGCTTAAATTACCCCCTAAAAACGTATGTTTTAATCCTTATCAAATATCCCTAAACTTGGAATTTCCTTGTCCTCAAGCAAATGTGCTTTTGGCCAATCAATTTATAAGTTAGGGGGCATGAAGCAATGGTTTAAAATAGTTTACAACAAGTAAAAGCGCCAAACAATAGTAATAAACACCTAGGAATAACTATCTAAGAGGTCTCTACAAGTTTTGTAACGTTAGGCTTGGGGTAGGGATGTAAAGGGTTTTGTTGGATAGGGGATATTTAGTGGTGGCAAGTTAAAAATCTTATGTTACAAGCATGTAAAGCGTAATGTTGCTAAGCCAAGACTCGACTCACTAACACTAGATAACTTGAAACAAAACATAAACTTAAAAACATAAACATAAATGATTGATGTATGTTCTTCTTATTTTTTTTTCATTAACTCTTTTTCCTACCCTTGAGTTTTTATTTAACTAACACTAATTGACCCGATTTGAAAAGATCAAAATGCTTGGAGTATTTAATTAAGTAGACAAAGGGAATTTGAATCTATTGTTCTTTCCCGCTACTCAATAAAATATTACTTTAACCCATGAGTCCCAATCGTCCCAAAACTGTATACAAATGATATGACTCAACTTAGCAACCATGCAAGTAACTAGATAATTGAACTAAGAGTTTAGTAATGATAACAATAATGCACTAAAGATGAGTGCATACAAGGTAGGCTAAGGCAATTTGGGTGTAACATTTAGGGGTAGATTGTAAAAAATGCTCTTCATTGATATTCCGGAAAACCTAAGTATCACGAGACCCGCGAAAAGGATAGGCTCTAAGGGTTTAACTAGGGGTATCATGTACTAAAGATGAGTACATCGTAAGGGTGTAGGAAAATTACTCAACCGATGTGGAAGAGGAAATTAAATTACAAGTTTCAAACAAGGGTTATCCTAATGCCTCTTATCATTTAGTTAATCTTAACTACATAAGTGTAGGCTCACTAGCGATCTCGGAATGCATCACAAAACAAGTTCTAGAATCTATTATACTACCGGTACACTCACTAAGCATTAAAGGTGAATTCTTTTATTCCTAAAGATCTAGGAGCGAACCTCACATTTTTTGGGTGGAATTTGAGTGGTAAATGGTTTTTGTGCTAGTCATATAATTCCTATCCATGAGACGCTTTATTAAGACTAATGTTTAGCTCATAAATGTCATTAAAAATTTTAAATATGTTGCTAAAATTGCCCTAAAAATTTTTCTTATGGTTTATTACACAAATTACCAAAGACAAGACAAATAATCAAGTGAGTGAATAGTTTCTAAGTTTCCATTTTATTCTCCCTCCCTACACTTAAACTGAACATTGTCCCTAATGTTCCCCAAAAGTATCAAAGTTATGACAAAGGAAGGTAAGTTAAAAGAGAAAGAAATTAATACTCCCCTGATTAGCTCGGTAGGATATGTATAAAGTTGCGGTTAAATCCTCCTCCAAGAAGAATGTATAAGTACTAAGCTTCTTCCAATATGTGTTTCTTCTTCTTGTCCAATATAACCTGCACACTTGATGCGGAGTGTTCGGGGTCAAGAAAACCTTCTTTTCTACGAGCAAGCTTTTCAACCCTCTAGGCAGTGAACCTAATCGTTGTAGTGTAGTATGGGGTAAGCCTCAGGGATTGATTTCATTCTCTAGGGGAATAGGAATGCAAGAAAGAGATATATGACGAGAAGGTGGGGTTGAGGATGGTTCTTTTTAGTCTTTTTTATGTTTTTTGTTAGAAAGCAAGGGTAAAATCTCGGGGTTTATGATTGGGAGGTGGTACTTCTACCGATTTCACTACGTTAACTACTTATCTAATTTTCTTATTAACTATGGATAGGTTATGCTAATTGAGGTGTGCTCATATGATAATTAAAGATGTGTTCACTTAGATACTATTACTCCCAAGTTATCTTTTATTGGTCGGTTGAATTGTCACTTCCTTTATCTTAATTGATGCATTGTATTCCTATTAGTCGTAGGGGGTGCCTATTCTCTATATGTATTAATTGTAACTCTCCTATAGAATACACGGGATTGGTAAGTGCAAAAGCCTCTCCCCCGAATACCCTATTGTGCACTCCTTGGTGCACTCCTATGGATTCTACTAATTAAGACAAGAGACAACCTAACAACAATCAATAACTAGGTTTCATAGATCTAAGCAAATACACAAGTAATTTAGCTAGACATGTTAAACAAGCAAGCATACACACGATAAATTGAACATGGGGTAGACATAATGATAAATTGGATAAAGAAACTTACCTAGATATGTAAAATAGGGTATGAGACCCTGGAATACTGTCCAAGTCCGACTACAACTGAGTTGGGGTTTGCTCTCCAAAATTCTACCTCTTTAAATACAAAAAAATTGAATTCTATATATAGATTTACAATCACGATGGCGTCACCTTTTGCTAGTGACGTCGTCAGGTCGCCGTCATTAGGATTTTGTTTGTGCCAAGTCATCATTGGGACGGCGTCAGTCTTCATACAGGACGTTGTCTGCATCTTGAAACTCGGGCGTCTGGTGTAGTTTTTGTGAGTGACGCCTTCCAGAAATAAGGCGTGACGCCGTCGGGCTTTAGGATAAGAAATTCCACTGAGCCGTTGTGTGCACTATTTGATCATGTATTCACTAGAGGGACGGCGCCGCCCTTTGGATGGGACGACGTCAGGTGTAATGAACAGTCTTGGATTGTCTTCGATCTTGAATTTGCCATTTTCTTCATGTTTTCGCTTCCTTTCATCCAAATGTGCTTCATTCCAGCATTTTGCTTCCAAAAGACCTAAAAAGTGAAAAAGGAATGATTTTAAGCAGTAACGGATATAAAATGTGTCGATTTAGGGCTTAAATGACCCCCTAAAAACATATGTTTTAAATCCTTATCAAATATCCCTACACTTGGTTTTTGCTTGTCCTCAAGCAAATGTGCTTTTGGCAGATCAATTTATAAGTTAGGGAGCATAAAACATTGATTTAAGATAGTTTACAATAAATAAAAGCATCACAATAGTCATAGCAAGCACATAAATTAATACAAGCACCTCAAAATTGGTGTTTGGATTCTCTCATATCTCGGGTTTATAAGAAATATAAGATGAATGGCAATTGAAGATAAACACTCATTACCTGACATAGTACATAGATTACCATAAGCTTGAGAATAGATCAAACCTCCACCGCTTTGGCGTAAGCACCAAGGAATAACTATCTAAGAGGTCTTTACAAGGGTTGTAACGTTAGGCTTAGGGTAGGGAAGTAAAGGGTTTTGTTGGATATGCGATATTTAGTGGTGGCAAGTCAAAAAGCGTATGTTACAAGCATGTAAAACGTGGCGTTGCTAAGCCAAAACTTGACTCACTAACACTAGATAACTTGAAACAAAACAAACATAAACATAAACATAAAGATAGATGTAGGATGGTAGCGCGCATGTGTTTCTCATTTTTTCATTTTGTTTTCATTTTTTTTGACAACTCTTTTTCTCTTTTTTTCATACCTTTTTACTCTACCATCCTCTACGATAACATCAAAATATAAGGGATTTATAGGAGCATCCCTACACTTGAGTTTTTATTTAACTAACACTAATTGACCCGATTTGAAAAGATCGAAACGCTTGGAGTAGTTAATTACGTTGACAAAGGGAATTTAAATTTATCATTCTTTCCCATTACTCCATAAAATACTAATTTAACTCAAGAGTCCCAATCGTCCCAAAACTGTTTACAAATGCAAGTAACTAGATAATTGAAATAAGGGTTTAGTAATGATAACAATAATGCACTACATACATACAAGGTAGGCTAAGGCGATTTGCTATAACATTTGAGGGTGGATTGTAAATAATGCTCTTCATTGATATTTCGGAAAACTGAAACATCACGAGAACCGTGAAAAGGATAGAATCTGTGGGGTTAACTAGGGGATATTTAGTGGTGGCAAGTCAAAAATCTTATGTTACAAGCATGTAAAGCGTAGTGTTGCTAAGCCAAGACTCGACTCACTAACACTAGATAACTTGAAACAAAACATAAACTTAAAAACATAAACATAAATGATTGATCTATGTTTTTCTCATTTTTTTTCATTAACTCTTTTTCCCACCCTTGAGTTTTTATTTAACTAACACTAATTGACCCAATTTGAAAAGATCAAAATGCTTGGAGTATTTAATTAAGTAGACAAAGGGAATTTGAATCTATTGTTCTTTCCCGCTACTCCATAAAATATTACTTTAACCCATGAGTCCCAATCGTCCCAAAACTGTATACAAATGATATGACTCAACTTAGTAACCATGCAAGTAACTAGATAATTGAACTAAGAGTTTAGTAATGATGACAATAATGCACTAAAGATGAGTGCATACAAGGTAGGCCAAGGAAATTTGGGTGTAACATTTAGGGGTAGATTGTATACAATGCTCTTCATTGATATTCCGGAAAACCTAAATATCACGAGAACCGCGAAAAGGATAGGCTCTGAGGGGTTAACTAGGGGTATCGTGTACTAAAGATGAGTACATCGTAAGGGTGTGGGAAAATTACTCAACCGATGTGGAAGAGGAAATTAAATTACAAGTTTCAAACAAGGGTTATCCTAATACCTCTTATCATTTAGTTAATCTTAACTACATAAGTGTAGGCTCACTAGCGATCTCGGAATGCATCACAAAACAGGTTCTAGAATCTATTATACTACCGGTACACTCAGTAAGCATTAAAGGTGAATTCTTTTATTCCTAAAGATCTAGGGGCGAACCTCACATTTTGTGACAACCCGTACTTTCAGGTCATTTCTCGACACAGTTCATGTCTCATTATTTCAACATTTATAGTAAACTTGGTTTACTTGTTTCAAATTCGCGTAACCTTAAAGGTTTAGCGGCGAATTCATGATCATAACATCACGTACATTTCATATGGACTATGATTAGTCTACATTTCATGGGCATCATTTACATCTCATTAGTACATTCACGACATTTCATTTCATATTTTACGCGTAATTTTTATATTTAATAATCGTTATCGCGTGAGTTTTATTTTGTATATTTAAACCGTTACTTTCAAAAATGATCCCGAGGTATTTTTATATTTACGTTTAGTTTATAAAAACTATATTTTTAGTTTACCTAGTGTTTTAAATTTATTTCGTACATAAATCGTTAAAATTATATTATTACGTCGTTTTTCTTAAAAATTATACGATAATTATTTTATCACTCAAATTTCACAAGGAATGTATTTTTACAATTTTTATTATATCATTACATTCTATTTTGACCTATCAAGAATTTATTTGTACATAAAAATTACCTTTTACCTTACAAGTTACAATTACTTACACATTCTTATTTAACAAATTCTACATAAATATATTTATACAAGTTTATAAAAAAAAAAAAAAAAAAATACAAAATATCTAGTCCCTCCCCCCCTTGGCCGACCTTGGGGGAGGGGACAATTAATGAGATTTGGTTGTGATTTTAACTTATAAGGCTTACTTAACAATTCTTATCTCATTTCATTCTCTCATCTTCAAGTATTAGTAAAAATTTATTTTCTCTCTTCCTTTTGGCTCCTCTCCTAACCGGCCACATTCAAGGATCACCAAGGGATCAAAATTTTCTTCAAGTTCAAGTGTTATAACAATCTAGTGTATACTCTTTCTTAGATTTTGAAATAAAAATCTAGAGTATTTAGGTATATCCTTGTTACTTTCACCTCTTCATTATCACTAGTAAGCTTGTTTATTTCATTTTCAAGTTTCCTTTTCATTTTCATATGTTTCTTTTCATTTTTGGAGCTTATATGCATGTTATGTAATTTATACCATTTATTTCATGATTTTAGAGTTATATTTATATTTATAGTCATCCTATAATTATTCCCATGGTAATCTTTGGTCTTGATGGTGATTAGGAACCCATGGCACCCTAAGAAGGTGTATGGTAGGATTAGATTAGCTTTGGAGTTGATTTGAAGGGATTAGAATAGGTTTTGTCCGAGAAAAACTATTTTCGATAACTATATATTTGGTTCTGTCCTTAATTCGAATTTCTGGAAAAACCTACTGTTGGTACGACATTTTGGCCTTGATATTTAGAAAATATACTTTAAAACGAATCCGTGGCCTTTTGAACGGATAAAAACGGAGTTATAACGAAGCCGTGGTGAATTTTTAAAGTTTGACGACGAAATGTTTATTTTTCTGAAAAATTCAGCATGCAGTTTTTACATATTTCGGGTCAAAAATGAGCCTTAAGCTTCACAAATTATTTCGACTTGTCAAAAATATATTAGTTTATTTCGATACGAAGCTAAGGACATATTTTACGTAGAAAACGGATTTGAAACGACAAATATATGCACGTTTTTATAAAGTTGCCGTAACTATTATTTTCTGAAAATCTATAATATTTTTACGTCACAAGTATTCTATTAGCTGTAAGGGCTATGTTTGCGGCAGTTTTTAACCATGATGTGAAACTTTTTAGAACGAAGTGTCTTCTAGTAAAATCAAGTTCATCGGCCATATTTTTCAAATCAAAAAGCTGTTTGTCAAGCGGAGTTTTTGTGAATTATTTACGGATGTTCAAAGTTGGCCGAAACTTATTTTCTGCACACAATTAGCAAAAATCACTATCTTTAGCCCTTAATATCTTTATGATCGAGACCTTTTGGACGAAAACTCCTGAACTGAAACTTCTAGATATCGATACAAACTTTCCAAAACCGTCGAGTTCGTTCTCTAACGATCGACGTCCACCGTTTTACGGCTAGTTTTTCGAAGCCATTTTTGTTGATTTCATGATTTTTCCGACGACATTGTTTTGCGACGAAAAGTAGTAATTTCACCAAAAATCATTATAAAACCATTGTAGGATGACATTTTGACGTAAAAACTTGAAAAGTGATTTTTGGAAGGGTCGAGGCGTCAAAAGAGTATTTTTCGTCGATAAGTAATATTTTCAAAACTCGCAAATGGTATAAATGACATACGTAGTACATGCATATCATAACATTACATTGCAACTCATGACATGTCATATCATTCGTAATAGGTCCCGGTTGACGCATTACATTATACCTCGGTGTACTCACTTTTGCCATTATTCCAGTTTACCAAGTGAGTTTTCATAGCCCCGTTGCATGCTTTTAATTATTTTCAAACCTACGGGGGAGAATACATTGCACATCATTTTTATTACGATACCAAGTACATTAAATTCATTACATTGCTTAAGTTACCGTATTTGCCAATTGAAAGTCCCCATTCCCATTACCTGAACATGAACCGTTAATTTTGAAGCGAGGATGAGTGGATAGATCTATCGAGGGTGACTCCTCCATCCGGGTTGGTGAATCCCAACTAGTCATACGGATGCATTTCATTTTATAACATTACGGAGTTGTCTGGCAAACACTCTGCAGGGGCATACATTATAAATTGTCTAGTTTCGGTGTCATGGACTTATTGCAATTGTAACATTTTTACGTGACTTGATTGTCATGCCTGATCTATACTTGTGTAGTCGTATAAAACATTTACATAAACCTATGATTTCTCACCAACATTATTGTTGACCTTTTTAGCAATGTATTTTCAGGTAACTGAGGCATTCGCATCATGACATGGTTTAGGAACCTACATTTTGAGTCGCGGCGTCGACTTACATTATTGTACATTATGGTACTTTATTTCAAAAACATCGTTTGGATTTGTAACATAATTGTATTTCCGCAAACTTTGTAAACCTTTTTGGGACCGATGTTGTACTTTGAATGTTTTTATGAAATATCCAACGATGTGTTTTTAAAACGACACTTTAGGTCGTTCAATATAACTGTGATGTGGTGCTATGACAGTCAATCCCCAGGAATTCCATTCCGCTGCAAAACAGGTAAATTGGGGGTGTGACAGATTGGTACCAGAGCTACAGTTATAGAGAACTAGGTTGCATCATTGACCCTAGACTATAGCTACATTATCATAGCATCTCATCATTTCATCATAGTACATATTCATTTTTCATGCGGATTCACTTACACTTTATTCGAGATTATTTACTTTTATTTCACATCGGTTGTCACAGACATGTCTTCAGATTCTCACCCTATCATCATATCATCGGACTCTAGCTCGGATGATGTTCCGGCTAACCCCATCATGGATGATGTTGCATCACATTCCACTGAGATCGGATCTTCCGTTGGTTCTACTGCAGCCTTCCCACTAGTCATGACCGACACTGAGACTGAACCCTTCGAGGAGGGCGAAGTCGCACCCACACCTCACGTTAGCCCTGCTCCTTACCAGATGCACCCACCATCACCACCACCAGCACCACTGCCAGTACCATCATCACCATCATCATCATATTTTCTTAGGGATCCTGTACCCGCATCGGACTTGCCGCCCAAAAAGCGTGCTCGTTTTGATATCCCTACACCACCATCCACTGAGCCCGAGCCACCTGCTAGGTTCGAGTTAGGAGAGAGTTCTAGGGCCGCAGTTGCACGACAGCCTTCTAACGAGGCATTAGGAGCCCGTATCGATGCTCAGCAGACACAGATTGATAGTTTGACACGACAGTTGGAGGAGCTGTCGGTAGATAGGATTGAGCCCATCGCTGAGGAGGTCGAGGGTTTAGTATTAGGCAGGGTTTCGATAGACTTAGCTTATCAGAGTCTTCAGCATAGACAGATAGAGGATAGAGAGCATATCACGGAGTTGAGGCAGGAGATGCCCGAGTTGTTTGACAGAGCCGAGATGACTCAGGATGAGTTTCAGCGTCAGTCACAGGAGTTATCCTTAGCTCGTGAGACTATTGTTACTTTGCAGGGTCAGATGGATGAGATGAGGAGTTTGATTGATAGTTTGGTTATTCAGGTTCGCGATCTTCAGGATAGGGCAGGCGGAGCACCATGAGGTGCCTTATGTAGACTTTTGTCATGTATAGTTTTGACCATTATTATCCTAGTCACAAGGTGTGTGACGTAGTTTAAAGAACTTGTTGTCTTTTGATTGTTGTACAAACAAATATATCAAGTAGTGACTCTACTATGTAGGAATGGTTTTTATTATGTATGATATCGGTCCAAGTAGGCCGAAATTTTCATGTATATTATCCACGTGTGTTGTGATTATATTGTGATATTTCGTTATTGTTCCGTTGTGATTTCATTTATCTTTATGCATGTTGTGGTTGTGGATATATTTGTATGATGGTTGTTTCTATTTACGAGTTCTCATGATTGTTTCATCTTGTGATTTTGAAGAGTTATGGCACCGAAGAAAGCTACAGTTGAAATGACCCAAGCAGCAATTCAAAAATTGGTGAATGATAGCATTGCTAATGCTTTAAGAGTTGAACGAGAAACAGTGGTTGCTGCTGCTGCTGAGGCCGCGGCTGCTGCTGAAGCCGCTAGGCTAGCTGCTGCTACTGGTAATGTCGGAGGATCTGGAGCTAAGAAATGTTCTTACAAAGATTTCAAAAGTGGTGAACCCACCAAGTTTCGAGGTACCGAGGGAGCTACAGCAATGGTTAGATGGTTTGAAAAGTTGGAGTCAGTGTTTTTGCTTTGTAACTGTCCGGAGGATAGTAAGGTAAAATTTGCTACGAGTACTTTACTCGATGGAGCGTTGTCATGGTGGAATTCATACGCTCAACCGATTGGAATGGAGAATGCCTTCAAGCTTACTTGGGAGGAATTCAAGGGTTTAGTGACTAAGAAGTTTTGTCCTCGAACGGAAATCAAAAAGTTGGAGACGGAGTTCTATGAATTAGTAACTATTGGCTACGATATTGACACTTACATTCGGAGATTCCAGGAATTGGCTGTGTTATGCCCGTCCATGGTTTCTGATAATGAAAAGTTGCTAGAGGCTTTTATCGGGGGACTTCCTGAAGTAATTCAAGGAGATGTGACTTCGTTCGATCCACAAACAATGGAGGAAGCTATTCGAGTGACTCAGAAGTTGATGTCACAAGTGGTGAAGCGAGGTAAGTACACCACCACTAACCGAAACAACAACCCCAACAACCGTTTCAACAACAATAACCGAGGCAACTACAACAACAACAATAGCAACAATAACAAGCGCAAGTGGGACAACACTAGGGGTAGAAATGCTACTCAACAACCGCCCAAGAGGCAGGAGGTTGCTAAGGTTTATGCCGCGGGTCAAAAGGAAGGAAAAAGGTATACGGGGGTTTTGCCGAAGTGTAATAGGTGTTTGAGTCATCACAATCCAGGTCGATGTCCTGATCCATGTGAAAATTGCAAGAAAGTTGGTCACCGAACTATGGATTGCAAGTCGCCACAAGTTACATGTTTTGGTTGCGGGGAACGTGGACACTACAAATCTGATTGTAAGAAGGGAAAGAATCAAGCAAATCCGAATCAAGGAGGTACGGCACAAGGAAGGGTTTACGTCATTGGAGGCGGAGAAAATAGGGAGGACCCGAATGTCATTACGGGTACGTTCCTTCTCAATAATCGTTACGCTTCAGTTTTATTTGATTCGGGTGCCGATAAAAGTTTTGTGTCCAATGCATTTGCACCTTTGCTCAACATTAAACCAACCACCTTAGATACATCATACATTGTCGAATTAGCTAATGGTAATTTAGTTAGCACCAACACCATTGTCCGCGGTTGCACATTCAATTTTCTTAATCATCCCTTCAACATAGACCTCATGCCTGTAGAGCTTGGTAGTTTTGACGTCGTCATCGGCATGGATTGGTTATCTAAGCATCGCGCAAAGATCATTTGTGATGAGAAAGTTGTTCATCTTCCCTACAACGGCGAAACTTTGATTATTCGTGGGGAACGAAGTGGAACTCGAATTAGTATCATATCGAGTATCAAAACGGAAAAGTACATTAAGAAAGGTTGTCTTGTTTTCTTAGCCCATGTAACCGAGAAAAAGTCGGAGGAGAAGCGACTTGAAGATGTACCTATTGTCCGTGAATTTTCTGAAGTTTTTCCCGAGGATTTACCGGGACTTCCACCGGCACGTCAAGTGGAATTTCAAATTGACTTAGTGCCCGGAGCTGCACCGATTGCGCGAGCACCGTACCGTCTAGCACCATCCGAAATGCAAGAGTTGTCTAATCAATTGCAAGAGCTTCTAGACAAAGGATTCATTAGGCCGAGTTCCTCGCCTTGGGGAGCACCGGTCTTGTTTGTGAAGAAGAAAGATGGATCCTTCCGAATGTGCATAGATTATCGAGAATTGAACAAGTTAACGGTGAAGAATCGTTATCCACTCCCCAGAATTGACGATTTATTCGATCAGTTGCAAGGTTCTAGTATCTATTCCAAGATTGATCTTCGGTCGGGTTATCATCAGCTTCGAGTTCGGGAAGAGGATATTCCGAAAACAGCGTTTAGAACACGCTACGGTCATTACGAGTTTCAAGTGATGCCGTTTGGAGTGACTAATGCACCGGCGGTATTCATGGATCTCATGAATAGAGTTTGTAAGCCGTATTTGGACAAGTTTGTGATAGTGTTCATCGATGACATCTTGATCTACTCAAAGAGCAAAAAGGAGCACGAAGAGCATTTAAGGACGATTTTAAGGCTACTCAAAAATGAGAAGTTGTATGCCAAATATTCGAAGTGTGATTTTTGGAACCACAAAGTGCAGTTTCTTGGTCACGTCATTGATAAACAAGGACTACAAGTTGATCCCGCAAAGATTGAAGCTGTGAAAGGTTGGGCTACTCCAACAAATCCTACGGAAATTCGACAATTTCTAGGACTAGCCGGGTATTACCGAAGGTTCATCGAAGGTTTTTCAAAGATAGCAAGACCTTTGACCAAGTTGACTCAGAAAAACAAGAAGTACGAGTGGGGAAAGAAACAAGAAGCTGCTTTTCAGTTGTTGAAACAAAAGCTTTGTAGCGCGCCAATTTTGGCACTACCCGAAGGAATTGAGAATTTTGTTGTATATTGTGATGCTTCGCACAAAGGACTTGGGGCTGTTTTAATGCAAAATGAGAAGGTAATAGCGTATGCTTCTCGACAACTTAAGACTCATGAGAAGAATTACACCACTCATGATCTCGAGTTAGGAGCCGTAGTTTTTGCGCTCAAGATTTGGAGACACTACCTCTACGGTACAAAGTGCACAGTGTTTACTGACCACAAGAGTTTGCAATATATTCTTGATCAGAAGGAGCTTAATATGAGGCAACGTCGTTGGTTGGAATTACTCAGCGACTATGATTGTGAAATCAAGTATCACCCGGGAAAAGCCAATGTTGTGGCTGATGCTCTTAGTCGGAAAGAAAGGCCTAAACCTTTAAGAGTTCGATCATTGGGAATGACGATTATTTCTCCTTTACCATCGAAAATCCATGAAGCACAAGTCGAGGCACTTAAGGAGGAAAACCGACCAAGTGAAAAGCTTTATGGTATGCCCGAAAGCGCAAATGGTTTTGTGAAGAGAGCAGATGGAGTATTATGTTTTAAGGATAGAATGTGGGTTCCATTGTATGGCGGAATACGAGAATTGATTATGCATGAGTCGCATAAGTCAAAGTATTCTATACATCCAGGATCGGATAAGATGTATCAAGATCTTAAGAAGCTTTATTGGTGGCCGAACATGAAAGCGGAAATTGCCACGTACGTTAGCAAATGTCTTACCTGTGCTAAGGTAAAAGTCGAATACCAGAAGCCTTCAGGTTTACTCCAACAACCGGAAATTCCTCAATGGAAATGGGAACGCATTACTATGGACTTTGTTACGAAACTTCCTAAGACATCGGGAGGTTACGATGCTATTTGGGTAATTGTTGACCGCCTTACCAAGTCAGCCCATTTCATACCGATTAGAGAGACTTATTCCATGGAGCAACTCACTAGACTTTATGTCAAAGAAATAGTCTCGAGGCACGGAGCACCAATTTCCATCATTTCCGACAGAGATAGTCGATTCACTTCAAATTTCTGGAATTCACTGCAAGATTCGTTCGGAACCAGATTAGAGATGAGCACAGCATATCACCCACAAACCGATGGTCAAAGTGAAAGGACTATTCAAACATTAGAAGATATGCTGAGAGCATGTGTAATTGATTTTGGAAATGGTTGGGCTAACCATTTGCCATTGATTGAATTCTCGTACAACAACAGTTATCACACCAGTATAAAGATGGCACCATTCGAGGCACTCTATGGTCGAAAGTGCCGATCACCTGTTTGTTGGGCCGAGGTCGGAGACGCACAACTTACTGGTCCAGAAATGGTACGGGAAACCACGGAAAAGATCATTCAAATTCGTGATAGACTTAGAACTGCCAGAAGTCGACAGAAAAGTTATGCGGATGTTAGACGCAAGGATTTGGAATTTCAAGTGGGTGACAAAGTTATGTTGAAAGTATCGCCTTGGAAGGGCGTGGTACGTTTTGGAAAGCGTGGGAAATTGAACCCGAGGTACATTGGGCCATTCAAGATTTTGAGCCGAGTTGGTCCGGTAGCTTATCGACTTGATCTTCCACCAGAACTCAGTCATGTGCACAACACGTTTCACGTTTCAAACCTGAAGAAGTGTCTATCGGACGAATCGCTCGTTATCCCATTGGACGAAGTTCAGCTTGACGACAAACTCAATTTTGTGGAGGAACCTGTAGAAATTATGGACCGCGAGGTCAAGCAGTTGAAACAGAGTCGTATTCCTATTGTGAAAGTTCGTTGGAATTCTCGAAGAGGTCCTGAGTTTACTTGGGAACGGGAAGACCAGATGCGACGCAAGTATCCTCATCTTTTCACCGACACCGTTAGACCTAACAACGATTGAATTCAGGGACTGAATTCCTTTTTGGATGGGCGAATGTGACAACCCGTACTTTCAGGTCATTTCTCGACACAGTTCATGTCTCATTATTTCAACATTTATAGTAAACTTGGTTTACTTGTTTCAAATTCGCGTAACCTTAAAGGTTTAGCGGCGAATTCATGATCATAACATCACGTACATTTCATATGGACTATGATTAGTCTACATTTCATGGGCATCATTTACATCTCATTAGTACATTCACGACATTTCATTTCATATTTTACGCGTAATTTTTATATTTAATAATCGTTATCGCGTGAGTTTTATTTTGTATATTTAAACCGTTACTTTCAAAAATGATCCCGAGGTATTTTTATATTTACGTTTAGTTTATAAAAACTATATTTTTAGTTTACCTAGTGTTTTAAATTTATTTCGTACATAAATCGTTAAAATTATATTATTACGTCGTTTTTCTTAAAAATTATACGATAATTATTTTATCACTCAAATTTCACAAGGAATGTATTTTTACAATTTTTATTATATCATTACATTCTATTTTGACCTATCAAGAATTTATTTGTACATAAAAATTACCTTTTACCTTACAAGTTACAATTACTTACACATTCTTATTTAACAAATTCTACATAAATATATTTATACAAGTTTATAAAAAAAAAAAAAAAAATACAAAATATCTAGTCCCTCCCCCCCTTGGCCGACCTTGGGGGAGGGGACAATTAATGAGATTTGGTTGTGATTTTAACTTATAAGGCTTACTTAACAATTCTTATCTCATTTCATTCTCTCATCTTCAAGTATTAGTAAAAATTTATTTTCTCTCTTCCTTTTGGCTCCTCTCCTAACCGGCCACATTCAAGGATCACCAAGGGATCAAAATTTTCTTCAAGTTCAAGTGTTATAACAATCTAGTGTATACTCTTTCTTAGATTTTGAAATAAAAATCTAGAGTATTTAGGTATATCCTTGTTACTTTCACCTCTTCATTATCACTAGTAAGCTTGTTTATTTCATTTTCAAGTTTCCTTTTCATTTTCATATGTTTCTTTTCATTTTTGGAGCTTATATGCATGTTATGTAATTTATACCATTTATTTCATGATTTTAGAGTTATATTTATATTTATAGTCATCCTATAATTATTCCCATGGTAATCTTTGGTCTTGATGGTGATTAGGAACCCATGGCACCCTAAGAAGGTGTATGGTAGGATTAGATTAGCTTTGGAGTTGATTTGAAGGGATTAGAATAGGTTTTGTCCGAGAAAAACTATTTTCGATAACTATATATTTGGTTCTGTCCTTAATTCGAATTTCTGGAAAAACCTACTGTTGGTACGACATTTTGGCCTTGATATTTAGAAAATATACTTTAAAACGAATCCGTGGCCTTTTGAACGGATAAAAACGGAGTTATAACGAAGCCGTGGTGAATTTTTAAAGTTTGACGACGAAATGTTTATTTTTCTGAAAAATTCAGCATGCAGTTTTTACATATTTCGGGTCAAAAATGAGCCTTAAGCTTCACAAATTATTTCGACTTGTCAAAAATATATTAGTTTATTTCGATACGAAGCTAAGGACATATTTTACGTAGAAAACGGATTTGAAACGACAAATATATGCACGTTTTTATAAAGTTGCCGTAACTATTATTTTCTGAAAATCTATAATATTTTTACGTCACAAGTATTCTATTAGCTGTAAGGGCTATGTTTGCGGCAGTTTTTAACCATGATGTGAAACTTTTTAGAACGAAGTGTCTTCTAGTAAAATCAAGTTCATCGGCCATATTTTTCAAATCAAAAAGCTGTTTGTCAAGCGGAGTTTTTGTGAATTATTTACGGATGTTCAAAGTTGGCCGAAACTTATTTTCTGCACACAATTAGCAAAAATCACTATCTTTAGCCCTTAATATCTTTATGATCGAGACCTTTTGGACGAAAACTCCTGAACTGAAACTTCTAGATATCGATACAAACTTTCCAAAACCGTCGAGTTCGTTCTCTAACGATCGACGTACACCGTTTTACGGCTAGTTTTTCGAAGCCATTTTTGTTGATTTCATGATTTTTCCGACGACATTGTTTTGCGACGAAAAGTAGTAATTTCACCAAAAATCATTATAAAACCATTGTAGGATGACATTTTGACATAAAAACTTGAAAAGTGATTTTTGGAAGGGTCGAGGCGTCAAAAGAGTATTTTTCGTCGATAAGTAATATTTTCAAAACTCGCAAATGGTATAAATGACATACGTAGTACATGCATATCATAACATTACATTGCAACTCATGACATGTCATATCATTCGTAATAGGTCCCGGTTGACGCATTACATTATACCTCGGTGTACTCACTTTTGCCATTATTCCAGTTTACCAAGTGAGTTTTCATAGCCCCGTTGCATGCTTTTAATTATTTTCAAACCTACGGGGGAGAATACATTGCACATCATTTTTATTACGATACCAAGTACATTAAATTCATTACATTGCTTAAGTTACCGTATTTGCCAATTGAAAGTCCCCATTCCCATTACCTGAACATGAACCGTTAATTTTGAAGCGAGGATGAGTGGATAGATCTATCGAGGGTGACTCCTCCATCCGGGTTGGTGAATCCCAACTAGTCATACGGATGCATTTCATTTTATAACATTACGGAGTTGTCTGGCAAACACTCTGCAGGGGCATACATTATAAATTGTCTAGTTTCGGTGTCATGGACTTATTGCAATTGTAACATTTTTACGTGACTTGATTGTCATGCCTGATCTATACTTGTGTAGTCGTATAAAACATTTACATAAACCTATGATTTCTCACCAACATTATTGTTGACCTTTTTAGCAATGTATTTTCAGGTAACTGAGGCATTCGCATCATGACATGGTTTAGGAACCTACATTTTGAGTCGCGGCGTCGACTTACATTATTGTACATTATGGTACTTTATTTCAAAAACATCGTTTGGATTTGTAACATAATTGTATTTCCGCAAACTTTGTAAACCTTTTTGGGACCGATGTTGTACTTTGAATGTTTTTATGAAATATCCAACGATGTGTTTTTAAAACGACACTTTAGGTCGTTCAATATAACTGTGATGTGGTGCTATGACAGTCAATCCCCAGGAATTCCATTCCGCTGCAAAACAGGTAAATTGGGGGTGTGACACATTTTTTAGGTGGAATTTGAGTGGTAAATGGTTTTTGTGCTAGTCATATAATTCCTATCCATGAGACGCTTTATTAAGACTAATGTTTAGCTCATAAATGTCATTAAAAATTTTAAATATGTTGCTAAAATTGCCCTAACAAATATTTCTTATGGTTTATTACACAAATTACCAAGGACAAGATAAATAATCAAGTGAGTGAATAGTTTTTAAGTTTCCATTTTATTCTCCCTCCTTACACTTAAACTGAACATTGTCCCTAATGTTCCCCAAAAGTATCAAAGTTATGACAAAGGATGGTAAGTTAAAAGAGAAAGAAATTAATACTCCCCTGATTAGCTCGGTAGGATATATATAAAGTTGCGGTTAAATCCTCCTCCAAGAAGAATGTATAAGTACTAAGCTTCTTCCAATATGTGTTTCTTCTTCTTGTCCAATATAACCTGCACACTTGATGCAGAGTGTTCAGGGTCAAGAAAACCTCCTTTTCTACAAGCAAGCTTTTCAACCCTCTAGGCAGTGAACCTTATCGTTGTAGTGTAGTATGGGGTAAGCCTCAGGGATTGATTTCATTCTCTAGGGGAATAGGAATGCAAGAAAGAGATATATGACGAGAAGGTGGGGTTGAGGATGGTTCTTTTTAGTCTATTTTTATGTTTTTTGTTAGAAAGCAAGGGTAAAATCTCGGTGCTTATGATTGGGAGGTGGTACTTCTACCGATTTCACTACGTTAACTACTTATCTAATTTTCTTATTAACTATGGATAGTTTATGCGAATTGAGGTGTGCTCATATGATAATTAAAGATGTGTTCACTTAGATACTATTACTCCCAAGTTATCTTTTATTGGTCGGTTGAATTGTCACTTCCTTTATCTTAATTGATACGTTGTATTCCTATTAGTCGTAGGGGGTGCCTATTCTCTATATGTATTAATTATAACTTTCCTATAGAATACACGGGATTGGCAAGTGCAAAAGCCTCTCCCCCGAATACCCTATTGTGCACTCCTTGGTGCTCTCATATGGATTCTACTAATTAAGACAAGAGACAACCTAACAACAATCAATAAATAGGTTTCATAGATCTAAGCAAATACATAAGTAATTTAGCTAGACATGTTAAACAAGCAAGCATACACACGATAAATTGAACATGGGGTAGATATAATGATAAATTGGATAAAGAAACTTACCTAGATATGTAAAATAAGGTATGAGACCCTGGAATACTGTCCAAGTCCGACTACAACTGAGTTGGGGTTTGCTCTCCAATATTCTACCTCTCTAAATACAAAAAAATTGAATTCTATATATAGATTTATAATCACGACGGCGTCACCTTTTGCTAGTGACGTAGTCAGGTCGCCGTCATTAGGATTTTGTTTGTGCCAAGTCATCATTAGGACGGCGTCAGTCTTCATACAGGACGTTGTCTGCATCTTGAATATTGGGCATCTAGTGTAGTTTTTGTGAGTGACGCCTTCCAGAAATAAGGCGTGACGCCGTCGGGCTTTAGGATCAGAAATTCCACTGAGCCATTGTGTGCACTATTTGATCATGTATTCACTAGAGGGACGGCGTCGCCCTTTGCATGGGACGATGTCAGGTGTAATGAACAGTCTTGGATTGTCTTCGATCTTGAATTTGCCAATTTCATCATGTTTTCGGTTCCTTTTATCCAAATGTGCTTCATTCCAGCATTTTGCTTCCAAAAGACCTAAAAAGTGAAAAAGGAATGATTTTAAGTAGTAACGGATATAAAATGTGTCGATTTAGGGCTTAAATGACCCCCTAAAAACATATGTTTTAAATCCTTATCGAATATCCCTACACTTGGTATTTGCTTGTCCTCAAGCAAATGTGCTTTTGGCCAATCAATTTATAAGTTAGGGGGCATAAAGCATTGGTTTAAGATAGTCTACAATAAATAAAAGCATCACAATAGTCATAGCAAGCACGAAAATTAATACAAGGACCTCAAAATTGGTGTTTGGATTCTCTCATATCTCGGGTTAACAAGAAATATAATATGAATGGCAATTGAAGATAAACACTTATTACCTGATATAGTACATAGATTACCATAAGCTTGAGAATAGATCAAACCTCCACCGCTTTGGCGTAAGCACCGAGGAATAACTATCTAAGAGGTCTTTACAAGGGTTGTAACGTTAGGCTTAGGGTAGGGAAGTAAAGGGTTTTGTTGGATAGGCGATATGTAGTGGTGGCAAGTCAAAAAGCGTATGTTACAAGCATGTAAAACGTGGCATTGCTAAGCCAAAACTTGACTTACTAACACTAGATAACTTGAAACAAAACAAACATAAACATAAACATAAATATAGATGTAGGATGGTAGCGCGCATGTTTTTCTCCTTTTTTCATTTTGTTTTCATTTTTTTTGACAACTCTTTTTCTCTTTTTTTCATACCTTTTTACTCTACCATCCTCTACGATAAAATCAAAATATAAGGGATTTATAGGAGCATCCCTACACTTGAGTTTTTATTTAACTAACACTAATTGACCCGATTTGAAAAGATCGAAACGCTTGGAGTAGTTAATTACGTTGACAAAGGGAATTTAAATTTATCATTCTTTCCCATTACTCCATAAAATACTAATTTAACTCAAGAGTCCCAATCGTCCCAAAACTGTATACAAATGCAAGTAACTAGATAATTGAAATAAGGGTTTAGTAATGATAACAATAATGCACTACGTGCATACAAGGTAGGCTAAGGCAATTTGCTATAACATTTGAGGGTGGATTGTAAATAATGCTCTTCATTGATATTCCGGAAAACTAAAACATCACGAGAACCGTGAAAAGGATAGAATCTGAGGGGTTAACTAGGGGATATTTAGTGGTGGCAAGTCAAAAATCTTATGTTACAAGCATGTAAAGCTTAGTGTTGCTAAGCCAAGACTCGACTCACTAACACTAGATAACTTGAAACAAAACATAAACTTAAAAACATAAACATAAATGATTGATGTATGTTTTTCTCATTTTTTTTTTTCATTAACTCTTTTTCCTACCCTTGAGTTTTTATTTAACAAGATCAAAATGCTTGGATTATTTAATTAAGTAGACAAAGGGAATTTGAATCTATTGTTCTTTCCCGCCACTCCATAAAATATTACTTTAACCCTTGAGTCCCAATCGTCCCAAAACTGTATACAAATGATATGACTCGACTTAGCAACCAATGAAGTAACTAGATAATTGAACTAAGAGTTTAGTAATGATAACAATAATGCACTAAAGATGAGTGCATACAAGGTAGGCTAAGGCAATTTGGGTGTAACATTTAGGGGTAGATTGTAAACAATACTCTTTATTGATATTCCGAAAAACCTAAATATCACGAGAACCGCGAAAAGGTTAGGCTCTGAGGGGTTAACTAGGGGTATCATGTACTAAAGATGAGTACATCGTAAGGGTGAGGGAAAATTACTCAACCGATGTGGAAGAGGAAATTAAATTACAAGTTTCAAACAAGGGTTATCCTAATGCCTCTTATCATTTAATTAATCTTAACTACATAAGTGTAGGCTCACTAATGATCTCGAAATGCATCACAAAACAAGTTCTAGAATCTATTATACTACCAGTACACTCACTAAGCATTAAAGGTGAATTCTTTTATTCCTAAAGATCTAGGGGCGAACCTCACACTTTTTGGGTGGAATTTGAGTGGTAAATGGTTTTTGTGCTAGTCATGTAATTCCTATCCATGAAACGCTTTATTAAGACTAATGTTTAGTTAATAAATGTCATTAAAAATTTTAAATATGTTGCTAAAATTGCCCTAACAAATATTTCTTATGGTTTATTACACAAATTACCAAGGACAAGACAAATAATCAAGTGAGTGAATAGTTTATAAGTTTCCATTTTATTCTCCCTCCCTACACTTAAACTGAATATTGTCCCTAATGTTTCCCAAAAGTATCAAAGTTGTCACACCCCCAAATTACCTATTTTGCAGCGGAATGGAATTCATGGGGATTGACTGTCATAGCATCACAATCACAGTTACATCGAAAGACCTAAAGTGTCGTTTAAAAACACATCGTTTGATATTTATATAAAACATTCAGAGTTACAAGATAGGTCCCAAAAGTTGATAAAGTTTGCGGAAAATATAAGTTTATTACAAGTCCAAACGATGTTTGGAAAAGAAAACCATAATATACAATGAGACAAGTCGACGCCGCGACTCTATGAGGTTCCTTAATCGTACCATGATGCGAATGTCTTAGTTACCTAAAAATACATTGCTAAAACGGTCAACAATAATGTTGGTGAGAAATCATAGGTTTATGAAAATGATTTATACGACTACACAAGTATAGACCAGGTATGATAATCATGCCACACAAAAATGTTACAATTGCTATAAGTCTATGACACCGAAACTAGACTGATCATGATGTTCGCCCCAATAGAGTGTTTGCCAAACAACTCAAATAATGATATTAAATGAAATGCATCCGTTTAACCAGTTGGAATCCACCAACCCGGATGGAGGAGTCACCCTCGATAGATCTATCCACTCACCCTCGCTTCTATGAAATTAACGGCTCATGTTATATAATGGGGACATTCAATTGGCATGAGGTAACTTAAGCAATGTAAATGAGTTTGATATACTTGGCATCGTAATAAAAATGATGTGCAATGTATTCTCCCCCGTAAGTTTGAAATAAGTATTAAATGTATACAACGGGGATATGAAAACTCACTTGATAAATTGATGCGATGACAAAAGTGAGTACACCGAAATGTAGCGTGATCTCGAAACTGACCTATTATGAATGATATGATATGTAATAAGTCATGATGTAATGTTATGCATGCAATTCGGATGATATTTATACCACTTATGAATTTTTGAAAATAATACTTTTCGTCGAAAATATAATCTTTTAACGTCTTGACCATTTTTAAATTACTTTACATGTATTTATGTTGAAATGATATCCAACGATAATCATTTAGTGATTTATTAAGAAATTATAACTTTTCGACGTAAAATAATGTCATTGAAATTTCCATGAAAGTGACAAAAACGGCCTCTAAAAGCTCGTCGTAAAATGGTGCACGCCGAGCGTTATGAAACGAACTCAACGGTTTTGGGAAGCTTGTATCATTATCTCAAAGTTTTAGTACATGAGTTTCCATCCTAGAGGTCTCGAACATAAAGAAAAATAGAGGTTAAGTATGGTACTTATGTCCCAAAATATAGTTTAAGGATGGTTTTCGACAAAGTTTAAGCGACCGTAATTAATTCATTACAACTCCGCTAAACAAACAGTCGGACATTTTGGAAAATATACTTGGCGAACTCACTTTTATTAAAAGACATCACTTTATAAAAAGTTCTACATCAATGTTAAATATAACCTTCAACTTGGTCTATAGTTTTGCCGTAAAACTTGTCTATTAGAAATAATTTAGTTTTTCTTATATAATAAAGTTACGGCAACTTTTGTAAACGTGTATAATTTAATCGTTACAAATCCGTTTTCTACATTTTAAAGGTCCTTAGCTTTGTATCGAAGTATACTAACATATTTTTGACAAGTCGACCTAATTTACAATGCCCAAGCTTCATTTTTGACTCGTACAAAATATGCAATACATGCTGAAATTTCCAGAAAATTATAGTTTTCGTCGCCAACTTGAAAAATTCATAACTTCTTCGTTATAACTCTGTTTTAATCCGTTCAAGCGGCCACGTTTTCGTTTTAAAGTATATTTTCTAAATATCTAGGCCAAAATTTTTTACCTACTGTCGGATTTTCCAGATTTTGAAAATAAGGACAGACCCTTTTGCAAACTTGTCGAAATGAGTTTTTCTCGCGCCAAACCTATTCTAACCCATTCAAAACAACTCCGAAGCTATTCTAATCCTACCATACACCTTCTTAGGGTGTCATGGGTTCCTAGACATCACCAAAAATAATATATAACAAGGAGTAATTATAGGATGACTTATATATACATAACTCTTAAAATCAATGAAAAAGTGGTATAAACCTCATGAGACTTGCATGTTTTCTCAAATAAAATAAAATGACCATAACAATGAATATAAAATATTATGATGAATATGAATGCTTACTAGTAACTTGATGAGGTTTATGAGAACAAATGATTTTCCTAATCACCCTAGGTTTTTATTTCAAAACCTATACAAAGAGTGTAACTAGAGTGTAATTGTCACACCCCCAAATAACCTGTTTTGCAGCGGAATTGAATACCTTGGGGGAGGACTGTCATAGCATCAAAGTTACAGTTATATCGAACGACCTAAAGTGTCGTTTGGAAAATACATCGTTTGATTTATTAAAACAAACAGAGTTTACAAAGTATTGGTCTCAAATGAAAATCAACTTGTGCGGAAATAAGTTTGTAACAAGATAAACGATGTTTTTAAAATGCATAAAATCCCATGTGAGACGCGTCGTCACCACGACTCTATGATATGTCCAAATGCGTGCCATGAAGTGAATGCTCTAGGTACCTGAGATAAAACATGCTAAAAAGTGTCAACACAAAGGTTGGTGAGTTCATAGAGTTTGTTGAAAATGATTTGAAAAAGTCTATAAGGAATGTTGATGCAGCAAAGGCCTTGCAAATCCACTCAGTTCCAAGTTCCGCCCATACAAAACTTGCAACCTGTGTGTTTACAATCCATTGCCAAAATATGTAATTGTCAATCTTGTTTGTAAGTAGGACATAGGTGCATACGATATATACATAAACTTAATGCAAAGAATCACAACCAACTGAACCTCACGACGAGTCTAACTTGTTTGTTGTTATTGCCTTGAATAACTTGAATACAGATTATATTCACCCAAGGTCACGTCAATCAAGGACACAAGGGTGGGGGCGTCAGCCCGATAGTACTATCAATACCTCTCTCCCGGCTCCCGCAGGAGTTAACCAGTTGCTAAAGTTTGTATGTTGATGCATAATTGAAAACTAGTTTAGCACATTAAGGCACATATCGCAATAAACCACACATAATATCCAAAGTGTATAAGAAGTATATTGTAACACAATTGTATAAATGGTTTGAGTATTCGCAAGAGTGAAACAAGTATTTAAGCATGTATCTCCCCCAAATAGTTTGTAAGAATTTAAACGAGTAAAAGTGGGGTATGAACTCACAGTAGTATGTCAAAGTTTAGAATAATTGTGAAAGTAAATGAAAATAGTTTGAGCATGTATCTCCCCCAAAAGTAATTGAAAATGTATAAAAGTAGGGGCTATGAAACTCACAGTAATATGTCAAAGTTTAGAATATTTGTGATAGTAAAAACAAGTAGTTGAGCATGTATCTCCCCCAAAGAGTTTATAAAACAAATAAGTAATAGAAAGTGGGGCTATGAAGACTCACAGTAATATGTCAAAGTTTAGAATATTTGTGATAGTAAAAACAAGTAGTTGAGCATGTATCTCCCCCAAAGAGTTTATAAAACAAATAAGTAATAGAAAGTGGGGCTATGAAGACTCACCTGGTGTGGTTGATATGCTAACAAAATGAAGTGCACTAAAATGAGGCTCGGAGACTATCCGCGACCTAAAATGAATGTCATGTCTTGAGTTATGATATGTTGTCGTGAATGCGTGATAGTGTGATACAATGATGTGCATGCAACTCCATATGATATTCATACCACTTGTATGTTTTGGAAATAATGTTTATCGTCAAAATATGTTTATGACATCCCGTCATTTTATAAAATACTTTACAAGTATTTACGTCAAAATGTCATCCTACAATAGTTTCTTAATGGTTTATGGTGAAATTTTCACTTTTCGTCGTAAAATAATGTTGTCGGAAATTTCATGAAAGTGACAAAAATGGCTTCGAAAAACTAGTCGTAAAATAGTGTACGTCGAACGTTAGGAAACGAACTCGACGGTTTTGGAAAGCTTGTATCAAAATCTAGAAGTTTCAGTTCATGAGTTTTCGTCATAGAGGTCTCGAACCTAAAGATAATAGAGGTTAAAGATGGTGATTTTGTCTAAATGTTGTGTTAAAAATGAGTTTCGGCAAAGTTTAAGCATCCGTAAATAATTTATTACAACTCCGCTATACAAACGGTTGATCGTTTTAGAAAATATGTTTGGTGATCTCGATTTTATTAGAAGACACTTCGTTACAAAAAGTTTCACATCATGGCTAAAAACAGCCCTCAACAGGGACGTTACAGCTACCGTAACACTTGTAACGTAAAAATAATATAGTTTTTCAGAAAATAATAGTTACGGCAATTTTATGAAAACGTGCATATCTTTGTCGTTTCAAATCCGTTTTCTACGTAATATACGTCCTTAGCTTCGTATCGAAGTAAACTAATATATTTTTGATAAGTCGAAATAATTTGTGAAGCTTAAGGCTCGTTTTTGACCCGAACAAACTAAAAAAGCATGCTGAAATTTCAGAAAACTATATTTTTCGTCGTCAAACTTGTAAAATCCATAACTTCTTCGTTATAACTCCGTTTTATTCCGTTCAAAAGGCCACGGATTCGTTTTAAAGTATATTTTCTAATTATCAAGGCCAAAAATTCGTGACTATAGTCGGATTTTCCAGAAAAATAAAATAAGGACAGAACACATTTATATACTTGTCGAAAATAGTTTTTCTCGTACCAAACCTATTCTAATCCCTTCAAATCAACTCCAAAGCTAATCTAATCCTACCATACACCTTCTTAGGGTGTCATGGGTTCCTAAACATCATCAAGACCAAAGTATACCAAGGGGATAATTATAGGATGACTATATATATTAAACTCTAAAAATCAATGATAAAAATGGTATAAACAACACAAGTCTTGCATGTTTTTGCTCAAAAATGATGAGATGAGTATGAAATGAATATGTAAGATGAAAATAGATATGAGATGCTTACAAGTGATATGATGAGGTGATTAGAACCAAGGATTAAACCTAAACACCCTAGGTTTTTATTTCAAAATCTTAACAAGAGTGTAAACTAGATTGTAATTACTTGTGCTAGCAAAATTTTTGATGTTTTCTTGCTACCCACCTATGGAGGCCGGTTCTTGAGGGGAAAGGAAGAGGAGGAAAACTTTTTCTCACACTTGAAATAAATGAGACAAATGATATCAAGTAAATAAGTTGGAGTGTGTAAGTGATTAAATGAAAAAAATCAACAACTCATGATGCATCCCCCCCCATGGCCGGATTTTAGGGGATATGGTTCCCAAAAATTATTATTATTATTTTTTTTTTTCTCTTACTTGTATAAAGTTGTAAATAAAAATGTAAGTAATGATATAAATGTAGGAAAATGTAACTTGTACATAGATGTGAAGTTAAAGTCATATGGATTAAAATAAGTTTTAGGGGATCAAAGTAAAGTATATTGTAGTTATAAAAATTGTAAAAATACTTTTCTTGTAAAATTTGAGTGATATAAAAATTCTCGCATAGTTTTTAAGAAAAGCGTCGTAATAATATAAATTTAACGATTTATATACAAAATAAATTCAAAACACTAGTTAAACTCAAAATATAGTTTTTATAAACTAAATGTAAGTATAAAAATATGTCGGGATCATTTTTGAAAGTAACGGATTAAATGTTCAAAATAATAACCCACGCGATAACGTTTATTTAATATAAAATTTACGCGTTTAAGGTGAAATGCAAAACAAAATTTATGAATGAATCGTTATGAAATGATGAATATGGAGTATGAGGAATGACCGGAATTTGAGAATTGTGACATTCTTCCCATGTCAGCGGAATCACGTCCCCGTGATTCGATTAATGATACTATGGCTCAAAACGCGACAAGGGTTCTAAAAGTTTATGCTCATGTATGGTCTAAATGATTATGTCAATGCTCATGCATATGTCGTGACTATATCTCATTCTAAAGACATGCTCCCTTATGATTAGGCTCGATGAGGCAGGCTTTCCCATTCTCAAGCAAAATTTTTAAAAGACTTTTTGGTAACCGATTTTTACTTAATCCCACAACTCATCAAACAAGAACTGTCATACGATTAGGCTAAATCGGTTTAGGTAACAACTTGTTTCTAGCTTGATCTTTGCAACTCATCAAACAAGAACTGTCACGCGGATCACACTGGAAACAAGTGGTTTGAAGAAAATCTTTTAAAAATTTGGCTCGATTACGGAATAGCTTACTCATATGAGACTACTACTCCCTTCATTGCATGATTCTTCCTGAATTAGACATAGGTGATCAGGCCATGTATAATTTAGGAGTAACTATGCAATGCTTGGACTAATCGACTCATATGATGTTTGGTGTTGAGTCATAAGTTCGCATGTATAAAGAATATGCACATATAATGATATGATGAGATGCTATGATGATGTGGTTATAGTCTAGGGTCAATGATGCAACCTAGTTCTCTATAACCGACGCTCTGATACCAATCTGTCACACCCCCAAATAACCTGTTTTGCAGCGGAATTGAATACCTTGGGGGAGGACTGTCATAGCATCAAAGTTACAGTTATATCGAACGACCTAAAGTGTCGTTTGGAAAATACATCGTTTGATTTATTAAAACAAACAGAGTTTACAAAGTATTGGTCTCAAATGAAAATCAACTTGTGCGGAAATAAGTTTGTAACAAGATAAACGATGTTTTTAAAATGCATAAAATCCCATATGAGACGCGTCGTCACCACGACTCTATGATATGTCCAAATGCGTGCCATGAAGTGAATGCTCTAGGTACCTGAGATAAAACATGCTAAAAAGTGTCAACACAAAGGTTGGTGAGTTCATAGAGTTTGTTGAAAATGATTTGAAAAAGTCTATAAGGAATGTTGATGCAGCAAAGGCCTTGCAAATCCACTCAGTTCCAAGTTCCGCCCATACAAAACTTGCAACCTGTGTGTTTACAATCCATTGCCAAAATATGTAATTGTCAATCTTGTTTGTAAGTAGGACATAGGTGCATACGATATATACATAAACTTAATGCAAAGAATCACAGCCAACTGAACCTCACGACGAGTCTAACTTGTTTGTTGTTATTGCCTTGAATAACTTGAATACAGATTATATTCACCCAAGGTCACGTCAATCAAGGACACAAGGGTGGGGGCGTCAGCCCGATAGTACTATCAATACCTCTCTGCCGGCTCCCGCAGGAGTTAACCAGTTGCTAAAGTTTGTATGTTGATGCATAATTGAAAACTAGTTTAGCACATTAAGGCACATATCGCAATAAACCACACATAATGTCCAAAGTGTATAAGAAGTATATTGTAACACAATTGTATAAATGGTTTGAGTATTCGCAAGAGTGAAACAAGTATTTAAGCATGTATCTCCCCCAAATAGTTTGTAAGAATTTAAACGAGTAAAAGTGGGGTATGAACTCACAGTAGTATGTCAAAGTTTAGAATAATTGTGAAAGTAAATGAAAATAGTTTGAGCATGTATCTCCCCCAAAAGTAATTGAAAATGTATAAAAGTAGGGGCTATGAAACTCACAGTAATATGTCAAAGTTTAGAATATTTGTGATAGTAAAAACAAGTAGTTGAGCATGTATCTCCCCCAAAAAGTTTATAAAACAAATAAGTAATAGAAAGTGGGGCTATGAAGACTCACAGTAATATGTCAAAGTTTAGAATATTTGTGATAGTAAAAACAAGTAGTTGAGCATGTATCTCCCCCAAAGAGTTTATAAAACAAATAAGTAATAGAAAGTGGGGCTATGAAGACTCACCTGGTGTGGTTGATATGCTAACAAAATGAAGTGCACTAAAATGAGGCTCGGAGACTATCCGCGACCTAAAATGAATGTCATGTCTTGAGTTATGATATGTTGTCGTGAATGCGTGATAGTGTGATACAATGATGTGCATGCAACTCCATATGATATTCATACCACTTGTATGTTTTGGAAATAATGTTTATCGTCAAAATATGTTTATGACATCCCGTCATTTTATAAAATACTTTACAAGTATTTACGTCAAAATGTCATCCTACAATAGTTTCTTAATGGTTTATGGTGAAATTTTCACTTTTCGTCGTAAAATAATGTTGTCGGAAATTTCATGAAAGTGACAAAAATGGCTTCGAAAAACTAGTCGTAAAATAGTGTACGTCGAACGTTAGGAAACGAACTCGACGGTTTTGGAAAGCTTGTATCAAAATCTAGAAGTTTCAGTTCATGAGTTTTCGTCATAGAGGTCTCGAACCTAAAGATAATAGAGGTTAAAGATGGTGATTTTGTCTAAATGTTGTGTTAAAAATGAGTTTCGGCAAAGTTTAAGCATCCGTAAATAATTTATTACAACTCCGCTATACAAACGGTTGATCGTTTTAGAAAATATGTTTGGTGATCTCGATTTTATTAGAAGACACTTCGTTACAAAAAGTTTCACATCATGGCTAAAAACAGCCCTCAACAGGGACGTTACAGCTACCGTAACACTTGTAACGTAAAAATAATATAGTTTTTCAGAAAATAATAGTTACGGCAATTTTATGAAAACGTGCATATCTTTGTCGTTTCAAATCCGTTTTCTACTTAATATACGTCCTTAGCTTCGTATCGAAGTAAACTAATATATTTTTGATAAGTCGAAATAATTTGTGAAGCTTAAGGCTCGTTTTTTACCCGAACAAACTAAAAACAGCATGCTGAAATTTCAGAAAACTATATTTTTCGTCGTCAAACTTGTAAAATCCATAACTTCTTCGTTATAACTCCGTTTTATTCCGTTCAAAAGGCCACGGATTCGTTTTAAAGTATATTTTCTAATTATCAAGGCCAAAAATTCGTGACTATAGTCGGATTTTCCAGAAAAATAAAATAAGGACAGAACACATTTATATACTTGTCGAAAATAGTTTTTCTCGTACCAAACCTATTCTAATCCCTTCAAATCAACTCCAAAGCTAATCTAATCCTACCATACACCTTCTTAGGGTGTCATGGGTTCCTAAACATCATCAAGACCAAAGTATACCAAGGGGATAATTATAGGATGACTATATATATTAAACTCTAAAAATCAATGATAAAAATGGTATAAACAACACAAGTCTTGCATGTTTTTGCTCAAAAATGATGAGATGAGTATGAAATGAATATGTAAGATGAAAATAGATATGAGATGCTTACAAGTGATATGATGAGGTGATTAGAACCAAGGATTAAACCTAAACACCCTAGGTTTTTATTTCAAAATCTTAACAAGAGTGTAAACTAGATTGTAATTACTTGTGCTAGCAAAATTTTTGATGTTTTCTTGCTACCCACCTATGGAGGCCGGTTCTTGAGGGGAAAGGAAGAGGAGGAAAACTTTTTCTCACACTTGAAATAAATGAGACAAATGATATCAAGTAAATAAGTTGGAGTGTGTAAGTGATTAAATGAAAAAAATCAACAACTCATGATGCACCCCCCCCCCCATGGCCGGATTTTAGGGGATATGGTTCCCAAAAATTATTATTATATATATTTTTTTCTCTTACTTGTATAAAGTTGTAAATAAAAATGTAAGTAATGATATAAATGTAGGAAAATGTAACTTGTACATAGATGTGAAGTTAAAGTCATATGGATTAAAATAAGTTTTAGGGGATCAAAGTAAAGTATATTGTAGTTATAAAAATTGTAAAAATACTTTTCTTGTAAAATTTGAGTGATATAAAAATTCTCGCATAGTTTTTAAGAAAAGCGTCGTAATAATATAAATTTAACGATTTATATACAAAATAAATTCAAAACACTAGTTAAACTCAAAATATAGTTTTTATAAACTAAATGTAAGTATAAAAATATGTCGGGATCATTTTTGAAAGTAACGGATTAAATGTTCAAAATAATAACCCACGCGATAACGTTTATTTAATATAAAATTTACGCGTTTAAGTTGAAATGCAAAACAAAATTTATGAATGAATCGTTATGAAATGATGAATATGGAGTATGAGGAATGACCGGAATTTGAGAATTGTGACAGTAATAATCTTGTCTTGAAATTTTTTTGATGCTTCCTTCTTTGATCCTTGTGGTTGCCGGTTTGTATGATGAAGGAGAGAAAGAGATAGTTTACACTTTGTAATTTAGATGTGTATGTGATAAATGAATGTATAATATGATATACATGTAGTAGATATTTTAGCAAATTAAGATGACTAACCCCCTTGTGTCGACAAGGGGGTGTATTTGTTTAAGATTATATATATATATATTTTTAAAAAGTATAAGTATGATTACTTGTAAGTTAATTGAAGACATGTGTTAAGTTGTATACACATTTGAATATTTAGGGTAGCGTTAGATAAAAATAAATTTTCACGGGTCAAGATAAAATATATTTAGGTCATAAAAATTATAAAAATACATTTCTTGCAAAAATTGAGTGAAATAATAATAATCGTGTAGTATTTAAGAAAACCGTCGTAATTATATAAATATAACAATTTATATACAAAATAAATTTAAAACACTGGGTAAACTCATAATATTATTTTATAAACTTAATAAGAGTATAAAAATATATCGGGATAATTTTTGGAAGTAACGGATCAATTGTTCAAAATAATTAATCACGCGATAACGTTTATTTAATATGAAAATTATACGTTTAATGTAAAATGCAAAACCATGCATGAACTAATATGATGACAATGATGTTAAAAAAATGTAGACTAAACTTAGTCTATATGAAATGACCTCGATGATATGATCATGAATTCACAGCTAAACCATTACGGTTACGTGAATTTGATAATCGTAAACCTAATTTACGATAAACGATAAATGATGAAGCATGAATAATGTTTTGAAATATGACCTGAAAATACGAGTTGTCACATTCGCCCAACCAAAAAGGAATTCAGTCCCTGAATTCAGTCCTTGTTGGGTCCTACGGTGTTGTCGGTGAAAAGATGAGGATATTTGAGGTGCATCTGGTCTTCCCGTTCCCAAGTAAACTCAGGACCTCTTCGAGAATTCCAGCGAACCTTCACTATAGGAATACAACTTTGTTTCAACTTCTTGACCTCGCGGTCCATAAATTCTACCGGTTCCTCCACGAAATTAAGTTTATCGTCGAGTTGAATTTCTTCCAATGGAATAACGAGTGATTCGTCCGAAAGACATTTCTTTAGGTTTGAAACGTGAAACGTGTTGTGTACGTGACCAAGTTCTGATGGAAGATCAAGTCGATAAGCTACAGGGCCGACTCTGCTCAAAATTTTGAATGGCCCAATGTACCTCGGGTTTAACTTCCCGCATTTTCCAAATCGTACCACGCCTTTCCAAGGCGATACTTTCAACATCACTTTGTCACTAATTTGAAATTCCAATGGTTTGCGTCTAACATCTGCGTAACTTTTCTGTCGGCTTCTGGCAGTTCTGAGTCTATCTCGGATTTGAACTATCTTTTCTGTTGTTTCCCGTACCATTTCCGGACCAGTGAGTTGTGCGTCTCCATCCTCGGCCCAACAAACAGGTGATCGACACTTTCGACCATAGAGTGCTTCGAATGGTGCCGCTTTTATACTGGTGTGATAACTATTATTGTACGAGAATTCAATCAATGGCAAATGGTTAGCCCAACCATTTCCAAAATCAATCACACATGCTCTCAACATATCTTCCAATGTTTGAATTGTCCTTTCACTTTGACCATCGGTTTGCGAATGATATGCTATGCTCATGTCTAATTTGGTTCCAAATGAATCTTGTAATGATTTCCAGAAGTTTGAAGTGAATCGACTATCTCTGTTGGAAATGATGGAAATTGGTGCTCCATGCCTCAAGACTATTTCCTTGACATAAAGTCTAGTGAGTTGTTTCATGGAATAAGTCTCTCTAATTGGTATGAAATGGGCTGATTTGGTAAGACGATCAACGATTACCCATATAGCATCGTAACCTCCCGATGTCTTAGGAAGTTTCGTAACAAAGTCCATTGTAATGCGTTCCCATTTCCATTGTGGAATTTCAGGTTGTTGGAGTAATCTTGAAGGTTTCTGATATTCGACTTTTACTGATGAGTGTCTAAATACTCATCATTTTTGTACCAATTAAACTGCAAAAACATCTGAAAACACTCAGAAATGCATCAAAATGATAAAAATATCACAAATTAGTGTTTTATGTGTTTTAAATGCAAAAATATCAAAATCTGGTGAAAAACGTATCAAGTTTGCATAATTGGCAGTTTTAGTCCCCCAAGTTTCAAAAGTTGTCAAAAACAGTCCCTGAGCACATAATTTCAAAAGTAAAATCACCAAAGGTCCTTTTAAAATCAAAAGTTGTCAAAATAAGTCCTTTGGTGAAAAATATAAAAAGTTTGAGAAAATTACAAGTTTGGTCCTCCAACTTTGAAAATTGGCAAAAATGGCCCCTGGAAAATTGAAAAATGGCAAGTTTGGTCCTTGTACTTTTTGAGATTGTCACTTTCAACCCTTGGATCAACTTTTCAGAATTGGCAGCCTAGGTCCTTGAATTTTCAGGATTTACACATTAGGTCCCTATAATTATTAAACCTTAAACCCATTTTGAGAATTTAACTAATCCAAAGGCCAATATGAAATCTAGCTATCCAATGGCTCTAATTTTTGATGGGATTTGATCAGAGGACACGTGTAAGCTAAATGGATGTATAAAAGAGAGAAGAAGAAGGAAGAGAAGGGGTAGTTAGTTTATTTTTTAACAATGTATGTCGTTTTTCTTATTATCATGTCTTAAATAGTTTGCAGTTGTATTTTCAAGTTTATTTGTATCAATCAACAGTACTTTAGTGTATTGCAACTTATTTCAAATATCAATTCCAAGTTTATGTTCAAGTTTCAAATTTCAAGCCACTGTTACATTTTTCATTTTCAAACTCTAAGGTCCAAGTTCTTAACAGCTTATTTGTAAACTCCAACAAGCTAAAACAAGCTTATCAAAGCTTTTTATAAGCTTGTATTTAAGTATGAAGCTCTTTTGAATATTGGTCAACAAAAGTCAACATGGGTAAAAATGAAGCAGAAATGGCAATGGGTGATGCAGACATGGAGTTGGGTTGATTTTTAGTCATTTGGGTTGGTTTGGAATAGATTAGTTGTTCATTGGTTCAGTGGCAAGCCATTGTGGCTAAGGACTTGTAGTAAGTGATTTTCTAAGTTCCACTGCATAACTTTCATTTGTAGTTATAAATAGTTGTAATCTGTTAATTAAGTTTTATTTATGTTATCTAAGATCAGTTTAATCAATAGTCTCAGCTGGATCAGTAGTTGTCTCATAAAAATTTGCAAATCAGTGTAAAAAGGAGTGTTTGGATTGAATGCTTAAACTGTCTTAAATGTTCATCCAATGGTAGAGTCTTGTAGTTTTAGGCTTGCTTAGTTCATATTAACTCATATCTATCAACACTTGTGCCTGCAAAAAGCTCCAAGTCAACATTTCATATAATCTGTCTCACTGCTTCAACTGTTGTGAATTTGGATTACCAATCTCTTGATTTGTGTTTGGAATTAGTAAACATTGCTTGCAGTGAGTTCATTACAACATATTACATCAATATCAGTCATAAAATTGGATTCAAAGTTCATTTTGGTCAAAGTTCATAACTGCTCTCAAAAGTCAAAATTTGCAAAAACCTGTTTTGGGCTCATCTAGGAAGAATTATCTTGAGTTCATTTCTGGGACATATTCAGTGAGATTTGGTATTTCATAAAATTCAGCTGGTCTAAAATCCTATTACCATTTTTGTTGATTTTTGTCAAATTTTTATAAGCTTCAAACAAGCTTCTCAAGTAGCTCCTAGTTGCCCTGCTCCAAAAGCTCAGCATTAACTGAGTTTTCCTCAGATTTGTGCAAGCTTGCACAGGGCTCATAAGAGCTTCCCAAGGTCTGATTTTTGGTTTGTTAGGTCTCACCCAGGTCTAGTTTAAGTCTCTGTATTTTGATTTTGATTGCTAGCTTATTTGAGTGCTTATTTTGTGGCTGCAAGTAGCCCCTCAGAACTGTTATTAGCATTGAACTCAAATAATCCAAATCTGTGCTAGCTTGCAAATCTGAGGGTATAGCTTGTTGTTTTAAGTTTCATTAGAGTAGTTTTATCATATTACAGCTTCTGTGTTTGTTTGGTAGCTTTTGGTCCTCATTTGCTTATTTCAAAGTGCTTATTTTTAAGCACTTGCATAGCAGTTTCAATTTCTTGCACACAAGCACATGTTTTTCTATTTTTCCTAGATTCATAACATTATTTTAGAGTTTTCCTGAATTTTTCAGATTTTTCCTGTCCTGTTTGCTATTTTTCTTAATTTAAATTAGTTTTTAAGTCTTTTTAAATAGCATTTAATACAATTAATTCATAAAAGCTTCAAAAAAATAATTTTTCATTTTTCTTAAGTTAAGATAAATATAAAAAAGCAAAAAAATATTTTTCCAAATTTTTCTTAGTTAAATTTGTATTTTTTAGCAAATTAATTAGTTTTTAATAGTTTAAAATTCATAAAAAATAGAAAAATAATCAGAAAAATACAAAAATAGTTTTGAAAATTCTTTTTTGTTATTTTAGATTTTTCTAAGTCTTAATTTTATTTTTCTAGCTTTATTTCCTATATTCTTGTATTTTAGGTTATTATTAATTAGTTAAAATTAGTTTTTAATTAATAATAATTAATTAAATAGTTTTAAAAATAATTTTCTTTTTCTAATAATTTTCTTTTATCATTAGGTTTATAAAAATATCATTCTCATATTTTTAGGGTTAATATTGTGTAAGTTTCACGTTTTCATTTGTACGTAACGTAGTTTTAAATTAAGTTTTATAAAAACATAAAAACAAAAACACCATTTTAATTATAGTGATAGCGTTTATTTAATAGTTTTTATCTTTTTAACTTTCTTTAATTTGCATTTAAGCCATTGTAATTTGTTGGCTTTCTCTGTAGTTATAATTAACCAAATCTCTGTATTTGTTCAAATCTTCTCGATCACTAAACGTCTGACTATTCTCGCACGGCTCGTTGGGACATAACGACCTGGGGAAACACTATACTCTCTTGGACTTCATTGTATTGGTTTTTGAGCATTTTTAAGTCTATTACGGTTAGCCATTCACAAGTGGCTAGCTTGTGTGATTATACTTGACTAGTTCAGCACCAATCATTTACCTTAGAGCAAGTAAGACATCGGCTAACGTACGTGGCAATTTCCACTTTCATGTTCGGCCACCAATAAAGTTTCTTGAGATCCTGATACATCTTATCAGAACCTGGGTGAATAGAATACTTTGACTTATGCGACTCATGCATAATCAATTCTCGTATCCCGCCATAAATTGGTACCCACATTCTATCCTTGAATCATAAAACTCCATCTGCTCTCCTTACAAAGCCATTTGCATTTTCGGGCATACCATAAACCTTTTCACTTGGTCGGTTTTCCTCCTTGAGTGCCTCGATCTGTGCCTCAAGTATTTTTGATGGTAAAGGTGAACTGATCGTCATTCCTAATGATCGTACTCTTAAAGGTTTGGGTCTTTCTTTCCGGCTAAGAGCATCATCCACAACATTGGCTTTTCCCGGATGATACTTGATTTCACAATCGTAATCGCTGAGTAATTCCAACCAACGACGTTGCCTCATGTTAAGTTCCTTTTGATCAAGATCATATTGTAAACTCTTGTGGTCCGTAAACACTGTGCACTTTGTACCGTAAAGGTAGTGTCTCCAAATCTTGAGTGCAAAGACTACGGCCCCTAACTCAAGATCATGAGTGGTGTAATTCTTCTCATGGAACTTAAGTTGTCGAGAAGCATAAGCTATCACCTTCTCGTTTTGCATTAATACAGCTCCAAGCCCTTTATGTGAAGCATCGCAGTATACCACGAAGTTCTCAATTCCTTCGGGTAGTGCCAAAATTGGCGCACTGCAAAGCTTTTGCTTCAACAACTGAAAAGCAGCTTCTTGTTTCTTTCCCCATTCGTACCTCTTGTTTTTCTGTGTCAACTTGGTCAAAGCTTTAGCTATCTTTGAAAAACCTTCGATGAATCTTCGGTAATACCCGGCAAGTCCTAGAAATTGTCGAATTTCTGTAGGATTCGTCAGAGTAGCCCAATCTTTTACTGCTTCAATCTTTGCAGGATCAACTTGTAGTCCTTGACTATCAATGACATGACCAAGAAATTGTACTTTACGGTTCCAAAAATTACACTTCAAAAATTTGGCATACAACTTCTCATTCTTGAGTAGTCCTAAAATTGTTCTTAAATGCCCTTCGTGCTCTTCTTTGCTCTTTGAGTAAATCAATATGTCGTCGATGAATACTATAACAAACTTGTCCAAATACGGTTTGTATACTCTATTCATGAGATCCATGAATACTGCAGGTGCATTAGTTAATCCGAACGGCATAAGGTCTATATTGAAGGGATGATTTAGAAAATTGAGTGTACAACCACGGACAATGGTGTCGGTGCTAATTAAGTTACCATTAGCTAATTCAATGTTGTATGATGTGTCTAATGTGGTTGGTTTGATATTGAGTAAAGTTGCAAATATAGTAGACACAAAACTTTTATCGGCTCCCGAATCAAATAAAACTGATGCATAACGATTATTGATAAGGAACGTACCCGTTACAACATTCGGGTCCTCCCTAGCTTCTCCACCTCCTATGACATAGGCTCTTCCTTGTGCCATTCCACCCTGATTCCTGTTTCCTTGGTTCCTTCCCTTTGGACACTCACTCTTGTAATGTCCCCTTTCTCCGCAACCAAAACATGTCACTGGTGGTTTCTGATTTTCCCCGTAGCTGGCATCTTGCATTCTCTAGTTTGATGACCCATTTTTTTACAATTCCCGCATGAATCTGGACAACGTCCCGGCTTGTGATGACTTGAACACTTCTCACACTTAGGCAAAATCCCCGTGTACCCCTTTTTCTCCGTTGGGCCTGCAACATAGGCCTTTGCAACCTCCTGTCTCTTAGGTTGTCGTTGAGTGACATTTCCACCTCTGTTGTTGTCCCACTTTCGTTTATTGTTGTTATTGTTGTTGTAATTGTTTCGGTTGTTGTTGTAATTGAAACGGTTGTTGGTATTGTTGTTGTTTCGGTTGATGTTGGCGATGTTGCTTCTCTTTACTACTTGAGCCATGAGCTTTTGCGACACTCGAATGGATTCCTCAATCGTTTGCGGATCAAAAGAAATTACATCTCCTTGAATAACTTCGGGAAGTCCCCCGATGAAAGCCTCCAATAGCTTCTCGTTATCCGAAACCATAGATGGGCATAACGCGGCCAATTCTTGAAACCTCCGAATGTAAGCATCAATATCATACCCAATAGTTACCAGCTCATAGAATTCGGTCTCCAACTTTTTCACCTCCATACGCGGACAATACTTCCTTGTTAGCAAACTCTTGAATTGCTCCCAGGTGATCTTGTATGCATTTTCCATTCCCATTGGCTGAGCATATGAATTCCACCACGACATTGCCCCATCCAGTAGTGTACTCGTAGCAAACTTAACCTTGCTATCCTCCGGGCAATTATATAACAGAAACACGGATTCCATTTTCTCGAACCATCTAACCATGGCAGTTGCCCCTTCTGTTCCCTTGAACTTAGTGGGATCTCCACTTTTGAAATCCTTATACGTACAGCTTCTAACCCCGGACCCTCCTGCATTACCTGCAGCAGCAGCAAGTCTAGCGGCCTCGGCAGTTGCCGCAGCCTCAGCAATAGCCGCCACCGATGCTCTCTCGGTCCTTAATGCATTGGCTATGCTATCGTTGACATACTTCTACATAGCAGATTAAGTCAACTCAGGTGTGGTTTTCTTTGGCGCCATTATTCTTCAAAACCATAAGATGAAACAATTATGAGAACTCGTAAGTAGAAACAAACATTATACATATATATCCACAACCACAACATGTATAATATAAATGAAATCACAATGGAACAACCACGAAATATCACAAATAAAATCACAACACACATGGATAATATACATGAAAATTTCGGCCTTCGTAGACCGATATCATAGATAGTAAAACCGTTCCTACATAGTAGAGTCAATACTTGATATTTGTGTTTGTACAACAACCAAAAGACAACAAGTTCTTTAAACTATGTCACACACCTTGTGACTATGATAACAGTAAATAAAAACTATACATGATAAGGGTCTACACTAGGCACCTCCTAGTGCTCCGCCAGCTCGATCCTGAAGATCTCGGACCTGTGTAGTCAAGCTCGCAATCAAATCTCTCAATTCGCTAATCTGACCCTGTGCGGTAACCATGCTCTCACGAGCTAGTGCCAACTCCTGTGCATGACGCTGAAGCTCATCCTGTGCCATCTCGGCTCTGTCATATAACTTAGGCATCTCCTGCCTCAACTCAACAATATGCCCCCTGTTCTCTAACTGTCTAGATTCTAAACCTTGGTGAGCCAAATCAATCGAAACTCTACCTATCATGAGGCCTTCAACCTCCTCCTCAATGTTCTCCACTCGGTCTAATGACAGTTCCTCCAACTGTCCTAACATCCTATCAATCTGAAGCTGTTGGCTATCTATACGTGCTCCTAATGTCTCAGTGGAAGGCTGTCTAGCAGCAGCAGCCTTTTGAGCTCTCACCTATCTCGAACCTAGCTAGTGGTTCGGGCTCTATAGAGGATGATGCAGGGATGTCAAAACATGCTCACTTTTTGAGCGGCAAGTCCAGTGTAGGTATAGGTTCCCTAAGATAGTATGATGAAGATGATGATGACAATAGTGGTGATGGTGGATGAATCGGGCCATGTATAGGGCTAACAGGTGGTGTAGGTGCGACTTCGCCCTCCTCAAAGGGTTTGGTCTCAGTGTCAGTCACAATAAGTGGAAAGTCTGAAGTAGAGCCAATAGAAGATACAACTACAGTGTGTGATAAGGCATCGTTCATGTTGGTGTCGGATGAGACATCCTCCATGTTCGTGTCAGATGATATGGGAATAGGGTCGGAATCTGAAGACATCTCTGTGACAACCGATGTAAAATAAAAGTAAATAACTCGAATAAAATGTATATGAATCCGTATATAAAGTGAATATGCACTCATGATGAAATGATGAGATGCTATGATGATGTAGTTATAGTCTAGGGTCAATGATGCAACCTAGTTCTCTAAAACTGAAGCTCTGATGCCAATCTGTCACACCCCCAAATTACCTATTTTGCAGCGGAATGGAATTCCTGGGGATTGACTGTCATAGCATCACAATCACAGTTATATCGAACGACCTAAAGTGTCGTTTAAAAACACATCGTTTGATATTTATATAAAACATTCAGAGTTACAAGATAGGTCCCAAAAGTTGATAAAGTTTGCGGAAAATATAAGTTTATTACAAGTCCAAACGAGGTTTTGAAAAGAAAACCATAATATACAATGAGACAAGTCGACGCCGCGAATCTATGAGGTTCCTTAATCGTGCCATGATGCGAATGTCTTAGTTACCTGAAAATACATTGCTAAAATGGTCAACAATAATGTTGGTGAGAAATCATAGGTTTATGAAAATGATTTATACGACTACACAAGTATAGACCAGGTATGACAATCATGCCACACAAAAATGTTACAATTGCTATAAGTCCATGACACTGAAACTAGACTGATCATGATATTCACCCCAACAGAGTGTTTACCAAACAACTCAAATAATGATATTAAATGAAATGCATCCGTTTAACCAGTTGGAATCCACCAACCCGGATGGAGGAGTCACCCTCGATAGATCTATCCACTCACCCTCGCTTCTATGAAATTAACGGCTCATGTTATATAATGGGGACATTCAATTGGCATGAGGTAACTTAAGCAATGTAAATGAATTTGATATACTTGGCATGGTAATAAAAATGATGTGCAATGTATTCTCCCCCGTAAGTTTGAAAATAAGTATTAAATGTATACAACGGGGCTATGAAAACTCATTTGATAAATTGATGCGATGACAAAAGTGAGTACACCGAAATGTAGCGTGATCTCGAAACTGACCTATTATGAATGATATGATATGTAATAAGTCATGATGTAATGTTATGCATGCAATTCGGATGATATTTATACCACTTATGAATTTTTGAAAATAATACTTTTCGTCAAAAATATAATCTTTTAACGTCTTGACCATTTTTAAATTACTTTACATGTATTTATGTTGAAATGATATCCGATGATAATCATTTAGTGATTTATTAAGAAATTATAACATTTCGACGTAAAATAATGTCATTGAAATTTCCATGAAAGTGACAAAAACGGCCTCTAAAAGCTAGTCGTAAAATGGTGTACGTCGAGCGTTAGGAAACGAACTCAACGGTTTTGGGAAGCTTGTATCATTATCCCAAAGTTTTAGTACATGAGTTTCCATCCTAGAGGTCTCGAACATAAAGAAAAATAGAGGTTAAGTATGGTACTTATGTCCCAAAATATAGTTTAAGGATGGTTTTCGACAAAGTTTAAGCGACCGTAATTAATTCATTACAACTCCGCTAAACAAACAGTCGGACATTTTGGAAAATATACTTGGCGAACTCACTTTTATTAAAAGACATCACTTTATAAAAAGTTCTACATCAATGTTAAAAACAACCTTCAACTTGGTCTCTAGTTTTGCCGTAAAACTTGTCTATTAGAAATAATTTAGTTTTTTGTTATATAATAAAGTTACGGCAACTTTTGTAAACGTGCATAATTTAATCGTTACAAATCCGTTTTCTACGTTTTAAAGGTCCTTAGCTTTATATCGAAGCATACTAACATATTTTTGACAAGTCGACATAATTTACAACGCCCAAGCTTCATTTTTGACTCGTACAAAATAAGCAATACATGCTGAAATTTCCAGAAAATTATAGTTTTCGTCGCCAACTTGAAAAATTCATAACTTCTTCGTTATAACTCTGTTTTAATCCGTTCAAGCGGCCACGTTTTCGTTTTAAAGTATATTTTCTAAATATCTAGGCCAAAAATTTTTACCTACTGTCGGATTTTCCAGATTTTGAAAATAAGGACAGACCCTTTTGCAAACTTGTCGAAATGAGTTTTTCTCGCGCCAAACCTATTCTAACCCATTCAAAACAACTCCGAAGTTATTCTAACCCTACCATACACCTTCTTAGGGTGTCATGGGTTCCTAGAAATCACCAAAAATAATATATAACAAGGAGTAATTATAGGATGACTTATATATACATAACTCTTAAAATCAATGAAAAAGTGGTATAAACCTCATGAGACTTGCATGTTTTCTCAAATAAAATGAAATGACCATAACAATGAATATGAAATATTATGATGAATATGAATGCTTACTAGTAACTTGATGAGATTTATGAGAACAAAGGATTTTCCTAATCACCCTAGGTTTTTATTTCAAAACCTATACAAAGAGTGTAACTAGAGTGTAATAATCTTGTCTTGAAATTTTTTTGATGCTTCCTTCTTTGATCCTTGTGGTTGCCGGTTTGTATGATGAAGGAGAGAAAGAGATAGTTTACACTTTGTAATTTAGATGTGTATGTGATAAATGAATGTATAATATGATATACATGTAGTAGATATTTTAGCAAATTAAGATGACTAACCCCCTTGTGTCGACAAGGGAGTGTATTTGTTTAAGATTATATATATATATTTTTAAAAGTATAAGTATGATTACTTGTAAGTTAATTGAAGACATGTGTTAAGTTGTATACACATTTGAATATTTAGGGTAGCGTTAGATAAAAATAAATTTTCACTGGTCAAGATAAAATATATTTAGGTCATAAAAATTATAAAAATACATTTCTTGCAAAAATTGAGTGAAATAATAATAATCGTGTAGTATTTAAGAAAACCGTCGTAATTATATAAATATAACAATTTATATACAAAATAAATTTAAAACACTGGGTAAACTCATAATATTATTTTATAAACTTAATATGAGTATAAAAATATATCAGGATAATTTTTGGAAGTAACGGATCAATTTTTCAAAATAATTAATCACACGATAACGTTTATTTAATACGAAAATTATACGTTTAATGTAAAATGCAAAACCATTCATGAACTAATATGATGACAATGATGTTAATGAAATGTAGACTAAACTTAGTGTCACACCCCCAAAATATCGCAGCGGAACGATAGTGTCATTGGGGTATGACGTCATAGCACAAAGTATGGATAAAGAAAACGACCTCTAAAATGAGACGTTTTAAAGAGTTTACCATTCGATTAAATAAGTTAAAGTTTACAACACACGAGATCCCAAAGTTTGATAATGCATAAAGGTTTACAAAACATGTCGAATGGTAATAGATAAAAACACTAGACTCCAATGTATGCCATGAGACCCAAAAGCTCCATGAAATGCTATCGCCTTACAACCTGAGATAAATATGCTAAAAAGTGTCAACACAAAGGTTGGTGAGTTCATAAGTTTGTGATAAAATGATCTGAAATACTTTGAGAAATGTTCACACAGCAAAGGCATTGTAAATCCACTCAGTTCCAAGTTCCGCCCATACAAAACTTGCAACCTGTGTGTTCACAACCCATTGCCTAAAATAGAATGACAATCATGAATATGCGCACTAAGGTAGTTAAAAGTATAAATGTCACCACAAGAGTCTTCCAACATATAAATATTGGGATGTTTGTAAATTAATAGCCTTCCAACAACTTAATTTGGAGCCACTAATTCTTGTATGTTTGTAAATTAATAGCCTTCCAATAACTTAATTTGGAGCCACTAATTCTTGTATGTTTGTTCCAAGTATGCATATGAAATCAAGTATAACCCAATCAAGTATATAACGCAATCAAGTGTAAAGTATAAGTAATGTTGCTTGGCAAAAGAGTTTAAATGTTTGGATAAATAAGCATATATCTCGCCCCAAATAGTTTATAGGAATTTAAATGAGTAAAAGCGGGGTATGAACTCACCTGGTATGATTGATATGCTAACAAAATGAAGTGCACTAAAATGAGGCTCGGAAACTATCCGCGACCTAAAATGAATGTTATGACTTGAGTTATGATATGTTGTCGTGAATGTGTGATACAATATTGTGCATGCAAACTCCATATGATATTCATACCACTTGTACGTTTGGAAATAATGTTTATCGTCAAAATATATGTTTATGACATCCCGTCATATTATAAAATACTTTATAAGTATTAACGTTGAAATGATATCCCACGATAGTCATTTAATGATTTATTGTGAAATTATAACTTTTCGTCGTAAAATAATGTCGTTGAAATTTTCATGAAAGTGACTAAAATGGCCTTGAAAAGTTAGTCGTAAAATGGTGCACGTCGAGTGTTAGGAAATGAACTCAACGGTTTTGGGAAGCTTGTATCATTATCTCAAAGTTTTAGTGTTTAAGTTTCCATCCTAGAGGTCTCGATCACAAAGAAAAATATAGGTTAAGTATTGCACTTTAGGCCAAAAATATAGTTTAAAGGATGGTTTTCGGCAAAGTTTGAGTGACTATATGTTATTCGTTACAACTCCGCTCAACAAACGGTTGGACATTTTGGAAAATATGCTAGGCGAACTTACTTTTACTAGAAGACATCACGTTATAAAAAGTTCTACATCATTGTTAAAAACGTCCGCCAACATGGTCCTTTAGTTGCCGTAGTATGTTTTTAATAGAGAATATATTAATTTTTGCTAATAGAATAAAGTTACGACAACTTGGTTTATCTTGTGTAATTTAATCGTTACAAGTCCGTTTTCTACGTTTTCTACATCCTTAGATTCGTGTCAAAGTATACTAATATATTTTTGATAAGTCGACACCATTTATAAAGCTTAAGACTCATTTTTGACTCGTAAGGAGTAACATTTTCATGCTGAAATTTCTGAAATTAATAGTTTTTATCGCCAAACTTGAAAAATTCATAACTTCTTCGTTATAGCTCCGTTTTAATCCGTTCAAGCGGCCACGTTTTTGTTTTAAAGTGTATTTTCTAAGTATCTAGCCCAAAAATATTTACCTACTGTCGGATTTTCCCAGAATTAAAATTATGGACAGACCCTATTTAAAACGTGTCGAAATGAGTTTTTCTCGCGCCAAACCTATTCTAACCCATTCAAAACAGCTCCGGAGCTATTCTAATCCTACCATACACCTTCTTAGGGTGTCATGGGTTCCTAAACATCACCAAAAATAATATATAACAAGGAATAATTATAGGATGACTTATATATATTCATAACTCTTGAAAATCAATGAAAAAGTGGTACAACATCATATGACTTGCATGTTTTTGCTCAAATATGATGAAATGAATATGTAAGATGAAAAATAAACATGAGATGCTTACAAGAATACTTGATGAGGTTTAAGGACAAAAGGGTTTTCCTAATCACTTGAGGTTTGTATTACAAAACCTATGCAACAAATGATACTAGTGTGTAAATAAACTTTGTCTTGAAAATTTGGATGAAACCTTCTTGGTCCTTGGTGATTGCCGGTTTCAATAGAGAAGAGAGGAAAGCAAAATTGTGTTTTTCACCTTGGATAATATCTTGAGTGTGTTTTGTTAATGGCATAAGACTTTTAGAAGAGATTTTTAGGCAAGTCACCAAGTGACTCACCATATATGTCGACACATATATGTAAAGGAAAAGAGTGGTGCATTTATTTGCTAATTAAATGTATAAGTGTAATAATATGTAAGTTACTTGAAGACTTGTGGTAAATTGTGTACCCATTTGAATATTTAAGATAGCGTTAGGTAAAAATAAATTTTCACGGGTCAAGATAAAATATATTGAGGTCAAAAAAATTATAAAAATACATTTCTTGAAAGATTTGAGTGAATAAATATTTATCGGGTTGAATTTAAGAAAACCGTCGTAATTTATATAAACATAACAATTTATATACGAAATAAATTTAAAACACCGGGTAAACTAAAAATAATATTTTTATAAACTTAATATGAGTATTAAAATATATTGTGATAAATTTTTGGAAGTATTGTATCAATTGTTCTAAATAATGTTTATGCGATATCGTTTATTTAATATGAAATTATGCGTTAATGTGAAATGCAAAACCCATGCATGACTAGTATGATGAATGTAGAGTTTAAGAAATGACCAAAAATTGAGAATTGTGACACTTAGTCTATATGAAATGACCTCGATTATACGATCATGAATTCACAGCTAAACCATTACGGTTACGTGAATTTGATACTCGTAAACCTAGTTTACGATAAACGATCAATGATGAAGCATGAATAATGTTTTGAAATATGACATGAAAATACGAGTTGTCACAAAAGTTATGACAAAGAAAGGTAAGTTAAAAGAGAAAGAAATTAATACTCCCCTGATTAGCTCGGTAGGATATGTATAAAGTTGCGGTTAAATCCTCCTCCAAGAAGAATGTATAAGTGCTAAGCTTCTTCCAATATGTGTTTCTTCTTCTTGTCCAATATAACCTGCACACTTGATGCGGAGTGTTCGGGGTCAAGAAAACCTCCTTTTCTACGAGCAAGCTTTTTAACCCTCTAGGCAGTGAACCTAATCATTGTAGTATAGTATGGGGTAAGCCTCAGGGATTGATTTCATTCTCTAGGAGAATAGGAATGCAAGAAAGAGATATATGACGAGAAGGTGGGGTTGAGGATGGTTCTTTTTAGTCTTTTTTATGTTTTTTGTTAGAAAGCAAGGGTAAAATCTCGGGGTTTATGATTGGGAGGTGGTACCTCTACCGATTTCAATACGTTACCTACTTATCTAATTTTCTTATTAACTATGGATAGTTTATGCTAATTGAGGTGTGCTCATATGATAATTAAAGATGTGTTCACTTAGATACTATTACTCCCAAGTTATCTTTTATTGGTCGGTTGAATTGTCACTTACTTTATCTTAATTGATGCGTTGTATTCCTATTAGTCGTAGGGGGTGCCTATTCTCTATCTGTATTAATTGTAACTCTCCTATAGAATACACGGGATTGGTAAGTGCAAAAGCCTCTCCCCCGAATACCCTATTGTGCACTCCTTGGTGCACTCCTATGGATTTTACTAATTAAGACAAGAGACAACCTAACAACAATCAATAACTAGGTTTCATGGATCTAAGCAAATACACTAGTAATTTAGCTAGACATGTTAAACAAGCAAGCATACACACGACAAATTGAACATGGGTAGACATAATGATAAATTGGATAAAGAAACTTACCTAGATATGTAAAATAGGGTATGAGACCCTGGAATACTGTCCAAGTCCGACTTCAACTGAGTTGGGGTTTGCTCTCTAAAATTCTACCTCTCTAAATACAAAAAAATTGAATTCTATATATAGATTTACAATCGCGACGGCGTCACCTTTTGCTAGTGACGTCGTCAGGTCGCTATCATTAGGATTTTGTTTGTGCCAAGTCATCATTGGGACGGCGTCAGTCTTCAAAGGGATGACTGATGATAAGGTTGAAGGTATCTACTACAGAGTTAAAAGGCAAGATCAAGACTTCATTCCTATGAACTCTGAAGAAGAAGAAAGAAGATATCCTCGTCTGAAGAGAAAAGCCAAAGATAGTGAACCTCATACACATAAGAAAATAAAATTTGCTAAAGAATAGCTGACTGGTATGATTGTGATTGAAGAAGAAGATTTTTATCCTAACCCACTGCAAGTCAGACATCCTATTGTTGATTGGGAAGTGTACACTGCTAGCAATTTTGCTCCAACACGGAAGATTACAAGGCTAGGTGGTGAAACTTCGTCATTTATTCTGTTTGAAGAACTTATCAAAGCATGTGACAGACATGATCTGGATACGTTGTGGAGATTAGTTCAAGAAAGGTTTGATGCTGACAAGCTTAAAGATATGAAGGAAATGCAGTTATGGGTTGATTTATGAAGGCTCTATGAACCAGATGCTAATGATACTTTCTGGAAGTTTGAAGCTCAATGTGTTGGTACTACATGAACTTACTATGATTCATGTGAAGTTCATCATTGATAACACTCAGATTGTGCATGTTTTTAGTAGCATTGTGTGTACTTTTATATCTGTTATTTGGTTATATTTGCGTGATTTTAGTACTTAACTGTATCTAGAGATGTTTGTTTAGTATTTATAACCAAGTCAGGGAAATGGAGGAAAATGTGGAAATATGCAGCTAATCGAAGATTCCCGTTTCAGTAATGCTAAATCTCAAGTACCTTTGAAGACCTTAGTGATTGAAGAACCAAGTTCTACAAGACAGAGTGAATAGAAAAGATCAAGTTTTGTATCTCAGAAGATCCAACCGGATCCGGTTACACCTTCAGCCGGATCGGTTGGAATTTGGTCGGAATTAATGTTTTTGCCATAACCAACCGATCGGTCGCAACCCGCAACCGGATCGGTCAGTGTATTATAATTGAAGACCAGCCGGATCGGTTGGTCATATGACCGATCCGGTTGGAGAAGCTGCAGTTGTCAAATCTTCATCACTAAGCTTCCCCTTTGCATCCAAACGATTCTAGGTCCTTCCCTTGGTGTATTCTAGTCCCTTCCTCACTCCTTGGAGGCCAAGTTAAGCATTTAACACCCTAGGCCTTGGAAATAGTATAAATAGAGGCTAATTGTGAGCATATGAGACACACCTCAATTACAAAGCTCTCTACTCATCAAACCAAGCCTTAACCTCTTAAAATTCGTCCTTAGAAATCCAGAGAAGTTTGGAGTTCCAGAAGTTCCACCTTTGGAGGCCATAACACCAAGAAGTCCACCACGATCCTTTGGGAATCATTACTTCCTCATTTGTAATCTTATTCCAAGCATTGTAAGACTTTTAATCATGTTTTCTAATGATCAAAGTTATGAGTTTATGTTCATGTTTGCTATGAGTGGCTAGTTTCTTTATACACTTGCTTAAATGATGTTGATTATCATATGATTAGTTAGTGATTGTGTTAACATGTTTTAATTCAATTTCAAGTTAATTCTTCAATCCAATTGTGCTAAAGTTTCATAGTGACATTTGTTAATCAAGTTTGGCTAATTGGTAGTAATCGTTGGGGTCGAAAGAACTTCGTGTTATTCAACTAGTCATAATCATTTTGTCTATGGATGATTGTTTTTACCCATTATTCTTGATTATACAAAGGAACTAAGGTGTGGTTGTAATAGAAATGCTTTTTTTGATTATCAAATTGGATTGGTTGGAAACATCTAAATGGTCGTAAGATTAGTTGTTGAGAATCAATTGTAGCCTTTTGTCTATGATCGGTTACCTTTTGTATTGACCATTTCTTAAGCAATTTGATGAACAAGTGGATGTTTTTGTGTTTAAGTTTATTGATTTAGACTTATGAAACTTGAATTGATCTTGAATTGATTGGTTAAACTTAAAGCTTGTTTTTATGAACTAAATTCTTGACGAAGGTTTAACTTGTAAGAACAATAGATTAGTTTTCAACTAATTATCACAACCAACATGTTAAGTAGTTAACACAATCACATTAATCTATGTTATGATACTAGTTTAAGCAAGTGTAGTTTTTAATCATCTGAATTTCATTATATCTATTTGTTTTGTTATATGTTTCTGATAGACTCAGTTAATTCAAACTTGTGTTTAGATTCACTCAAATCCCTGCGAACGATCCCGACTTACCTTTATAACCTTGCTATAACGGACGAGTATACTTGCTCTTATGTGTTATTGGTAATATTGGTAATTAACCTTTTATAAATTTAAAACTTGCACCAACCGGGCACATCAAGTTTTTGGCGCCGCTGCCGGGGATTTGATCGTGTTTTCAACAAGTTTTTGAATTTCCCTCAGCCGAAAAAAAAATTTTTTTTTCTCAGAAACCTTAACCGTATCCGGTTGGCCTTCAACCGAATCGGTTGCAATTTGTTCCATCACTCAACTGGTCTAACCGATCGGTCGCATTCCGCAACCGATCCGGTTACCTACTCTGTTCCATATAAAGCTGTTTTCATTGTTTGTCCGTGTGTTTAGATATTGCCTGGATTCTCTAGGTCATTGTATGAACACTCGAGCAACAGGAATAGAACCAATTTCACCTCTTACCAACCCTGAGCGATTGATTCGACGAAGAAGGAGCGCACGTTTCATACCATTAGAAATCGTGTACCAAGAGTACCAAACCCACCATTTGATAACCTCATTGAAGCCAAAGTTGTTTACAACCCTTTCACCAATTTACCTTTTCCCATGGCGGACGATCAACCCATGTGGGGAACCAACCGAACCGTAGCACCAACTCCCGAAAGTGCTATTGTTGCTATTAACCTTGGTGACAACTTCACCGTGAAGGGACATCACCTTTCTATGATCAAAGACCGACAATTCGATGGCCGTGCGCGGGCCGATCCGCATAAGCACATTGCCGAAGTCATCGAAATTTGCGACATGTTTCATTATGGCGATACCGATGTCAATGCCATCAAACTCAAACTTTTCCCATCATCACTCGCCGGAGATGCTAAAGTATGGTACAATGAATTAACCCCAGGAATCATCAATACTTGGGAGGAGATGAGGCAAGCTTTTGTAAGCCGATTCTTTCCACCTGCCATGTTTGATCGATTAATGGGAGAAATTCGTGCTTTCAACCAAAACCCAAATGAATCACTTGTCGAAGCTTGGCTTCGAATGAAAGATTTGCTTCGTAGTTGTCATGGACATGGATTATCAAAAGGAACCATTATCCAAATCTTTTACCATGGAGTAGATGAAATCTCTCAAGGCATCCTTGATGCTGGAGGAATTTTTCTCTATAAAACTCCTAATGATGCACATCAATTACTCGAAGATCGAGTACTTCTCAAACTTGATTGGTCCAAAGATTCAAAAACCAAACCTCTCCGAAAAACAGTTGCTTTTGTCGAAAACACCGACACCTCAAAACTCATGGAGAAGATGGAAGCGTTAACCTCACAAATCAACTTGCAATACAAGGATATCAAAGATGAAATGAAAGACATGCGAGACGGATGCAACAATTGTGGAGGAAATCACCTATCGTCCGAGTGCGACGATAAACCTATGGGTAGACCGAAAGAAGGAGAAGCAAATTACGCTCAAGGAGGATACCGTGGAGGAGGATATCGTAGTAATTATTACGGTCGAAATTCTGGAAATTGGCAAGATCGCCGACCAAGGGATGACAACCGTGATTCTCAACCACGAACTGACGATCCACCACCTCAAACTTCCGACAAAAAGACATAAGAAACCGAATTCGAAAAAACCATGAGAGAATTCGTGGCTGGTCAAAAATCCGCAAATGATTTTATCAAAAATCAATTTTCAATCTCAAAGCCAAAGTTGAGCAAGGACAGAAAAATCATCAAGCATCTATCCAAGATCTTGAAAACAAGCTTGGCAGACTTTCTGACCAACATTCCTCTAGACCATCTGGTTCATTGCCAAGTAACACTCAATCCAATCCGAAACCATCAAATGATAAGACGTACCGTCCACCCCAAACGAGAAATGAACATATCAATGCTGTTTTCACAAGAAGTGGTCTCTCATACGATCCACCACCTAATCCTAATACTCCTGTCACCGTTGATAGTGAGGATGAAAACGAAGAACCAAACACAACTCAAACCACCAAAAAGAAAGACATTCCATCAGTCAAGGCGTATACACCAAAAATTCCTTATCCTCAACGCCTAAAGAAAGAAAAGATGGAAGAACGTTATAAGAAGTTTATCGAAATAATCAAAGAGGTTAGACTCAATGTTCCTCTCGTTGATGTTATAGCCGGAATGCCCAATTACAGGAAATTTTTGAAAGAACTTCTTAATAACAAAAGCAAGCTTGGCAAATATCAGCAACTTTTCTTAACGAAGAATGCTCAGCCATAGTTCAAAACAAAATTCCACCAAAACTCGGAGATCCTGGGAGCTTTCTTATTCCATGTACTTTCGGGAATAACGTTAAATGTGATGCTTTAGCCAATCTTGGCACAAGTATCAATTTAATGCCTTATTCACTCTATTCCAAGTTGTGCAACAACAGCCTGAAACCAACAAAAATGAGCATCCGATTGGCAAATCATTCCTATCAATATCCTGTGGGAATCGCTGAGAATATGCTTGTTCAAGTCGGTAAATTCATTTTTCCCGTGGACTTTGTAATCTTGGAAATGGAAGAAGATAGTAAAGTCCCACTCATTTTAGGAAGACCTTTCCTAAATACCGCCGACGCAATCATCGAAGTTAAAGGAAAAGAACTCAACCTTGGAGTTGGGGAAGATCGAATCACTTTTCTTATCGATAAAGCAATGCGCTACCCACATTCCAGTGATGACACTTGTTTTAACGTCGATATTATTGATGAAGTCACTGATGAGGAATTAGATGCATTACTGAACGAATCCGATCCATTCATGACTACTTCTGAAAAAATCAATGAAACAGATTCTGACAAAGAGTTTGATGATTTCATGAAAGTAGAATTTGAAGAAGATAACTTAGAAGAAGAAGAAATAGAGGAAGAGGAAGAAAATTTTGAGGAAATCACTTTCAATGACAAGATGCGAATAAAATCCTCTATCGAAGAACCACCCACGGATCTCGAACTCAAACCTCTCCCAAATCATCTTGAATATGCTTATCTGGAGGAGAACTCACTTCTTCCAGTAGTCATATCTTCATTGCTCGAGGATGATAAGAAAGAAAGTTTAGTTTCCATGCTCAAAAATCATAAACAAGCTTTTGCTTGGAAAACATCTGATATCCCAGGAATTAGTCCTAATTTTTGCAAACACAAAATCAATTTTGAAGAAGGGATTAAACCTGTGGTAGAACGTCAACGTCGACTTAATCCCAACATGAAAGAAGTTGTTAAAAAGGAAATCATTAAACTTCTCGATGCTGGAATCATTTACCCAATTGAGGATAGCCCTTGGGTAAGCCCTGTTCACTGTGTTCCTAAGAAAGGAGGAATAACGGTTGTAACTAATGAGCGAAATGAACTAGTTCCAACTAGAACTGTCACCGGTTGGCGTGTTTGTATTGACTATCGTAATTTAAACAAAGCCACCAGAAAGGATCACTTTCCGCTCCCGTTCATGGATCAAATGCTTGAAAGACTAGCGGGAAATAAATTCTTTTGTTTCCTCGACGGATTTTCAGGATATTTCCAAATTCCCATCGATCCTAACGATCAAGAAAAGACCACCTTTACGTGTCCTTTTGGAACCTACGCATATCGGCGTATGCCTTTTGGTCTTTGTAATGCACCCGCGACTTTTCAGAGGTGTATGATCGCCATATTCCAAGACATGCTAGAAACCTCCATGGAAGTTTTCATGGATGATTTTTCAGTCTTTGGAGATTCATTCGAAACCTGCCTTTCTAATCTCGATAAAATGCTCGAAAGATGCGAAGCTGCACATCTTGTTCTCAACTGGGAGAAATGCCACTTTATGGTAACCGAAGGAATTGTGCTTGGACATAAAATCTCTAGTGCCGGAATGGAATTCGACAAAGCAAAGGTCGATGTCATCTCAAAACTTCCACCACCAACCAACGTCAAAGCCGTTAGGAGTTTTTTAGGACATGCTGGTTTTTACCGCCGATTCATCAAAGACTTTTCCAAAATATCTCGTCCGATGACAAAACTTCTTGAGAAAGAATCTATCTTTGACTTCGATGCTGATTGCATAAAAGCTTTCGAATCACTGAAATCTCAACTTACTAGTGCTCCAATCATGGTTTCACCTAATTGGTCACTACCCTTCGAACTTATGTGCAACGCAAGCGATTTTGCTGTTGGAGCTGTCTTAGGACAACGCGAAGGAAAACACTTTCGGCCTATATATTTTGCCAGCAAGACACTGAATAGTGCCCAGCAAAATTATACCATGACCGAAAAAGAATTACTAGCTGTCGTTTTCGCCTTTGACAAATTCAGATCATATCTAGTGCTCTCAAAAATAGTCGTTTTTACCGATCATTCAGCACTCAAGTATCTGTTCACCAAACAAGACGCTAAACCACATCTTATTCGATGGATTTTATTACTCCAAGAATTTGACATCGAAATCAAAGATAAGAAAGGAGCAGAGAATCTTGCTGCTGATCACTTATCCCGTCTCGAAAATCCTAATCTTGAGGAGTTGAAAGAAGAAGAAATCGATGATTATTTTCCCAATGAAACTCTTATGACCATCGACGGAAATGACGATCCTTGGTTTGCTGACTTTGCAAACTACCTCGCCGGAGGAATTCTCAGAAAAGGACTAACTCATGCTCAAAGAAGCAAATTCTTTTCGGAACTCAAATACTATTTTTGGGAAGAGCCATATCTTTTCAAAATGTGTCCCGATGGGATGATCCGAAGATGTATTTTTGGTTCTGAAACTCGTAAAATTCTTGACGAATGTCACCATGGCCCAACTGGGGGACATTATGGTCCTTCGACCACAGCTAAGAAAGTTTTTGATGCTGGATTCTATTGGCCAACAATATTCAAAGAAGCACATACACTTGTTCAAAACTGTGACGCTTGTCAAAGAACCACCAATCTCTCTCGAAGGGATGAAATGCCATTAACAAGCATTCAAGTGTGTGAAATATTCGATATTTGGGGAATAGATTTCATGGGACCTTTCCCTAAATCCCACAAATTCGAATACATTCTGGTTGCGATAGATTACGTGTCCAAATGGGCAGAAGCTGAAGCTTTATCGACAAACGATGCTCGTGTTGTCGTTAATTTTATCAAAAAGCTTTTCGCTCGTTATGGAATTCCCAAAGCACTCATAAGCGATCGAGGAACTCATTTCTGCAATCGACAAATGGAAAAAACCATGAAAAGATATGGAGTTCATCATCGATTTGCGACTGCTTATCATCCACAAACTAATGGTCAAGTTGAAAATACCAACAGAGCTCTCAAAAGAATACTGGAAAAAACAGTAAAAGACAATCCGTCCTTATGGGCAAGAAAACTTGACGATGCTCTGTGGGCATTTCGTACGGCTTATAAAACACCAATTGGTACAACTCCTTACAGACTCCTGTATGGGAAGACTTGTCATTTGCCGTTCGAAGTTAAACATCGTGCTTATTGGGCGCTCAGACAATGTAACACCGATCTCAAAATAGCTGGAGAGAAAAGATTTCTGCAATTGCACAAACTCGATGAATTAAGACTCCAAGCTTATGAAAACTCCAAACTGTATAAAGCTCGAACAAAAGCTTATCATGATAAAAAGCTACGAATTCGAAAAGAATTCAAAGCCGGAGATAAAGTTCTGCTTTTTAACATGAAATTCAAATTCAAAGCTCCTAAGTTACAACCAAAATGGTTTGGACCATATGTCGTTAAACATGGATATCCATCTGGGTATGTCGAGCTCTATGACAAACAAGGTGGAAGTTTCATTGTTAATGGACATCGAATCAAGTTATACTACGACAAGGAGCAAACGAATGAAGTTTCAGTTGCGACAGTGTCTTGGAGGCACCATGAGAATGAATTCGAAACTGTCACCTTTGTAGCACCATTTCCTGGAAGAATCCCACAAACTGTTCCATGGAAACCAACTGATGAGTTCGTCTGGGACGATATTGAAGCTACTGGTGAAGAATTCATGTACATCCCCGAACTTTACAAAATGTTCAAAGCTGCCCTTGCAGCTGAATAAATTCGGGAAGACTCGAGTCAGGCTGATGACTCGATAATAAAACAAGCGCTTCTCGGGAGGCAACCCGTGTATCTCAGATTTGATTTTCTGTGGTCACTCCCCAAAGTTTAAACCTTTGGTTGAACTTAAGTGTGGGGGGGGTGTCACTTTTTAATAAAACCCTTTTGTTTGTTTATAAGATTGTGTGCAGGTAATGATTTCTCTAATGGACGCCAGGAAAGAAGAAGAAGAATTTTAAGCTGATAAACTCATTGACATATCTGGTTTCATCTCTATTTTCCCTATTTCTATACTTTGAAGTTCGTTTTTCATTGAGGACAATGTCTAACTTAAGTGTGGGGGGGGGGGGTGAATAGGAAAAATTAGAGTTTTCATGCTTAAATTTAAAATTTGTTTGCCCTTGTGATCTAGTTGTTTTCGCACTTTTAGGATTATATATTAGAATAACTGGATCATTCCACTGGTAAAATTGGTAATATTTGAAATTTCGAGATGTGTTCCGATTACTATTGCAATCCATTCTGGGATCGATAACATTTGCTAACACATATTATACCCCCTTTCACTAAATTGTGAGGATTTGAGCCTATTTCTTATTAGCATACATCTTTTATGCTTGGATATTTTGCTGTGAGTGTGCCGGTGATTTTATTTATTCTAGAACTTGTGCTTGTAAATCATTACCAGACCGCAGTGAGATTGCATTCGTGCGATTTAAGTGAATTCATGTGATAAAGAGGCACCTTAGGATTTAACCCAAATGGCCTTCCATTTTACATCTAATGATATATTAGCTAGCCTGATTGGTTAGTTAACCACCCACATGGACCCATTTGTAGTGCTCATTTTTAGCACTAGATACCCCTAGTTACACCTTCTGAGCCATCCCTTTCATTTTTGCTTCACCCAGAAAATACAAAAAGATTTTACATTTTAAACCTTAGCCTACCCCATATCAATGTCTAAATGGTTGGTTGCTAGTTTCATGGAATGTGAAGATTGTTCAAATGATTATGAGTACCACATCCTTTGTGATTGATTGAGCCATGCATAAAGTTATGAGTTAAAAAAAAAAAAAAAAAAAAAAAAAAAAAAGAAAAAAAAAAAAAAAACTTGTGTTGAAGTATGGAAATAATAGCCAATGTGCTATGATCGAAGAATAATTATCATGGCAAAGTGAAAAGCTGTGGAAAGTGGAAAAGAAGAAAGCAAAGCTATAATCATTTATTTGGTTCGTGGATTGTTTGGTAGCTAGCAACATGGGAATTAGACTTGATTTCATTTTTATTTTAACACCAATTTCATTAACATTCCCATGCCTTTTCCATACCCTTAACCCGAAGCCTATCATTATAACCCGAATAAAAGCCCTCTTTAGATGTTTTTACTTGGTGCTCACGCCACGTCGGTGGAGTTTTGTTTCTTGTACAAGCTTATGGTAATAATCTAATCATGACTGAGCAATGAGTGTGATTTATCTTGTTGCTCCACTAAAAATGAGTGATTGAGTGAATTATATTCCATTATTTTTCGTGAGGTATTTTGAAATGTTATTCATGCAAGAAAATCATTAGATATTGTCAAACATCTTGATGTTTCACCTTTATAAGCATAATTGATGAATCTTCTCTCGTATTTATACTTGGTTGATTTGCATCACATTTTTCATAATCACGATCTGTTACCAGTGGATGTTTGTCCTAGATTTGCTTGAGGGCAAGCAAAGTTTAAGTGTGGGGGAATTTGATAACACTCAGATTTTGCATGTTTTTAGTAGCATTGTGTGTACTTTTATATCTGTTATTTGGTTATATTTGCGTGATTTTAGTACTTAACTGTATCTAGAGATGTTTGTCTAGTATTTATAACCAAGTGCAGGGAAATGGAGGAAAATGTGGAAATATGCAGCTAATCGAAGATTCCCGTTTCAGTAAGGCTAAATCTCAAGTACCTTTGAAGACCTTAGTGATTGAAGAACCAAGTTCTACAAGACAGAGTGAAGAGAAAAGATCAAGTTTTGTATCTCAGAAGATCCAACCGGATCCGGTTACACCTTCAGCCGGATCGGTTGGAATTTGGTCGAAATTAATGTTTTTGCCATAACCGACCGATCGGTCGCAACCCGCAACCGGATCGGTCAGTGTATTATTATTGAAGACCAGCCGGATCGGTTGGTCATATGACCGATCCGGTTGGAGAAGCTGCAGTTGTCAAATCTTCATCACTAAGCTTCCCCTTTGCATCCAAACGATTCTAGGTCCTTCCCTTGGTGTATTCTAGTCCCTTCCTCACTCCTTGGATGCCAAGTTAAGCATTTAACACCCTAGGCCTTGGAAATAGTATAAATAGAGGCTAATTGTGAGCATATGAGACACACCTCAATTACAAAGCTCTCTACTCATCAAACCAAGCCTTTACCTCTTAAAATTCGTCCTTAGAAATCCAGAGAAGTTTGGAGTTCCAGAAGTTCCACCTTTGGAGGCCATAACACCAAGAAGTCCACCACGATCCTTTGGGAATCATTACTTCCTCATTTGTAATCTTATTCCAAGCATTGTAAGACTTTTAATCATGTTTTCTAATGATCAAAGTTATGAGTTTATGCTCATGTTTGCTATGAGTGGCTAGTTTCTTTATACACTTGCTTAAATGATGTTGATTATCATATGATTAGTTAGTGATTGTGTTAACATGTTTTAATTCAATTTCAAGTTAATTCTTCAATCCAATTGTGCTAAAGTTTCATAGTGACATTTGTTAATCAAGTTTGGCTAATTGGTAGTAATCGTTGGGGTCGAAAGAACTTCGTGTTATTCAACTAGTCATAATCATTTTGTCTATGGATGATTGTTTTTACCCATTATTCTTGATTATACAAAGGAACTAAGGTGTGGTTGTAATAGAAACGCTTTTTTTGATTATCAAATTGGATTGGTTGGAAACATCTAAATGGTCGTAAGATTAGTTGTTGAGAATCAATTGTAGCCTTTTGTCTATGATCGGTTACCTTTTGTATTGACCATTTCTTAAGCAATTTGATGAACAAGTGGATGTTTTTGTGTTTAAGTTTATTGATTTAGACTTATGAAACTTGAATTGATCTTGAATTGATTGGTTAAACTTAAAGCTTGTTTTTATGAACTAAATTCTTGACGAAGGTTTAACTTGTAAGAACAATAGATTAGTTTTCAACTAATTATCACAACCAACATGTTAAGTAGTTAACACAATCACATTAATCTATGTTATGATACTAGTTTAAGCAAGTGTAGTTTTTAATCATCTGAATTTCATTATATCTATTTGTTTTGTTATATGTTTCTGATAGACTCAGTTAATTCAAACTTGTGTTTAGATTCACTCAAATCCCTGCGAACGATCCCGACTTACCTTCATAACCTTGCTATAACGGACGAGTATACTTGCTCGTATGTGTTATTGGTAATATTGGTAATTCACCTTTTATAAATTTAAAACTTGCACCAACCGGGCACATCAATCATGTTTCTACAAATACTGGAGTGGATGCATTTATGTTTGCTGAGAAAGAATACCCACTCAGAGCTGGAACTCTCACTGTGATGTTGTCTACAACAATAAGAGTTCATGAAGATACTGAGAAGGTCATAGCTTTGTTACATAGGCTTCAAGATCTATTCAGGATTTAAAAAGAAAGTGAAGTGTTTGGAAGAATTCCCAAATCCTTGCAAATGATGAAGATTGAAGAAACTTATTGATTTGCAGAGAAATCATAAGTTTAGGGGAAGATTGTTGGGAATAAAGCTAACAGTTACCACTGATAGGCTTGTGGAAGACACTGCTGAAGAAAGCACTAGCAGTGGAAACTTGTCACACCCCCAAAATATCGCAGCGGAACGATAGTGTCATTGGGGTATGACGTCATAGCACAAAGTATGGATACAAAAAACGACCTCTATAATGAGACGTTTTGAAAAGTCTACCATTCGATTAAATAAGTTAAAGTTTACAAAACATGAGATCCCAAAGTTTGATAATACATAAAGGGTTACAAAACATGTCAAACGGTAATTGTTAAAAGCACAAGACTCCAATGTATGCCATATGACCCAAAAGCTCCATGAAATGCTATCGCCTTACGACCTGAGATAAACATGCTAAAAAGTGTCAACACAAAGGTTGGTGAGTTCATAAGTTTGTGATGAAATGTAAAGCCTTTCAAAATCGTTTATGCAGCAAAGGCATTGTAAATCCACTCAGTTCCAAGTTCTGCCCATACAAAACTTACAATCTGTGTGTTTACAACCCATTGCCAAAATATGGAATTGTCAATCTTGTTTGTAAGTAGGACATATGTGCATACGATATATACAAGTACTTAATGCAAAGAATCACAGCCAACTAAACCTCTTGACAAGTCTACTTTGTTTGTTGTGTCTCATTGAATAACATATTATATTCACCCCAGGTCAAGTCATCAGGGACACAAGGGTGGGGGCGTCAGCCCGATAGTACTATCAATACCTCTTCGCCGGCTCCCGCAGGAGTTAACCAGTTGCTAAAGTATGTATGTTGAGGCATAAATGAAAACAAGTTTAGCACATAAAGGCACATATCGCAATAAACCACACATAATGTCCAAAGAGTATAAGAAGTATAGTGTAACACAATTATATAAATGGTTTGAGTATTCGCAAGAGTAAAAACAAGTATTTAAGCATGTATCTCCCCCAAAGAGTTTGTAAGAATTTAAACGAGTAAAAGCGGGGTATGAACTCACCTGGTATGATTGATATGCTAACAAAATGAAGTGCACGAAAATGAGGCTCGGAAACAATCCACGACCTAAAATGAATGTTATGACTTGAGTTATGATATGTTGTCGTGAATGCATGATTTGAAAACGTATCACCCAATATGCTACTTGAAAACTAGTTATATAAAAATATTGTTACTTGAATGTGTGACGGTTCCATGTCAAAAATAATTACTTTTGAGCTAATGGTGAAAATATAGTTAAAACTATGTAACGGTTTTAGTAATTGAAAAATCGGTTTACATTGGACTCGACGTAATGTATACATAGGAAAACTAACTCGCTTTTAAGGTCCTTTTCCCCCGAAACGTCCGTTTAGGCCCTCAAAACCTTGATTAAAAATCCTAACAACATACTAATGCTGTGAATAGTGTTTTCAGCACGTTTTTGACTCAAAGTTTGGTTAACCATAACTCACTCGTTTTAAGTCTGTTTTTCAAGTTCTTTATATCCACGCGAAGGTAAGTAAGTGTACTAATATATTTTTAAACTTTGGAGACTTCACAGAAAGCTTAAGGTCACTGTTTGGTCAGTTGAAAATCGGAACTGCATGTACATTTTCTGGAAAATGGTAGTTTTTAAATCGTAACTTGAAACGTAACTTTTTCGTTATAACTCCGTTTTAGTCCGTTTAAAAGGCCACGTTCATGGATAAAAATATATTTTCTAAAACTTTAATTAAACTTGTAAAAATGACCAACTTTTCGGAAAATATTATAAATTTTGACAGCGCTTACGCGCTCATTTTAAGCTTTACCATTTTTATCTACTTGTTTAACCACAAACTACACCACAAAAATCCCTTGAACTACACTTCGCCAATCCTACTAAAAATGAAATACTAGTCGAACCATATAAGATAAAAGACCATTTTTGGGGTTAAAACTAGTGTTTACAACTTACTAATTTACATAAACTACATTAAGCCTTCAATATCAAAAGATGTAAACTCACTTTGTTGGTTCATTTTTCATTCCTCAAATTTTTATAAACTTCTAACTAGTACATACTTGTTATAAAAATTAATAGGACACATATGGGTGATAACATTTGATAAACATGAATAAAAACTACTACTTAGGCAAATATGATCATATGGACTTCATAAAAATGTATGAAAAATATATATGAAAAGGTAAAAGATGAAGTTTTATGCTTACAAGTTACTTGATGAGGTTTAGTGAACAAAGGATTAATCCTAAACACCCTAGGTTTTTATTTCAAAACCTTACATAAGAGTGTGTCTAGATTGTGATGAGCTTGACAAGAAAAATTTTGTAATCCTCCTTCTTGAATCTCTATTGTGGCCGGTTCTAGGTGATGAAGAGAGGAAGAGAGTGTTTTGATCTATTACACTTTGAAAAAGTGAGATGTATGTGTTTTGATAAGATATTTGCTAATATAACAAATATCTACAAGTAGCAAAGTCTAAGTTGGTCCTCTTTGGTGACTGGGGGGGGGGGGTGGGGGTTGGGCCGGCCATGGGATAATGGGGTAGGATTTGATGATTTTTGTAAAGTAAATGTATTATTTGCTAAGTGTAGAATGTAGTTTGTAAGTGTAAATGGGTATTTAATGTAACGTTAGTTAAAATAAATTTTAACGGAACAAAATAAAATGTATCGAAGTCGTAAAAATTATAAAAATACATTTCTTACAAAAATTGAGTGAAATAATAATTATCTTGTAACATTTAAGAAAACCGTCGTAATTATATAAATATAACAATTTATATACAAAATAAATTTAAAACACTGGGTAAACTAATAATAATATTTTTATAAACTTATTATGAGTATAAAAATATACCGGGATAATTTTTGGAAGTGTCGGATCAAATGTTCAAATAATGTTTACGCGATAGCATTTATTTAATAAGAAATTATGCGTTTAATGTGAAATGCAAAACCATGCATGAACTAATATGATGAATATTGAGTTTGAGAAATGACCGGAAATTGAGAATTGTGACAAAACTCATTACCGCTGCTAGTACATATTATTACCACTGCTATTAGGATAATTGTTATATAGTCATATATAGATAAGTATAGAAAAGATCTTATGTATATTCTATATAGTTAACATTATACTTATCTTGTAAAGGACTCCTTGTGCTATAAAAGGAGATCCTAGGTCATTGTTTAGAGGACGAAAGAACTCACGTATGCTTCAAGGTGTAATCCTAGTGATAAGCAAGATCACTCGTATTATTCATAATAATATTGAAGCTTTGTGTTACATTGTTCTTACTTACAATACATTATACAATCCATATTCTGAGTATTACTAAGTATATTCCGCGTACTTATTAATATAAATCAAAGTATCACTAACACAAGGTGTGTGTTTAGATCCATCACAATCAATATTCAATACCTAGGTTTCATAGATCCAAACAAACACACAAGTAAATTAGCCAGACATGGAAAACATGCAAGCATACACATAAACAATTGAAGACATAATTGGATTAATGAAGTAAATCACTTATCTTGTTGTAAAATAGGGTATGGAACCCTAAGAAACTGCCCAAGACAGCTAAAGTTTGGTTTAGGTTTTACTCCACAAAACTACCTCTCCTAAATACTGAAAATTCGAATTCTATATATAGAGTTACAATATGCGACGGCGTCACTCTTTAATTGTGACGCCATCAGGTCGCCGCCATTAGGTTTTCGTCATGGCCACGTCAACTCTGTGACGACGTCACCTTATGCTCGTGACACCGTCGGCTTCATCTTCTGACGCCGTCGGGATCCAAATCTAGGTCATCTGAATTGTGATGCCCTACTCTTTAAAACCTGATGCCGTCAAGTGTAAAATAGCAATTTGGCTTCTGAGTCGTCACAAAGTGTGTTGCGATGGCGTCGCCATTTGCTTGTGATGCCGTCACCTTCTGGTCCAGCAGCTTGAGTGTTGATTCTTGACTTTGGCCATTTTCTTCATATATTCGCGCCTTTTCGTCCGAATAAGTGTCATTCCAGCAATTTGCCTTCAAGAGACCTAAAAAGTGAAAAGGAACGAAATTAAGCATTAACGGATATAAAAGTGATCGATTAAGGGCTTAAATGACCCTTCGAAAGTGTACCTTTTAAATCCTTATCAAATATCCCTACACTTGGTATTTGCTTGTACTCAAGAAAATGTGCTTTTAGCCAATTAATTTATAAGTTAGGGGTCATGAAACATTAGTTTAGAACAATTCACAACACGTATAAGCCCCGCAAAAGTTATAACAAGCACGGAAATTACATACTAGCACCTCACAAGTGGTGTTTGGATACTCTCATCTCTCGGGTGTATATGAAATTTATCAAGTTGGAAATGGAAGATAAACACTCATTAACCGGTCCTAGTACATAGATTACCATAGGCTTAAGACTAGATCAAACCTCCATCGCTTTGGCGTAAGCACCTAGGAAAAACTATTCAAGAGGTCTTTTAAAGGGTTGTAACGTTAGGCTTACGGTAGGGAAACAAAGGGTTTGGTGGGATAGGCGATTTAGTGGTGGCAAGTCAAAAATCTTTATGTTACAAGCATCCGAAGACTGGCGTTGCTAAGCCAAGACTCGACAATCTAAACTCTAGATAAATTGAAACAAACAAACATAAATTTAAAGATAGATATAGGATGGTAGCCCGTATGTTTTTTTCATTTTTTTAACACTATATTTTTTTTTCTTTTTCTCTTTTTTTCTATTTTTTTCGATTTTTTTTTTCATACACTTTTACTCTACCATCCTCTACGATAACATCAAAATAATAGGGATTTATAGGCACATCCCTACACTTGAGTTTTTATTACTCTAATACTAATTTGACCCGAATTGAAAAGATCAAAACACTTGGAGTACATTATTACGTAAATAAAGGGAATTTGAATTTAACGTTCCTTCCCGTCATTTCATAAAATTTAACTTTTCCCATGAGTCCCAATCGTCCCAAAACTGTGTACAAAGGATATGACTTGACTTAGCAACTTATGCAAGCAACTAGATAATTGAACTAAGGGTGAAGTATGATAACAATAATACACTAAAGGTGAGTGCATACAAGGTATGCTAAGGCGATTGGGGTGTACATTTGGGGGTGGATTGTAAATAATGCTCTTCATTGATATTCCGAGAAAATCAAAACATCACGAGAACCACGAAAAGGATAGGTTCTAAGGGGTTAACTAGGGGTATCGTGTACTAAAGATGAGTACAACGCAAGGGTGTGGAGGAATTACTCAACCGATGTGGAAGAAGTAATTATAATACAGGTATCAAACAAGGGTTATCCTAATGCCTCTTATCATTTAGTTATTCCTAACTACACAAGTGTAGTCTCACTAGCGATCTCGGAATGCATCAAAAAACAAGTTCTAGAATCTATTATACTACCGGTACACACTTGAAGCATCAAAGTGGAATGCTTTAATTCCTACAAATCTAAGGGCGATCCTCACATTTTGGGTGGAATTTAAGTGGTAAAGGGTTTTGTGCTAGTCATATAACTTCCTATCCATGAGACGCTTTATTAAGACTAATGGCCCACTCCTACATGTCATGAAAATTTTAAATTTGGTGCCAAAATTACCCTAACCAATATTTCTCATGGTTTATTACAGAAATGAATTTAGACAAGGCAAATAGTCAAGGATAAGCATAGTTTCAAAGTTCCCGTTTTATTTTCCCTCCCTACACTTAAAATGAACATTGTCCCTAGTGTTCCCCGAAAATATCAAAGTTATGATAATTGAAGATAATTAAAAACGAAAGAAAGTAATACTCCCCTGATTAGCTCGGTAGGATCCGTGTGAAGTAGTGGTTAAATTCTTCTCCAAGAAGAATGTATGCGTGAAAAGCTCCTTCCAATCTTATGTATCTTCTTCTTGATAAATAAAACCTGCACACTTGAAGAAAACAAACGAAACATTCGCGTAAAATTGGCGGTAACAATATATATATATATGACTCTACTAAACTAGGATATAATGCTTGTAGAATGGATGTTTACAGATTTTCTGGAAAATTAAGACCTGGAAAATTCCAAAAATTTATAAGTAGCACAGAAAACGAGAAAAAGTTAGAAACTGTTTCTACTCCTCCTGACGCCGTCAGGTTGCGACCCCTGACGCCGTCAGGTTATCCTGACAGAAACTGGTCTGCAATTTTATAGAAAAAATTATGGAACATTTATATCTTTAGAATCTGGAAAAATTTTCTACAAAACATCCGTTATGACTCGATACAAGCATTTGACTCAAACAAACACACATGTATATCTTTTTAATAATCGTAATTCTCATGTTCACATTCTTTTTGAAAACGTGTGTAATCCTCCCTACACTTATCCCTTTTGTAAGATACCTTTATATATAATTAAGATGAAGTTAAAGACAAAATAAAGCATTTTTACAAATTCAAACATGAGAATAAACAATCAATAAAAGATATATGACACACAAACAAGCAAACAATTAAGCATGGGTTGCCTCCCACGAAGAGCTTTTCTTTATTTATGAGTCTTGTAGCTAGACTCGAAGTCGTGCCCCTACGTGACTTCATTATCGTCACCTTCTTCCTCATGACGGTCTTTATTGGGGTTTTCCATGTTATAGTAATGCCCTATTATGCATCTTTCTAAGAAGTCATCTTCTCCCCAATCTGTTCTATATTCTGGTCCTAGTTTCAAGCAATCCTTATAGAACCCGAAAATCTTATTCATCACATAATCAACTCCCTTCTCCTTATCTTCCTCATTCCTATAGTAGACCGATAGCTTATGTTCTTTTTCATCATTGGATAATGATGAAAATTTCTAAATCTTAAAGGGAATTTGGTAAGCTACATCATCGGTCTCATCCTTGAATCTCACTATTCCTAACAACGGATCATAGGTCATCCCGGTGTTTTCTATGAAAGGCTTTCCTAGAATAACGTGGGACAAGCTAGGATCTATAGCCGTACTAATATCATTTACAACTATGAAATCCATAGGAAACGTGAAACTACCTACATAGATTGGCAATCCCTTAACTCTACAAAGAAAATTGCAACTAACCCTAGGATTATTGGGATCTTGCTTAGTTGGGATAGGCTTCTTCATTACCCAATTATAATGGGTGCTAGTCATGATATTTATTGGGGACTTACGATTAATGTAGACCTTTGCCACAAAAAGGTGTCCTATGCAACATGGTATGTTAAGATTCCAAGGGTTCCCAAACTTGATCCTAGGGCTTCTCCTAACATACATGTGATGGACGTCGCGTACTAAGTGTGGGTGGCGAGAGAGTTCTTCTTCCGTAGGAAACTTATTGAAATAGTCATCACCTACTTCATCTACTTCCTCGGTTGTTTCATTCCTAGGAGTTTCACTAACCTCAAGTACCGTCTCATAGTTCGCTTCGTCATTTGTCCTATTAGGTTTCACTAAAGTGATGGTATTGACGAATTGAACATGCTTATCTAACTTACTTGGGTCCTTAATCTCTACACCGAAAGATTCAGGAGTTGAGATAGCATTAACCTTCGTATCACTATTGGTTATGGCTTTCAAAAGGTTATCTATCTTCCTATCCATCTCGGCTTGTTGTTGGTTAAAGCGGTCCGAGAGCTTAGCTATTTGAGCTTCTTGGGATGTAACTAGGTGTTGCAACATCCCTTCTATGTTTTGTTGGCTAGGGTCGTGAGATGGGGGCCATGAGAAATCATTAGATGTGAATTCTTTGGTTTGTCCCCAATAGAAGTCGGGTTTGCCCTTCCATGTATCTCGGGCATCATTGAAAGTCCTAGGTCCAGGTGTTGTAGGGACTCTTCCTCCCGTTCCATTGGTACGCGAGGATGCCTAGTCAACGGAAGCTTGTTCGGGGAGTCTTGTACAACTGCGAGTGTCATGAGGACCACTAGATAGCTCACACAAGGAAGAAACTTTGTTCACTTGGCGTGAAGACTTAGGATTTTCGTAGGAGCTCATTAGGAATTTGACTTGATCTTCAAGCTCGAGCATCCTACGGTCGAAAGGTTGTGAGTCAATGGAGACAAGGAGATTGCCTTTATGGTTTTAGGCAACTCACAGGGGTCATTCCAACTTTCGTTGTGATAGAGAGCAAGGTCGTCTATTATACCCCACGATTCTTCTGCGGTGAGATCACTAAGTTTACCACCGGCCGCTTGGTAAATGGATCGCTTAGTTGGGAAGTTGACATGATCATAAAAGAGTTGGACTTGAAGCCAAAGATCAATGCCGTGATGAGGGACTATATGGAGTAAGTCCTTGAATCGAGTCTATCCTTCATAGAGAGATTCACCTTGACGTTGTTGGAAGATCAAGATTTCATTCCTAAGCTTAGTAGTTCTCCCCGGTGGGAAAAAGTGGACAAGGAAACGAGTGGTGAGATCATCTCAACTTGAGATGGAGCCGGCGGGAAGTCGCTCAAGCCAATTACTAGCTTGGTCCCGTAGAGAGAATTGGAAGAGACGCAAGCGCGTGGTCTCCCGAGTAGTAGCATCGAGGTCAATGGAATTGATGATTTTAAGGATATCCTTAAGATACTGATTATGATCTTCGGAACGAAGTCCATGGAATGCTGTTGGATCGATGTACTCTAACCAAACTAACTTAAATAGCTTGTTAAGGTTTTAATAACCTCGGATAAATCCTAAGTTATTAACAATGAAACACTGAGTAATCTCTATTAAGTACGCGGAATTTACTTAACAAAGCTAAGAAGATTTAACTTTAAAAATATTATTAATAACTCTAAATCTGCTTGTTATGCAGATTCTTTTAACAACTCTAAAACTCTAATAATAATCGTACTTTAGGATTCTAAAAACATATATATCTAATGCCAATCTAGGGATCCTTTTATAGGCTTAAGGAAAACCCTAGTCGGTTTACAATTTGTATCCTTGTACGACAAGTAATCTAAACAAAGAATATTCTAGAATAACAAAGCTTTCCATAAATGAATATAGCAGTTCTTTAGCTTTGCAGTACTTTGACTTTGACAGCAGTACTTTGACTTTTTACTTAGCAGTACTTTGAATCTTCAGTACTTTGACTTGTTTAGTATTTTGTCAATCTTCAGTACTTTCATATCCCAACAATCCTCCCCTAACTTGAATTCTACTTGCTTGACTTCAAGTTCTTTTGTAAACTTATCTTTAACAGCTCCATCTTCAAGAAAAAAATTGTGTCTTTGTCTTTGGATTGTATCTTTGTATTCTCTGTGCTTATATCATCATTATCAAAGTATTCTTTAGAAATTATTCTTTACAACATCCTTGATCAGTAATCTCTTTTCAGCGACATTCAGCAAGCTTCATCGTTTCAGCAACATAAGACAATTTGTACATTAATTCAGTTTAAGTTTCAGTCTATTCTCATCACTTCCAGGTGTGTAAACTCCTGTAAGAGGTGAATCATTGAAAATTTAATGGATTTGATGTCTCTTAACCAAAGCCATTAACTCTGGAGTAGCCAAATGTTTTGATGTGTAAGATCATGGTACATTGATAACCATATGATTTTTAGCAAATCATCAGCTATCAACAGATTTGATTTGTCTTTACCAAAAGCTGTACTCTTTTGGACTAGTCAGTTCTTTCACTCATGGTGAACTAATTACCATATAATGGTTTTTCCACAGCCTTTACCACAAGCCATTTTCTTGTGGGCTAGCCAACTCTTCACATTACTGATATGGTGAGTTGATTACCATACAACTTTTTAGCAAGTTGTCAACTATAAAACAGATTTGAGATATCTTTACCAGAGGCGTTTGCTCATGGATTAGCCAATCCTTTTGTAACAATGGTGGATTGATAATCTATTGTTGTTACCATCTCAAAAACCATTTATTTCTTTTAACCTTTGTTTCAAAATATTTATCACTTAACAAAAATTTTCTTTTCAAAATCATTAACTGGTTTAAAACTGCAAGCAGTACTTTAATGAAAGTACTGCTTGACCAGCAGTACTTTGAATAAAGTACTAATATTTCAAAAAATAATTTATTCAATAAAGATTCTTACCAGTTATTCATCATCATCAGCCATAGTAGTCAATCTGATAAACAATTTGATGACCATAAGTGCAGTTTCATTATCTTCTTCAACTTCCATCCCATGTTCTAGCATCCTTCTCATGAGATCTGATGAAAGCGGATATCTTCTGTCTGCTAACATATGAATCATAGTCCCATCTTCTAACTCTAGAACATGTACTCTAGATTCTTCAAAGAATCTCCACCTGATTATCTCCCAATCTTCTTGATTTCTCCAAATCTCATCAGTGCTTGTTTCTTCAGTTTCCCAAACAGTTGTGAGATCTCCAAGCAAGATTAAACCAACACCTTCTGATGGAATATGTTCAAAGTATTCTTGCACCAAATGATATAGATGAAACAAATCCTCTCTATCTATTATGTGCAATAGATCCCATAGCATATTAAACACTCTGAAGCTTTCATCTTCTCTATGAAACATCAGATAATTCTCATCTTTAGATAATACAACTTCAAAAGTAGTTATTGGAGACTTTTTCTTCTTCTCATCTGTCTTTTTTTCTGCATCAGCTTTAGAATACTCAAATTCTACAATTCTTAAATAATTCCTTAGTTCATCATTAGTATCAGATCTTAACTCAACTTTCTTTGATGGCTGTTGATCTTCAACTTCAGTTGTTCTTTTTCTTTTTAAGCTTTCTTTTTCTATCATCTTCTTTCTGAGCATCATCATCTTTAAAATCTTTGATACTATCAACATTCTTCTGATAAGCTTCTCTAACAGCTTCATACAGCTCTTTCATCTCAACATACTTCAACTTATTCAATCCAATATATCCTTGACCATTTAAATAAGCCATCATTGCATTCCTTTCTTTAGCAAGATTTGGTCTTTTTGGTAGAGCAGAAACAGAAATAGGTGATTTTATTGGTATAGCAGCTTCACCATTCAACTTTGCTTGTAATTCCTTAGCTACTTCTTTATCCTTGGCTTCTTCAATAGCAAATTCAGCATTCAATTCAGCTTGAAATTTTCTAGCTGCTTCCTCATTCATAGCAATTTGAGCAACCCTTATTTGTGCTAAAGTAAGCTTCTTCTTCTTTGTTTCTACCATCTTACCTTTTCCTTTATCCTTAGGATCTATAGTAGGTTGAGAAGCTTGTGGTAGTTCTTTAGTAACTCCTAGAATGCTAACACCCCTTGGTTTTGACAAATCATGCAAGATCTCAGCAATAGTTTCATCCTCACTTGCAGTGTGTATAGGTTTGGGTGTATCAGCTTCCTTTTCTGGTATGACTGTTGAAGGACCAACTTCTTCATCAAAATCTAACACCCTTGGTGTAATTAGTTCTTGTCGAGATGTTTCTTGAAGACCAGTACTTTGATCAGCAGTACCTTGATCATCAGTACTTTGAACTCTAATGCTTTCTTCCTCAGTACTTTTAATATTATCTTGCACTTCAGTACCTTAAGGTTGAACATCAGTACCTTGAAGTTCAGCTTCTTCATTCAAATTCATATCTTCCAATTTCCTCCCCAATTGGAATGAAGATTGCTTTTGAACCTTTTTGCTTGTGGAATAGTACATTGATAAGACAAACAATTCTTTCCACGTACGCAGTACTTTCCAGAGCAGTACTTTTAGAGCAGTACTTTCATAGGACAAAACATCAGTACTTTTCCATCTTCTTCTCTATAATTACAAACATTCCATGTAGGCATGGTATTGCCTCCCCTTAAGCAAAGCACATGACTGTCTAACTAACGAACCAGTCCTCCCCTTAAATGTAGCTTAATAATTAATCATGCCAATGCTCACCACCAAGTGATTGAATCTTGAAACATCAAAGCCTTTGGTAAGTAAATCAGCTACATTATCATCTGTGTGAACCTTAGCAACATTAATGAGCCTGTGCTCATAACAATCTCTGATGAAGTGATGCCTAATCTGAATATGCTTGGTCTTGGAGTGATAAACTGGATTCTTCACAATGCAAATGGTACTCTCATTATCAATATTGATAGGAGTATTCTTGAAATTGAACCCATAATCGATTAGTTGATTCTGCATCCACAAAACTTGTCCACAACAGCTTGCAGCAGCCACATATTCTGCTTCAGTAGAGGATGTTGCTGCAATTGTTTGCTTCTTACACAGCCATGAGACTAATCTTCTTCTAAGATATTGGCATCCTCTATTGGTTGATCTTCTATCATAGTTATCACCTGCATAATCACTATTTGAAAAAGCTTCCAAGTGAAAAGGTGAATCCTTTGGATACCACAACCCTAACTTAGGTTGTTGTTTCAAATAACTGAAAATTCTCTTCACTGCATTCAGATGAGAGACCTTAGGTGAGACTTGATATCTTGCACATAAAAAAACAGCAAACATGATATTGGGCCTAGATGCAGTGAGATACATAAGACATCCAATCATTGATCTGTATAACTTGACTTCAACAGGTTGTCCATCTTCATCCTTTCCCAGTGAGTTGATAGATTTAATAGGTGTAGTAACTGATTTCATAGCATCAAAATTGACCTTCTTAAGTATGTCAGATACATACTTGTCTTGACTTATGAAAATTCCCTCCTTTGACTGCTTAACTTGAAGTCCCAAAAAGAAAGTTAATTCACCCATTGAACTCATTTGAAATTCATTCTGCATCAGCTTCTCAAACTCCTTGACTATAGATTACATATACCTGAACCAACATGATATCCTTCTTGTCTCTCTTGATAAACAAAGTCTTGTCTATAGCTCCTCTCCTGTAACCATGTTGCAATAAGAAGGTAGAGACCCTTTCATACCAAGCTCTAGGTGCTTGATGTAAGCCATAAAGAGCCTTAACAACTTTGTATACTTTGTTTGGATGTGTAGGATCTTCAAAACCAGGAGGTTGTTTAACATACACCTCCTCTGTAATCTTGCCATATAAAAAGGCACTCTTGACATCCATTTGATAAACCTGAAATCCCATATATGATGCAAAAGCAAGGAAGATTCGAATTGCTTCAATCCTTGCTACAGGAGCAAATACTTCATCATAATCAACTCCTTCTTCTTGTCTGTAGCCTTGTGCAACTAACCTTGCCTTGTTTTTGATAACATTCCCTCTTTCATCTCTCTTGACTCTGAACACCTATCTTGTACCAATGACCTTCTTTCCATCAGGTAGATCACATAATACCCAAACTTCTTGAAGCTTGAATTGAAGAAGTTCATCTTGCATAGCTTCAAAGCAACTCTCTTTAGTTAATGCTTGAGCAATGTTCTTGGGTTCTTCTTGAGAGATAAAACAAGTAAACAGGCATGTTTGATGATCCTTATGATTCAGCATGTTCTGTTTATAGACAATGCTAAGTAAAGCATTATGAGGTGTAGAAAAATCCTTAGCTTTGGTTCTGGTGAGCACTCCATGAATAGAAGGTCCAACGATTTGATCAGTAGGATGATTCTTATGAATTCTTAAGATAGGAGTCTGTGAAACTTCATAATTATCACCTAAATTAGTGAAATCAACATCTTCATTGGAATCTGAGAAAACACCTTCATCTTCAAACTCATCATTAGTATCTTCTAAGCCAGGCATGGTAGGATCATCCAAATCATCCAAAGTACTATCAACAGGTGCAGCAGTACTTTGATCGAAAGTACTGTGAGAGAACTATGCGGTATCATTCTTCCTAATAAGCTCTTCTTTGTTCATCATTATAAGAATGTGCTACTACATCTTAAAAAAGCATCTGATTAAGTTCCTCTTGAATAGCTTGATCCTCAGCAGACAGTGATGATTTTGGTTCATCAGTACTTTGCTTTGGTTCAACAGATATGGGTTCTTCATCAGGAACAACATCAGGTCTAATATGGATTTCATGAACAACATACTGTAACTCTTCTCCATTGTGTACAGGTTGATTTTCTTCTCTAACAGGTACATAGTTCATAGAAGGAGTCAAAACTTCAAGATCGAACATCCAATCAGGACCTTTACCCTTTTGATTTTCTTGATCTTCTAAAAATTCAACATGAAGACAATCTTGAACCTTCTTGGTGACTCTGTTGTATACTCTAAAGCCTTTGCTGTTGGTGCAGTACCCTAATAAGTAACCTTCTTCTGACTTGCCATCCAATTTGCCCAAATTATCAATGGTGTTAAGAATAGTTATAGGGCATCCAAAAGGCTTCATAAATCAAATGTTGGGTTTGTTTCCCATCAGCAACTCATAAGGTGTCTTCATCTGAGGTTTTGTGACTGATACTCTGTTAAGCACATAGCAAGAAGTACTTACAGCTTCAACCCATAATTGAATAGGTAATTGTGAATCTGCAAGCATTGTTCTGGCTGCTTCAATCAAAGTCCTATTCTTTCTCTCTGCAACACCATTCTGCTGTGGTGTTCTTGCAATGCTAAACTCCCTCTTGATCCCTTTGTTGGCACAAAATTCATCCATAAGCTTGTTCTTGAATTCAGTCCCATTATCACATCTAATACCTCGAACCTTGAGTCTCAATTGGTTTTCAAGGTCCAAATAAGTCCATGTGTAACAGCTCCAAAGGTTCTCTAATAGTTCTTTCCTCAAGCTTCTTGCATGAAGCTTTGTGTTGTTTACCCTTCTTCCACGCCAAACATGAGTGATCATTCTTGTAAGTCTTTGAAGGTAAACCTCTAACTAAATTTCCTTTGACCAATTTGTTGATATTCTTGAAATTTACATGGCCCAATCTTCTATGCCACTGATGTGCTTCTTCAGTTGTTACTTTTGCCACTAAACATGTGGCTCTACCTGAAGAGTGAAGACTCTTCATATCCAGACTATACACATCATTGGTTCTTGGTACTTTCAGTATCACCAAGTTATCATCATCAAGCTTGAATTCAGGTGAAAGAATGAGACATTCTGTGTCAGTGAATAACACAGGGTGCTTTTTGTCATAGATTTGAGAGACTAAAAAAAGATTGAATTTGAGATCCTTCACATATTTAACATTCTCAAAATCTATTCTTCCTGCTTTGATGGTTCCTTTGCCAGTTATTTTTCCTCCACTAGCATCATTCCCAAATGCAACTCTTCCTCCACAATAAGATCTAAAATCTGACAGAATCTCCTTGTCTCCTGTCATGCTTCTATAGCAACCACTATCCACAATAAGGTGATCTTTAAGCTCCTCTTCTGGGTTGCCCTGCACAAAGATACAAAATTTAGTGTCTTTTAGGAACCCAAGCCATTACTGACTTGTGTTCCCCTTGTGGAGTAACATACTCAAATTCCTTGAGTATGTAATCTTCACAGTTTTTGTAGACAGAATCAAGCTTTATCTTTTTTTTTAAACTTGTGGTGGATTTTCAGCAAAACTTTATTTTTCAACAAAAATCTCTTTTTCTTTTTCCACAAAATCATCTTTATCAAAAATCTCTATTTCACCAGTACTTGTTGAAAGTACTGTTTGTTCATCATCAGTACTTTCCTTCTTAAACCATTTAGTTTTAACATCTGGTGTAGAGTCCCTTGATCTAGCTACTTTCTTGGAGTTGTAACACCTTCTAGATTGATAGTAATTAGATCTCCTTGGGTTCCTATTCCAAAAGATGTTTGGTGAAAACTGAGCAGTACTTTGAGAAAGTACTGTTCTTGGCTTAACAGTACCTTGGAAAGTATTTGAAGGTACTGGAGGTTTTGAAAAAGGTCTTCTCTGGTGAGGGTACCTATAGTCTGGTGAGAAGTTTCTATGGTTAACCCTATGTGAATGATTCCAAGTTGGTCTAGACTCCCTTGGCTTTTGGTTGACAGTTCTGTTCTTAGGGAACTTACTTAGGTACTCTAAATGTAAGTCACAGTCCTTAATTAAATGATCAGGACTAAAACAAACAAAACATAGTTTTTGATCTGTAATCCCAAAATTTCTTCTTCTATGTGTATGACCAAACCTATCATGTCTTCTAGGTGAATGATTAAAACTGTTTTGACCAAAATCATCCCAAAAAGGTTTAGCAGAATTGTGAAACGGTTTTCTTAAAGGTACTGCTGAAGGTGCAATAGTACTTTGAGGTGTAGCAGTACTTTGAGGTGAAAGTACTGCTTGGCTTTTAGCATCATCTACCTTAGGTGTCTCAACTGTTTCTTTTAGGGTTTCAGACCTAGATTGACCAATATGCTTCTTTCAAAACTCTAAGTTGTCTACTCCAAAACGAGAAACATCAGGCCTAAGAGGTTGATGACTACTAGTGGGATGAGGGACAGCATGATAACCTTTGTCTTTCTTATATTCAGGAGGTGTTTCACTAATTGAGTCCTCATTACTAGATGTGTCTACATAATTAATGAGCTCATCATCACTAGTGGTTATATCCTCAAAATCACATTCATCCTGATCACTAGGTGGGTTTTCTATGCTATTAAAGTCCATACCAAAACCTAGGCCAGTTTTAATGTAAGCTCTTCTCTGTTTTTCAACATAAGTGACATGAGAAAGACCTGATTGTCCTCAAGCAGCAAACTTTTCTAGCAATTCATCTCTTTCCTTAGTAAGCTTCTCAATTTCAGAAATTTTACAATTTAACTTCCATTCACTTAATTTTAACCAATAATCCTGTTGTTCATACTTTTCTGCCCAAGCCATTTCATTATTTTCATGTGTTATTATTTTGGCTTCCATAGACTCTAAAGTAATTTGATAACTTGCTACCTCAGACCTAGCCCTTATACAGTTATCTCTTTTAGTCACATAACTATTAAGTACTTTTTGATAAAAGTCATGACACTTAGAGCATACCTTCGAGATAGGGGTGAACTTGGTGAAGTGGCTACCATAGAAAGTAGAACAGGATCCTCTTCACTCTCCATGCTCCAATCAAAGCTTCCTAGACCATCTCTGGACTCCATAGCAGTATGTCCAGGTTCCTAATCAAAAGCTGTGCTCCAGTCAAACTCTTCCATGGATTCTTCCACAGCTACCATACAATAGGTTACTGGTTCATCATCAAACTCAACACTCCAGTCAACCTCTGATAGATTCTCTTGAGCAACCAAAGATTTTGTTTCAGTAATAGGAATTTCTTTTAGCTCAAGCTTTGGTTTCTCAGTCATCCTGTTTGCTTGATATTTAGCAAACCTGCATTCCCTTGCAAAAAGTCCAGTCTTTTGACAATTGAAGCATTCAATCTTGGATTTGTCAAAAGTGATTCCCTATTTTGGTTTGAAGTCAATGCCTCTTCCTGTCTTCTTTATAAACTTCTTGTTCCTTGTAGTGATCATAGCAACTTGCCACCTGATATCAATTTCTTCAAGAGCATCCTCTTCAATCTGTGAGAGATCTTCTTCATAAGTAACAGGTAGGGTAGCTTGCTGTGCAAAGAAAGAGCATACAACTTCATCTGAGTGGATGGTGTTTGATGGTGTGACTTGCTGAGCAAAGGTGGAGGTACAGTAGGTAACAGTACTTTGAGCAACAATACTTTGAGTAGGAGAAGTAGTACTTTTAGTAGAAGTACTGCCTCTCTTTTCAGATGACAAAAAAGGCTATACTGTGAGACTTTGAACTAGTTTGGCCATTCATCTCATGCTCATACACCTTCAGATGATTGTAAAGATCATCAAAGTCCATGACATCCAAACCAGGTTGTCCTCTGATCATTGTAGCAATCACATGCCATGTCGATGACAAACTCCTTAAGAACTTTAGATTAGCATCTTCAACTGAAACCTCTGCTTTGTATAACTCCAGCATACTGAGAAGATTTTGGAATCTGTCATAAGCAGTATCAAGGCCTTCTCTTTCTCCAACAGTGAATGTTTCAAAGTGCTGCTTCAACAGATTTTTGTGCATCTTCTTGGAAGCATCATTACCTCCAAACCTTGTCTTGAGAGCAGCCAAGAGTTGCTTTGCATCTTTAGCATCATGGAACTTGAGTAGATGACCATCTGGAATAGCAGACAAGAGTATGTTGAGAGCCTTCTCTTGATTCCTTATTGTAGCTGCTGGTAAGACAGCCTTAGGTGCTTTCGGTTGTCCAGGAACATCAATAGGTTCTGGAACGACTTCATTACCATTGACAATTACATTCCATAGTGCATGGTCTATAATTGCAATGTACTGCCTCATCTTCATGCTCCATAGGTCGTACTCTCCCTTCTTGACGATTGGTATCCTGAGTGAGGTGATGGATGGTGGTGGAATAGCTTCAGTTGACATCTTTAGGTTTTTGTTGTTAACAAGGTTTTAGGGTTTCATCTTAGTCAGAGTTTCCACACAAGCTCTAATACCACTTGTTGGATCGATGTACTCTAACCAAACTAACTTAAATAGCTTGTTAAGGGTTTAATAACCTCGGATAAATCATAAGTTATTAAAAATGAAACACTGAGTAATCTCTATTAAGTACACGTAATTTACTTAACAAAGCTAAGAAGATTTAACTTTAACAATATTATTAATAACTCTAAATCTGCTTGTTATGCAGATTCTTTTAACAACTCTAACACTCTAATAATAATCGTACTTTAGGATTCTAAAAACATATATATCTAATGCCAATCTAGGGATCCTTTTATAAGCTTAAGGATAACCCTAGTCGGTTTACAATTTGTATCCTTGTATGACAAGTAATCTAAACAAAGAAGATTCTAGAATAACAAAGCTTTCCATAAATAAATATAGCAGTTCTTTAGCTTTGCAGTACTTTGACTTTGACTGCAGTACTTTGACTTTTTACTTAGCAGTACTTTGAATCTTCAGTACTTTGACTTCTTCAGTATTTTGTCAATCTTCAGTACTTTCATATCCCAACAAATGCACATCCGTTTTGCACCAACCGGATGGTGCGGATCGAAGGGCCGTAGTTTGGGCTTGGTCAGGAAGCTTAATGGTGTTTCTATAGCCTAGGTGGCTTGCTCTTGAGTACTCACCAAGAGTACGGCCTCTTGGCCGGTCATTTCATGGTGGGTTGATGAGTGGTCGATGATTATCACCTTCCATGATGAAAAGTGATGGAGTTACGAACAAAGGTCACAAAGAAGAGGGATAGACTACGAGGAAGCTAAAAATGAGATAAAAGCTTACTTGATAGGAATCAAGCAAGGAAACCTAAACGAGGTGGAAATCTAACTAGCTATTCTATTCCCCGGCAGCGGCGCCAAAAACTAGATATGCATACGACACGCGTTCGGGGTCAAAGGAACTTCTTTTTCTTCGAGCAAGTTTTTCAACACCCTAGGCAGTGAACCTAATTGTTGTAGTGTAGTATTAGTGTTGGGATATGAAAGTGCTGAAGATATGAAAGTACTGAAGACATGAAAGTACTGTAAGCTGCAAAGTACTGGAAACAGTCAAAGAGTCAAAGTACTGCTATAGATAAAGTCAAAGTACTGCACTATGAAGTCAAAGTACTGCAAGAACAAAAGAACTGTTATATTCGTTTGTGGAAAGAATTGTATTCTATGTTTAGATTACTTGTCGTACAAGGTTACAAATTGTAAACCGACTAGGATATCCTTGAGCCTATAAAAGGACTCCTAGATTGGTATTAGAGGTACGATTCCAAAAAGAGTTTTAGAGTTTACGAATTCACAAGTTAATTAGTGTTTTAGAGAGAAGTTCGATAATCTTAGAGTTATATTATAGTATCTGCATAATAAGCAGATTTAGAGTTTATAATAAAAGTTATTCTTCTTAGCTTTGTTAAGTAAATTCCGCGTACTTGATAAAGATTGCTCAGTGTTTCTTTGTTAATAATTTAGGATTTATCCGAGATTATTAAACCTTAATAAGCTAGTTTAAGTTAGTTTGATTAAAGTATATCGATCCAACAAGTGGTATCAGAGCTTGTGTGGAAACTCTGACTAGGAAGAAACCCTACTTCAACTATATTCAAGATGTCGACTGAAGCTGTTCCACCACCCTCAATCACCTCACTCAGAATTCCAATAATCAAGAAGGGAGAATATGATCTCTGGTGCATGAAGATGAGGCAATATATTGCCATTACAGACCATGCTCTATGGAATGTAATTGTGAATGAGAATGAAGTAGTTCAAGATCCTATTAATGTTCCTGGACAACCTATAGCACCAAAGGCAGTCTTACCAGCAGCAACCCTAAGGAATCAAGAGAAGGCATTAAACATTCTCTTATCTGCCATTCCAGATGGTCATCTTCTCAAACTTCATGATGCTAAAGATGCTAAGCAGCTCTGGGCTGCTCTCAAGACCAGATTTGGAGGGAATGAAGCCTCTAAGAAGATGCACAGAAATTTGCTGAAGCAACAGTTTGAAACTTTCACAGTAGGTGAAAGAGAGAGTCTTGATGCTGCATATAATAGGTTTCAAAATCTCCTCAACATGTTGGAGTTATACAAGGCAGAAGTGTCAGTTGAGGATGCTAATCTGAAGTTTCTAAGAAGTTTGCCATCTACATGGCATGTGATTTCTACAATGATCAGAGGACAACAAGGTTTGGATGTCATGGACTTTGATGATCTCTATCATCAACTGAAAGTGTATGAGCATGAGATGAGTGGTCAACCAAATTCCAAGTCTCACAGTATTTCTTTTCTATCATCTGAAAAGAAGAGCAGTACTTCAATCAAAAGTACTGATTCTCCTCAAAGTACTGTTTCTCAAAGTACTGCTGTTTACAACCCCCCTTCATATGCTCAGCAGGCTCTACCACCTACCACTTTACACTCAGATGAAGTTGTGTGCTCATTCTTTGCACAACAAGCCAGTTTACCTGTCACTTATGAAGAAAATCTAGCACAGATTGAAGAAGATGCACTTGAAGAAATTGATATCAGGTGGCAAGTTGCTATGATCACTGCAAGGATTAAAAAATACATGAAGAAGACAGGCAAAAACATTGATTTCAAACCAAAACAAGGAATAACTTTTGACAAATCCAAAATTGAATGCTTCAATTGTCAAAAGACTGGTCACTTTGCAAGGGAATGCAGGTTTGCTAAGTATAAAGCAAACAGAAAATCTGAGAAGCCAAAACTTGAGCTCAAAGAAATTCCAATTACTGAAACAAAGGCTTTGGTTGCTCAAGAGAAGTTATCAGAAGTTAACTGGAGTGAAGAGTTTGATGATGAACCAGTGACTTACTGTATGGTAGCAGTGGAAGATGCAGTTGAAGACACAGTGGATGCATTGGACTGGAGCACTGCTTTTGATGAAGAACCTGAACATGCTGCTTTGGAATCTGATGATGGCTTTGGAGGATTTGATTGGAGCAAAGAAAGTGAAGATGATCCTGTTCTTCTTGCAATGGTGGCTACTTCACAAACTCAGTCTCCTATCTCTGAGGTATGCTTAAACGGTTATGGTTTTTATCATTAATTGCTTAACAGTTATGTGATTGAAAGAGATAAATGTATTAAGGCTAGATCTGAAGTGGCTGGTTATCAAATTACTTTAGAGTCTATTGAAGCTAAAATCATAACACATGAAAATAATGAAATGGCTTGGGCTGAAAAGTATGAACAACAGGATTACCAGTTAAAACTTAGTGAATGGAAACTAAACTGTAAAATTGCTGAAATTGAGAAATTAACTAAAGAAAGAGATGATTTGTTAGCTAAGTTTGATGCCTGGAAAGAATCTATTTGTCACATGTTTCTTATGTTCAAAAACAACAAAGAGCTTATCTTAGAACTGGCTTAGGATTTGGAATGGATTTTAGTAAACTAGAAGAAAACCAATCTAGTAATCAGGATGATGGTGATTTTGAGGACATAACCACTAGTGATGATGAACTCATTAACTATGTAGATACATCTAGTAATGAGGACTCAATAAGTGAACCACCTCCTGAGTATAAGAAAGATAATGGTTATCACGCTGTCCCACATCCCATTAGTCATCAACCCATAAGGCCTGATGTTTCTCGATTTGGAGTAGACAGTCTAGAGTTTAGGAAGAAGCTTGTTGCTCAATCTAGATCTGAAACACTCAAAGAAGCTGTTGAAAATAATGTTCAAAATCAAGCAGTACCTTCAAATCAAAGTACTGCTCCACAAGCAGTACCTTCTGCAAAGTCTTTTAAAAACAGTACTGCTAAACCTTTTTAGGATAATTTTGGTCAAAACAAGTTTAATCATTCTCTTAGAAGGAAAAATAATTTTGGGCATAAACATAGAAGAAATCACTTTGGACATATGGGTCAAAAACTGTGTTTTGTGTGTTATAGTCCTAATCACTTAATCAAAGATTGTGATCGACACTCAGAATACCTTAGCAAATTTCCAAAGAACAGATCTATCAACCACAAACCTAGAGAACACAAACCAGTTTGGAATAATTCAAATAGGATTAATCACAGAAACTTCACACCAGATCACAGATACCCACATCAGAGACAACCTTTTTCAAAACCTTCAGTATCTCACAGTACTTTCCAAAGTACTGCTAAAAAACAAGGTACTGATCACACTACCTGGAATAGGAATCCTAGGAGATCTCACTATCAACCTAGAAGGTATTACAATTCACATAGGGGATCTAGATCACAGGAACCACGTGTTAAACGAGAATGGGTTAAGAAGGAAGGTACTGCTGAGGGACAAACAGTACTTTCAACAAAAAGTGAATCTGATGTTTTTGTGACACAAGAAAAAGCTAATAATAATATAAAAGAGATTTATGTTGAAAAACCAGAAAGTTTTGAAAATCTACATGTTAAAGATCAAAAGATAATTTTGGATCATCATTTGAAAGATAGTGGGAATTACATACTCAAAGAATTTGAGTTTGTAACTCCACAAGGGGAACACAAGTCAGTAATGGCTTGGGTTCCTAAAAATCACTAACTCTTTTCTTTGTGTGCAGGGCAACCCAGAAGAGGAGCTTAAAGATCATCTAATTGTGGATAGTGGTTGCTATGGAAGTATGACAGGAGACAAAGAGATTCTGTCTGATTTTAGAAATATTAGTGGAGGAAGACTTGCATTTGGGAATGATCCCAATGGATGAAAGTGTAACACCCCCAATTTCGTGATACGCAGCGGAATTCAAACTGGGTATTACTTCATGGCACAATAGTCATAACAATAGAAAACGTACTCTAATGGAGTCGTTTTAAAAGATTTATCATTCGATTTATATAAATATCAGAGTTTACAAAAATGAGGTCCCAAATGGTTCCAAGTTTACAAAATACATTAAATTGGTTTTCGAATGATAATAAGATTTATAGCCTTCTTGATCTAGTCCTCGCTCTTCCGTGCCAGTTTCCGACATTATGGACTTGAAATACATGCTTAAAACTGTCAACACAAAGGTTGAGTGAAATTTATAGAGTTTGTTTGATGGTTGAACACATTATGTTTGTAGTGTGAGTTATAAATTCACACCAGTGGTTTGAAAACCAAAACAGTTATTATTAGACTAAGCATCATGCAATCAAGGCGTTAACGGTTCCAAAATTAATTGGAGAAAATGTCGGTGCGTGCCCTATCAGGTAAAATTGCCGTTTTTACCAATGTTACTCAAATATAGTGCGTTTGTTTGCCTTTAATGGGGCCAGCACAAACGGGATTCGTCAATCCTAATAGATCTATTCACAATATTCGCGGCCACTCTCACATAGTGATTAATGATTCATGATTAAGGGACTTATGTTTGGCAAATGCGGTAACTTAGTACTAATAAAACAATCACATAAGCATACAGTTTGAAAGCAATGTGTTCGGTTTAAAATAAAGCATGTATCTCCCCCAAGGGTTTGTAAAACAATTAAGTAATAAAAAGTGGGGCTATGAACTCACTTCATAAGGAGAATGATGGATATGCCGTGAGAACTTCTACGAGCAACCTAGAATAGGATGTTGCGACTTAGGTTTGGAATAATGTTTAAGAAAACATAAACACTCCTATATACGTTTCTATGTTGATCATGATGTAGTACATGGTTTTTGTGTATGCATTTATAGAAATGGTCTAGTTGTGAAAACGTATTTAGTTTATATATATCGTACTACCGTTCGGGCCATCATAATTCAGAGGTTATGTAGTAAATGTTCGAGGAGCTAGGACACTTTAAATTCGTAAATCCAGCAACTCGTCGATACGTTTTACCCAAATGAAACCCCTCACATGAAGCTCCCTAGTATTGTAGCACTTAGTAGATACAATATATGTTTTGAGTGAAGATTGTTATATAAATAAGTTTATCATGTTTTTACTAGTTCTTGTCGTTTCATAAATAGGATTACTTTAGTTAACGGTCTTGGGTAAACAAGCCTTGAGGCTTTAGCCATGACCTTGCCGTGACTTTGGTCTTGAATACCATGGTCTTGAGACTTAGCTTTGGTCTTAGCCATAGCCGTGGTCTTGGCTTATGGCCATTAGGCCTCTTGGTTTGCTTTTAGTTGTGACAAAAGTATAGTTATGTGACTATATTTACGGCAGTTTCTGTTTTTGAAAGATTTATGGCCTGTTTAAGCGTTTTCAAGGTCCAAGCTTCTTTACTATTGAAGGAAAACGTCGTTCCGGACAACTTTTATGTTTTAACTTTTTGATGATTTGGACCAGAAGGGTCTCTAAAAATTTCGGATTTTAGGCAGTAAGCTATTTTGGCAGATTCATGTTTTAGTTTCGCTAATTTCTTTTTGTCATAACTTTTGACTCGTGTGTCCGTTTTGGGTGATTCAAATTGCTACATTTTTGTTTTAATATTATCTACAAGAATATGAAAAGTATAAGATCTATATGTGGTCGATTTTTTGAAAACTTTGTACAAAATTTTATCATTTACACACTTACTAACCCAAGTTTAACATATAGGTTCTTATAACTTGTTTTAAAGATTTTTGTACATCATGGTCCAACATAGTAACTATATATATAGCATGAAATAGTTAATATTATGAATAATAAAGATGAGATGATGGTGGTGATAAGTTGCTTACAACTTTTGGCTTTCAATAAGAAAGGAGTAACTTAGTAAGGATAGGACTTTGATTGATCGCGAAAGACTTCGGATTGAGCTAGCTTTCCACACCTTGGCACCCTTGCAAACTTGAAGAGTTGGTGATGAAGTACTAAGTGACTTGAGTGGATCTAAACTCAAGAAGATCACTTAAACTTGCTAGAGATTTGATGTAGTAGCTTGATCTTTGGAACTTCCTTGCATAAACTTGGAGTTTATGGATCAAATGATGGAAGATATGTATGAATTGTGATATGAAAGACCCAAAACAGATTATGAGGGCTCTTAGGATGCATATCATTTGCTATTTATAGGAGGGTAAGTTTGGTTAACCATATATTGGGTTAAATATTAACCATGGTTAAGTTAGGACACTTGTAAAGATCTAAATGAACCATGGTTAGGATGATGCCACCAAAATGATGAATCCCCCCCTAAGTCGGCCAAGACATGATAAGATGACTTAGGTGGTTATTTTTTATCTTATCTTGAGTTTAGAGTAAGTTTTAGTTCCGTTAAATGTCAACCGTAAGTCGTTAAGCTATAAAACGTAAAACCGGGTATCGTAAAAATAAGAAACTTGTAGGAATGATGAAAGTCATCATTATACTCCATATAAAAATATAAAATGTGTGATAAGTCTCATTGGGTGCAAAAACGCTTCTTAAAGCTGGAAATACGGGTCAAAAACGCGTAATTCGCAGTTTATCAGAAAAGAACGAAATTTCAGGGAAACGACCGTGAATTTATCTAGAGTAGACTAAAATTAGTCTAAAAGTGATATGGTATGTTAAAATGTGGTTTTCGTCAAACGCGGGATAACTTTACAGTTATTCGTGAAGTTTAAAAGTTACGCGATTTATGCAAAAATATAGAACGTATAAGGTTAATTCCTTTAAGGTCAAAGGAGGAGGGAAATATGTTTGGCTTTTCCAAAAAATGTAAAAGTGTCAAAAACATATTAGAAACACAGTGCAGGAAACGTTAAGCCTGAATGTAAGTAGAATTGTTTAAAACGTAAGTTTAGTTTTGTTTTGCGCTGGGCTTATTTGGTAATATTAAAAATAATAAATCTTAAAAATTCTCAAATTAATCATGAGGGATCTAAAAATTTATCTGATGCGAGGAAAATTGTCAGAGTTGATTTTCGTTATGCGCGTGATGTTTAAACGGTGGACCGTCTAAAACGAAACTTTAAAACGATATTTACTTAATAACTTTTACGAAAATGATCTAACGATGGTCGAACTCTCAGGTTATTACTAAAATAATTTATCTTACGAGAATGTGGATTAAAAATTTTACGGGATGAATAGTGAAATTGAATAGTAAAAGTGAATAGTAAATTCTCGAAAATGAAAAGTAACCTAAAAATGCGGGTGGTTACAGTCTCACCCCCTTAATGGGAATTCCGTCTCAGAATTCAGGGTGTGTTACCCGATGTTGAATTGTCTAGGGAAATGTGGATGTATACGCCAAATTCTAATCTTTGTGTTCTCAAGTTTCTAGTCATAGAATGTATTATGTACCATGTGGCTTAAGTTGATAACCTAAAGGGTTTTGTTAAAATCTTATAGAGTCCAATATACCTAAAGTTTGGCTTTTCTTGATTCTCAAAATGAATCATATCTTATTGTATCGAGGCTATCAATAAAACCTTAATTTCTAACATGGAGTTTTTGGTGATAGTGTGCTGCATGGAGCCTAATTTTTATTTGTATGGTTTCCTTAGTTGTTTCGTGGGTGATCTATGAACACCTTAGTCCAGCAAATGGTTGACTGACACTTTCGTCTATATAGTGCCTCAAAATGGAATTGTTTTGTTGTTGTTGGGGTATCTGTTGTTAATCAAAGGTGTAAGATATTGTTGATGTGAAACGGTTTGTAATGATGTGATAACTGTCATTGTAGGGAAAGTATTGCTAGTGGCAAGTGGTTATCCAAACCATTTCCAAAGTTGATCCTGTCTTAGGTGGTCTCGGGATGAAGGCTATATCGTATAGTGTTTATGTCTACTAGTGTTTGAAGGAAACGTGATACTGTGAAGTTTTACTTACTGAATTTCAATGAGGTTTAGATAATGATGTGTCATGTTGACGATTAGAAGAGTGTAGCGTACGCTTACCATTATTCTTAGGTAGAGATATAAAGTTTGCTTTAAAATCATAAGTGAATTTTAAAGGAATATGGTGGAATGATATCCTTGAGACTTAATCAGGCTAGAACTTCTAAGAAATGACAAGAAGATTTGATGACTATCCCAAGATAGTAGTTCGGATTATCTCATGTATGAAAATTTCAAGAATGAAATTAGGTAGTATAAATGAGATGTTAAGATTTTGCTGAGTGGTAAGACACTATCGTGTCTCTAGATCTTTTTAATGAATTCTGGTGATTTCTCGAGTTTAAGTAGGAAATCAACCTGAATATAACACTTGTATAACTGTTCTCAGTGTTTGAAAAATTTAAGTCGAACATAGTTAGTCAGACTCTGTTCCACTATCCCTAGGCTAAATATAGGTGACTAGACTATATTTAGCCGAGGTTCGATAAATTTTCCAAATACCTAAATTAGGTATACTTGTGATATGTCCATAGCTTTTGAGAAATTGTCCACTAAGCAAAGGCGACATCAAACCATTCAGTTACAAGTCCTGGCCATAAAAGACTTGTAACCTATGTTTTCACATTCCATTGCATAGAAGATAGTATGGGTAGATAAGTGTGGAAAGGAAATCTTAAGTAATCCTAAAATAGTCCATACTTGGCTAGAATCACAATCCTTTAACAATGAAGGTTTCAGAAGAGAATTTTGGTGAATGTAGAGAAAGTTGCTGAACTTCAGCTTTTGTAGATGATGAGTCAGTTTATCTTTTAGAAATCTCATTTCTTGTATTTCCATTAGGGAAATTGATAGACTGTGACGGGTTTCATGTAAAACAATATCATATAATGTTTATAAGAAGATTTTTAGAGACTATTGTATAACTTACAATATCTAAGGAGTAGTTAAGACCATTGTGCAACTCACAATGTCTGAGAAATAGTTAAGACCATTGTGTAACTCACAATGTCTAGGAAATAATAGAGACCATTGTGCAACTCACAATGTCTAAGAAGTAGGAAAGACCATTGTAATCAGTTACAATGTCTTGGAGGAAGTTTCAAAATCCTAAAATGCATGAGTAGATGCATGATTGGGAGATTAGGAAAATATGATTGTGCCTTAATGCCTTAGAATAGGCATACGTAAATATGTTGAGTACATTGTTTATGATTGAAATTATGTCAGGTATATATATCAGTATACTAGTATGTTTGTATAGCTTAAAATGCCTAAAAGTCACATTATCGTCTGGAGGATGGAAGGCACGGAGAACGGAAGGCTATAAAATGTTTTTGTTTGTAAAACTAGTTATAGTTTAAGTCTCAATAAGACCTGTTTCTCTATAACTGTAGCTCTGATACCAATCTGTAACACCCCCAATTTCGTGATACGCAGCGGAATTCAAACTGAGTGTTACTTCATGGCACAACAGTCATAACAATAGAAAACGTACTCTAATGGAGTCGTTTTATAAGATTTATCATTCGATTTATATAAATATCAGAGTTTACAAAAATGAGGTCCAAAATGGTTCCAAGTTTATAAAATACATTAAATTGGTTTTCGAATGATAATAAGATTTATAGCCTTCTTGATCTAGTCCTCGCTCTTCCGTGCCAGTTTCCGACATTATGGACCTGAAATACATGCTTAAAACTGTCATCACAAAGGTTGAGTGAAATTTATAGAGTTTGTTTGATGGTTGAACACATTATGTTTGTAGTGTGAGTTATAAATTCACACCAGTGGTTTGAAAACCAAAACAGTTATTATTAGACTAAGCATCATGCAATCAAGGCGTTAACGTGTTCCAAAATTAATTGGAGAAAATATCGGTGCGTGCTCTATCAGGTAAAATTGCCGTTTTTACCAATGTTACTCAAATATAGGGCGTTTGTTTGCCTTTAATGGGGCCAACACAAACGGGATTCGTCAATCCTAATAGATCTATTCACAATATTCGCGCCCACTCTCACATAGTGATTAATGATTCATGATTAAGGGACTTATGTTTGGCAAATGCGGTAACTTAGTACTAATAAAACAATCAGATAAGCATACAGTTTGAAAGCAATGTGTTCGGTTTAAAATAAAGCATTTATCTCCCCCAAGGGTTTGTAAAACAATTAAGTAATAAAAAGTGGGGCTATGAACTCACTTCAGAGTAAATGATCTCAAATGTATAATGAGAATGATGGATATGCCGTGAGAACTTCTACGAGCAACCTAGAATAGGATGTTGCGACTTAGGTTTGGAATAATGTTTAAGAAAACCTAAACACTCCTATATACGTTTCTATGTTGATCATGATGTAGTACATGGTTTTTGTGTATGTCATTTATAGAAATGGTCTAGTTGTGAAAACGTATTTAGTTTATATATATCGTACTACCATTCGGGCCATCATAATTCAGAGGTTATGTAGTAAACGTTCGAGGAGCTAGGACACTTTAAATTCATAAATCCAGCAACTCGTCGATACGTTTTACCCAAATGAAACCCCTCACATGAAGCTCCCTAGTATTGTAGCACTTAGTAGATACAATATATGTTTTGAGTGAAGATTGTTATATAAGTAAGTTTATCATGTTTTTACAAGTTCTTGTCGTTTCATAAATATGATTACTTTAGTTAACGGTCTTGGGTAAACAAGCCTTGAGGTTTTAGCCATGGCCTTGCCGTGACTTTGGTCTTTAATACCATGGTCTTGAGACTTAGCTTTGGTCTTAGCCGAAGCCGTGGTCTTGGCTTATGGCCATTAGGCCTCTTGGTTTGCTTTTAGTTGTGACAAAAGTATAGTTATGTGACTATATTTACGGCAGTTTCTGTTTTTGAAAGATTTATGGCCTGTTTAAGCGTTTTCAAGGTCCAAGCTTCTTCCCTATTAAAGGAAAACGTCGTTCCAGACAACTTTCGTGTTTTAACTTTTTGATGATTCGGACCAGAAGGGTCTCTAAAAATTTCAGATTTTAGGCAGTAAGCTATTTTGGCAGATTCATGTTTTAGTTTCGCTAATTTCTTTTTGTCATAACTTTTGACTCGTGTATCCGTTTCGGGTGATTCAAATTGCTACGTTTTTGTTTTAATATTATCTACAAGAATATGAAAAGTATAAGATCTATATGTGGTCGATTTTGTGAAAACTTTGTACAAAAGTTTATCATTTATACACTTACTAACCCAAGTTTAACATATAGGTTCTTATAACTTGTTTTAAAGATTTTTGTACATCATGGTCCAACATAGTAACTATATATATAGCATGAAATAGTTAAGATTATGAATAATAAAGATGAGATGATGGTGGTGATAAGTTGCTTACAACTTTTGGCTTTCAATAAGAAAGGAGTAACTTAGTAAGGATAGGACTTTGATTGATCGCGAAAGACTTCGGATTGAGCTAGCTTTCTACACCTTGGCACCCTTGAAACTTGAAGAGTTGGTGATGAACTACTAAGTGACTTGAGTGGATCTAAACTCAAGTGGATCACTTAAACTTGCTAGAGATTTGATGTAGTAGCTTGATCTTTGGAACTTCCTTGCATAAACTTGGAGTTTATGGATCAAATGATGGAAGATATGTATGAATTGTGATATGAACGACCCAAAACAGATTATGAGGGTTCTTAGGATGCATATCACTTGCTATTTATAGGAGGGTAAGTTTGGTTAACCATATATTGGGTTAAATATTAACCATGGTTAAGTTAGGACACTTGTAAAGATCTAAATGAACCATGGTGATAAGGTTTTAAAAGGTACCATTTTGAGGGGTCGTTTAAGTCCTTATTTGATCACTTTTGTATCCGTTATTGCTTAATATCATTCCTTTTCACTTTTTAGGTCTCGTGAAGGCAAAATGCTGGAATGGCACTTATTTGGACGAAAAGGCGCGAATAGATGAAGAAAATGGCCAAAGTCAGAATCTAGACACTCACAGCTGCTGAAGTTAGAGGGTGACGGCGTCAGGTGCTATTGGCGACGCCGTCCCAAAAATGTTGTGACGGGGCAGAACCCAAAACTCGTGTTTACAAGCGACGACGTCCAGTTGTAAAAGAGTAGTCCGTCGCTACTCAGACGGCCTAGATGCAATCCAGACGACGTCAGAAGCTGAAGAGGACGGCGTCACGGACACAAGGTGACGCCGTCGCAAGGTTAACGTGGCCAAGACGAAACCCTAATGGCGGCGACACGACGGCGTCACTAAACATAAGGTGACGCCGTCGCAATTGTAATCTTATATATAGAATCCGAATTTTTCAGTCTTTGTGTGGAGAGTCTTTGGAGTAAAAACCTAAAACCGAACCTAAGGTGTCTTGTACAGTATTTTAGGGTTTTAAACCCTATCTTACATCAAGATAAGTCTTTACTTCATTAATTCAATTATGTCTTTGATTATTTGTGTGTATGCTTGCATGTTCTCCATGTCTGGCTAATTTATTTGTGTGTTTGCTTAGGAAGTATGAAACTTAATTATTGAATATTGATTGGTTGTTTTCTTATCTTGGTTGATATATGATCTAGTAATGCGATAGGTCATTCGTTGTGTACTTAATGCTTGATTCATCTTTGTGAACCTTAGAATATAATTACCTGAGTAGTTGTAGGCTAAACCATCCAAAGAGCGCCTTAGAGTAGGAGTTTATCATCCCTAGTGGGTTTGTAGACAAGACCCTTTGGTAAGTTCAAAGAGTTAGGGAGAAACGCATACCCTACAACTTTAGACACACAACGCAACTAAGAATAAGACGTGACAACTCAACCATCAATAGGAGATAATTAAGGAGTAATACAAACTAAGTAAACACATCTTTAAACTATCATACGAGCACACATTAATTAGACGTAGACTCCCACAACTTTAGTTTAGATAATTAGATAATAGTAGAGTAATCGGTAGAAATACCAACCCCCCCCCCAAATCCAATACCCGAGATTCGTACTTTTCCATTTTCATAAAACATAAAAAGATAAAAAATAATCTTCCTCAATCTTAACCTTAGCGTAGTAACTCCTTACTAGCATTCCTATTCCCCTAGAGAACGATATCAATACCCGTGGCTTACCCTAATTACTACACTACAACGATTAGGTTCACTGCCTAGGGTGTTATAAAACTTGCTCGAAGAAAAGGAAGTTTCCTTGACCCCGAACGACGCGTGTAGCGTTATCACATGGTTAGGATGATGCCACCAAAACGCGTAATTCGCAGTTTATCAGAAAAGAACGAAATTTCAGGGAAACGACCGTGAATTTATCTAGAGTAGACTAAAATTAGTCTAAAAGTGATATGGGATGTTAAAATGTGGTTTTCGTCAAACGCGGGATAACTTTACAGTTATTCGTGAAGTTTAAAAGTTACGCGATTTATGCAAAAATATAGAACGTATAAGGTTAATTCCTTTATGGTCAAAGGAGGAGGGAAATATGTTTGACTTTTCCAAAAAATGTAAAAGTGTCAAAAACATATTAGAAACACAGTGCAGGAAACATTAAGCCTGGATGTAAGTAGAATTGTTTAAAACGTAAGTTTAGTTTTGTTTTGCGCTGGGCTTATTTGGTAATATTAAAAATAATAAATCTTAAAAATTCTCAAATTAATCATGAGTGATCTAAAAATTTATCTGATGCGAGGAAAATTGTCAGAGTTGATTTTCATTATGCGCGTGATGTTTAAACGGTGGACCGTCTAAAACGAAACTTTAAAACGATATTTACTTAATAACTTTTACGAAAATGATCTAACGATGGTCGAACTCTTAGGTTATTACTAAAATAATTTATCTTACGAGAATGTGGATTAGAAATTTTACGGGATGAATAGTGAAAGTGAATAGTAAATGTGAATAGTAAAAGTGAATAGTAAATTCTCGAAAATGAAAAGTAACCTAAAAATGCGGGTGGTTACAGAAAGATTACTGGAAAAGGAACTATCAAAGCAGGGCTTATCAACTTTGAGAATGTTATATATGTGAAGGAGCTTAAATTCAACTTGCTCTCCGTCTCTCAAATTTGTGATAAAAAGCATCCTGTGCTATTCACTAACACAGAATGTCTCATCCTTTCCTCTGATTTTAAACCTGTTGATGATGATATGGTAGTACTTAGAGTACCAAGGGCAAATGATGTGTATAGCTTAGACATGAAAAGTCTACATTCTTATGGAAGAGCCACATGGTTTGGTGGCTAAAGCAACATCTGAAGAGGCACATCAATGGCATAGAAGATTGGGCCATGTTAATTTCAAGAATATCAACAAACTGGTCAAAGGCAATCTAGTTGGAGGTTTACCTTCAAAGACTTACAAGAATGATCAATCATGCTTGGCATGCAAGAAGGGTAAACAACATAAAGCTTCATGCAAGAAGCTTGAGGAAAGAACTATTAGAGAACCATTGGAGCTGTTACATATGGATTTATTTGGACCTGTCTCTGTGGCAAGTTTAAATAAGAAAAAGTACTGTTTGGTTTTTACAGATGACTGCAGTAGATTCAGTTGGGTTTTCTTTTTGGGTTTTAAGGTTGATACCTTTGATGCTATTCAGACTCTTATAATAGCTCTTGAAAATCAATTGAGACTCAAGGTTAGAGGTATTAGATGTGATAATGGAACTGAGTTCAAGAACAAGCCTATGGATGACTTTTGTGCAAATAAAGGCATAAAAAGGGAGTTTAGTATTGCTAGAACACCACAGCAAAATGGTGTTGCAGAGAGGAAGAATAGGACTTTGATTGAAGCAACAAGGACAATGCTGGCTGATTCCCATCTACCTATTCAATTTTGGGCAGAAGCTGTAAGTACTACATGCTATGTACTTAACAGAGTCTCTGTCACCAAACCACAGATGAAGACTCCCTATGAATTGCTGATGGGCAATAAACCCAACATTCGTTTTATGAAGCCTTTTGGATGTCCTTTCACTATTTTAAACACCATTGATAACCTGGGGAAGTTTGATGGCAAATCTGAAGAAGGATCCTTATTGGGTTATTGCACTAACAGTAAAGGCTTTAGAGTATACAACAGAGTTACTAAAAAGATTCAAGATTGTCTTCATGTTGAGTTTTTAGAAGATCAAGACAATGAGAAAGGTAAAGGTCCTGATTGGATGTTTGATCTTGACGTTTTATCTCCTTCAATGAATTATGTACCTGTTAGAGAAGAAAATCAACCTGTGCACAATGGAGAAGATTTACAATATCTTGTTCATGGAGTTCATATTAGACCTGATGAAGATTCTGTAAGTCCAAAACAAAGTATTGATGTTCCCAAGCAAAGTACTGATTCTCCAAAACAAAGTACTATTGCACCACAATCCTCATTATCTGTTGAGGATCAATCTATTCAAGAGGAACTTAATCAGATGCTTCTTCAGGATGTATTAGCACATTCTTACACTGATGAACAAAGGAGAGCTTATGATGAGGCAAAGAAGAAGAACAAGACTACAGAGTACTCTCACAGTACTTTGGATAGTACTTTCGATCAAAGTACTGCTGCACCTGTTGACAGTACTTTAGATGATTTGGATGATCCTACCATGCCTGGATTAGAGGAAACTGATGATGAGTTTGCAGATGAAGGTATTTTCTCAGATTCAAATGAAGATGTTGATTTGACTAACTTGGATGATGCATATGGAGTTCCACAGTCGCCAATCTTAAGAATTCATAAGAATCATCCTACTTATCAAATCATTGGTCCTTCTACTTCTGGAGTGAAGACAAGACACAGAGCTAAGAATTTTTCTAAACCTCATAATGCTTTACTTAGCTTTGTCTACAAACAAAACAGGCTGAATCATAAGGACCATCAAACCTGCCTATTTACTTGTTTTATCTCTCAAGAGGAACCCAATAACATTGCTCAAGCTTTGACTAAAGAAAGCAGGGTTGAAGCTATGCAGGAAGAACTTCTTCAATTTAAACTTCAAGAAGTTTGGATTTTATGTGATCTTCCAGATGGGAAGAGAGTTATTGGAACAAGATGGGTTTTCAGAGTGAAAAGAGATGAAAGAGGCAATGTTATCAAAAACAAGGCAAGGTTAGTAGCTCAAGGCTACAGACAAGAAGAAGGTGTAGATTATGATGAAGTATTTGATCCTGTCGCAAGGATTGAAGCTATTAGAATATTTCTTGCTATTGCTTCATACATGGGTTTTCAGGTTTACCAAATGGATGTAAAGAGTGCCTTTCTCTATGGCACTATTACAGAAGAGGTGTATGTGAAACAACCTCCAGGTTTCAAAGATCCTAAACACCCAAACAAAGTCTACAAGGTGGTTAAGGCTCTTTATGGCCTTCATCAGGCACCTAGAGCTTGGTATGAGAGGCTCTCTACTTTCTTATTACAACATGGATACAGGAGAGGAGCTATAGACAAGACTTTGTTTATCAAGAGAGACAAGAAGGATATCATGTTAGTTCAAGTCTATGTTGATGATATCATCTTTGGGGCTACCAAACAGTCCATGGTTAAGGAGTTTGAGCAGCTGATGCAGAAGGAATTTCAAATGAGTTCAATGGGAGAGTTAACTTTCTTTTTGGGACTTTAGGTTAAGCAGTCAAAGGAAGGCATTTTTTCAGTCAAGACAAGTATGTTACTGACATACTTAAGAAGTTTAATTTTGATGATATGAAGGCTGTTACTACACCTATTAAATCTATCAATTCATTGGGCAAAGATGAAGATGGACAACCAGTTGAAGTCAAGCTTTACAGATCAATGATTGGCTCTCTTATGTATCTTACAGCATCAAGGCCAGATATCATGTTTGCAGTTTGTTTATGTGCAAGATATCAAGTCTCACCAAAGATCTCTTACATGAATGCCGTAAAGAGAATCTTCTGTTATCTAAAACAACAACCAAAGTTAGGGTTGTGGTATCCGAAAGAGTCACCTTTTCACTTAGAAGCTTTTTCAGATAGTGATTATGCAGGTGATAATTATGATAGAAGATCAACAACTGGAGGATGCCAATATCTTGGAAGAAGATTAGTCTCCTGGCAATGCAAGAAGCAGACAATTGCAGCAACATCATCTACTGAAGCTGAATATGTAGCTGCTGCAAGCTGTTGTGGACAAGTTTTGTGGATGCAGAATCAACTTTTGGACTATGGGTTCAATTTCAAAAATACTCCTATCAATATTGATAATGAGAGTACCATTTGTATTGTGAAGAATCCAGTTTATCATTCCAAGACCAAGCATATTCAGATTAGGCATCACTTTATCAGAGATTGCTATGAGCATAGGCTCATTAATGTGGTTAAGGTTCACACAGATGATAATGTAGCTGATTTACTCACCAAAGGCTTTGATGTTTCAAGATTCAATCACTTGGTGGTGAGTATTGGAATGATTAACTACTAAGCTACATTTGAGGGGAGGACTATAAGGTGTTAGTATAGTCCTGTGTATTGCTTGAGGGGAGGATAATTGTGTATACTTAGTTTCTATGGAGGAATTTGGCAAAGTACTGTTTTTCCTGAAAGTACTGCTTGGAAAGTACTGCTTTGGGAAAGTACTGCATACGTGGAAAGTACTGTTTGTCGTATTAAAGTACTGTTCCAACAGTTATATTGAGGGGTAATTAATGCTAACGGTTGTTTTTATTTTGGGCAGTGATTTTTTTAAATCTCACCTATAAATAACTACTTTCTGATTTTCCCTCTCATATTATTACCTTAGCATCGTTTCCATATTTTTCTCATTCTTCTTCAATTTCAATTCTTATTGTGCTTACATAATCACCAATGGTGAATCGACCTACTGTTTCAAAGCACAATATGGTAGCAAATTTAGATTGTCTGAAGATAATGAGGCGTTTCATGATATAATTGATTATCTTACTGGTTCGCCTATCAGTTATGCTCTTTTAGTAGAGCCGGATATAATTGAGCCCTGGATTCAAGAATTTTGGGCTAATGCTAATAATAACATGGAGAATGATTAATATTATATTCGATCAACAGTTGCTGGAAGAACAGTTAAGATTACTGAAGCTTCCATCCGAGAAGATTTATTATTCAATGATGAAAATGGGGCTATAAGGTTTGATAAGCAATTAACATGGGAAACTTTTGGTCATATTGGTTATGAAGGATCTTTGACTGAACAAACGTTTAGGAAACAATTATTTCGTCCTCATTGGAAATTTTTGGTTCATGAGTTGCTACATTGCATAAGTGCTAAAAGTACTTCTTGGGAGCAGTTTGGGTCTAATATAGCATCTGCTATGGTTAGGTTAGCTACGGATCGAGTTTTTAACTTCTCAAGGCTAATACTGGATGGGATGCTCTCACATATCTCCCATGGATCTACTTGGCTAATGTACCCAAGGTTTATACAGGTTTTCTTAAACAAGCAACTTACTGATGTGCCAAAACCTACAGATTTGCTGCCTGTTATTGTTCAACAATCTAAGATTTTTACTTTTATGGCTAGAAGAAGTGATCTATTTAGAGGTCCAGATACACCATTAACTACTTCTATGATGGAAGTTGTTCGGGCTGTTAGAGCTAATGATGAAGATGATGCAGCAAGTGAAAGTACTGCATCTGAAGGTACTGCACCTGCAGGTACTGCATCTGAAGGTACTGCATCTGCAGGTACTGCTTCTTCACAAGCTGCATCACAAGAAGGTACTGCATCTCCACAGGGTACTGTTTCTCCAAGTACTGAACTTCAAGAAGATGTTGTAGCTTCTCCTTCTCCATCTCCACAAGGGTCTGTTCCTGCTTCTTATTCAGAGGAACATTCACCTATTCAAGGAGATGATTCCCATACCATACCTCCTAATAAAATCATATTGGACAACTATGTTTTGACAAGGGAGTTGGTTAAGTTGAAAAAGACTACAGAGGATCAAGCCAAACAGATAAAGAAATTAAAACTGAAGTTTCGATGGCTAAAAACTTTTGTGTGGCCATTAGTTAAAGAATTTCGTGTCTGGGTCAAAACCAAGAAGAAGGAGCAAAAGCAAGCTAGGAAACACAAACGCCAAAAGGTTCATCAACCATCTTCTATCCAATTGGGGAGGAATTTAGAAGAACAGAATTTGAAAGAAGATACAGTTAAAGAAAGTGAACCTGAAAGTTCTAAAAAATCTGAAGAAAAGATCATTCAAGATACTGAGGAAAAAGTTCAAGTTCAAGGTACTGATGATCAAGGTACTGAACATCAAAGTACTGATTTTCAAGGTACTTCTAGACAAGAGGTAATAACACCAAGAGTATTGAATTTTGAAGAAGAAGCTGGTCCTTCTACAACTGTTATACAAGAAGAGGAGGAAGCTACATTCAAACCTATTCATTCTACAAGTGATGATGAATTAATTGTTATAATTTTAGGAGATTTATCACAACCTAGAGGTGGTGTTACCATTCGAGAAGTGCAAGAAGAAGAATAACAAAGAACTTCTCAACCTGCAATTGATCCTAAGGATAAAGGGAAAGGTGTTCTGGTTGAAACCAAGAAATAGAAACTAACTTTAGCAGAACTTAGAGAAATTGAAGTTGCTAGGAATGAAGCTGCAGCTAGAAAAGTTCAAGAGCAATTAAATGCTAAAGATAGAGAAGCTCAGGAAGCTCTAGAAGCTCAAAGTAGAGAAGCAGATCAAAGATTAGTGCTTTTGAAGTTGTGAAATCCAAGGATGGAGATTATATGATTTTTCATAAAGAAGATGAAAGCTTCAAAGTTTTCAAAAGGCTATGGGACTTACTGCACATTATAGATAGAGTAAATTTATTGTATTTATATCATGTGGTGAAAGCTTACTTTGAATATAATCCATTAGAAGGGATTGGTTTAGTTTTACATGGTGATCTCATAACTACATGGGAAACTGAAGAAGAGAGCACTGATGATGTTTGGAAGAATCAAGAAAGCTGGGAAATTGTTTGCTGGAGATTCTTTGAAGAGTCTGGAGTTCATGTTTTAAAGCTGGAAAATGGAACAATGATACACATGTTTGCAGAAAGAAGATACCCTCTCACAGTTGAGTTCATGAGAAGAATGCTTGAGCATGGAATGGAAGTAGAAGAGGATAATGAAACTGCTTGCATGGTTATCAATTTGTTTATCAACTGGACTACTATTCCTGAGGACGATCAATAACTGGTATGAATTTTATTTGAATAAATACTTTTTGATATATCAGTACTTTTATTCAAAGTACTGCTGATCAGACAGTACTTTCATCAAAGTACTGTTTGCAGAAATAAACCAGTTAAAAGAATTTTGAAAGAAACCTTTTGCTAAGTAATAAATATTTTAAAGGTTGAATAAATGGTTTTTGTGATGATAACATCAATAGGTTATCAATCCACCATGGTTACAAAAGGATTGACTAATCCATGAGCAAATGGCTCTGGTAAAGATATATCAAATCCATTTTTAGTTGACAACTTGCTAATAAGTTGGATGGTAATCAACTCACCATATCAGTAATTTAAAGAGTTGGCAAGCCCACAAGAAAATGGCTTGTGGTAAAGGCAGTGGAAAAACCATTATATGGTAATTAGTTCACCATTAGATAGAAGAACTAACTAGTCCAGAAGGGTACAACTTTTGGTAAAGACAAATCAAATTTGTTGATAGCTGGTGGTTTGCTAACAATCATATGGTTATCAATGTACCATGGTCTTACACTCCAAAACATTTGGCTACTCCAAAGATAATGGCTTTGGTAAAGAGATCTAAATCCATTAAATTTTCAATGATTCACTTGGAAGTGATGAGAATAGTATGCAACTTAAACTGATTAATGTACAATTTGTCATATGTTGTTGTGTTGCTGAAAAGATGGAGCTTGCTGGATGCTGCTGTGAAAAGAACAATTCTAAGAGATACTTTGACAAGCACAGACACTACAGAGATACAATCTAAAGACTAAGAAACAATCCGTTTTTAAAGATGAAGCTATTAAAGACATATTCATAGAGAAACTTGAAGTCAAGCAAGTAGAATTCAAGTTAGGGGAGGATTGTTGGGATATGAAAGTGCTGAAGATATGAAAGTACTGAAGACATGAAAGTACTGTAAGCTGAAAAGTACTAGAAACAGTCAAAGAGTCAAAGTACTGCTACAGATAAAGTCAAAGTACTGCACTATGAAGTCAAAGTACTGCAAGAACAAAAGAACTGTTATATTCGTTTATGGAAAGAATTGTATTCTATGTTTAGATTACTTGTCGTACAAGGTTACAAATTGTAAACCGACTAGGATATCCTTGAGCATATAGAAGGACTACTAGATTGGTATTAGAGGTACGATTCCAAAAAGAGTTTTAGAGTTTACGAATTCACAAGTTAATTAGTGTTTTAGAAAGAAGTTCGATAATCTTAGAGTTATATTAGAGTATCTGCATAATAAGCAGATTTAGGGTTTATAATAAAGGTTATTCTTCTTATCTTTGTTAAGTAAATTCCGCGTACTTGATAAAGATTGCTCAGTGTTTCTTTGTTAATAATTTAGGATTTATCCGAGATTATTAAACCTTAATAAGCTAGTTTAAGTTAGTTTGATTAAAGTATATCGATCCAACAATTAGGGTAAGCTGTGGGTATTGATATCGTTCTCTAGGAGAATAGGAATGCTAGTGAGAAGTTACTACGCTTATCTTGGGGTTGAGGAAGATTATTTTTTATCTTTTTATATTTTTTAAAAATTGAAAGGTACGAATCTCGGGGTATTGGATTTGGGGGGGTGGTATTTGTACCAATTACTCTACTATTATCTATTCTAATTAACTAAGATAAGGGGTAGTCTATGTCTAATTGATGTGTGCTTGTATGATGATTAAAGATGTGTTTACCTAGATGCTATTACTCCCTAGTTATCTCCTATTGATGGTTGAATTGTCACGTCCTTATTCTTAATGCGTTGTGTCTGCTAAGGTCGTAGAGTATGCGTTTTTCCCTAACTCTTTGAGACTACCTTAAGGTTATTGCCTACGAAATCTCTAGGATTCATAAACTAACTTTAAGGTTACCTTTGGATGTTTAGTCTACAATAACTCTAGGTGATTATAAACTAATGTTCACAAAGATTACTCAAGCATTAAAAACACAACGAATAACCTATCGCAATACTAGGTCAATCACAATTAAGATAAGAGACAACCAATCAATATTCAATACCTATGTTTCATAGATCTAAGCAAACACACAAGTAAATTAGCCGGACATGGAAAACATGCAAGCATACACACAAACAATTGAAGACATAATTGGATTAATGAAGTAAATCACTTATCTTGTTGTAAAATAGGGTATGGAACCCTAAGATACTGCCCAAGACAGCCAAAGTTTAGTTTAGGTTTTACTCCACAAAATTACCTCTCCTAAAACCTGAAAATTCGAATTCTATATATAGAGTTACAATATGCGACGGCGTCACTCTATAATTGTGATGCCATCGGGTCGCCGCCATTAGGTTTTCGTCTTGGCCACGTCAACTCTGTGACGGCATCACCTTATGCTCGTGACGCTGTCGAATTCATCTTATGACGCTGTCGGGATCCAAATCTAGGCCGTCTGAGTTGTGACGCCCTACTCTTTAAAACCTGGTGTCGTCAAGTGTAAAATAGCAATTTGGCTTCTGAGTCGTCACAAAGTGTGTTGCGACGGCGTCGCCATTTGGCTGTGATGCCTTCACCTTCTGTTCAAGCAGCTTGAGTGTCTTGATTCTTGACTTTGGCCATTTTCTTCATATATTCGCGCCTTTTCATCCGAACAAGTGTCATTCCAGCAATTTGCCTTCAAGAGACCTAAAAAGTGAAAAGGAACGAAATTAAGCAGTAACGGATATAAAAGTGATCGATTAAGGGCTTAAATGACCCCTCAAAAGTGTACCTTTTAAATCCTTATCACTTAAAAATGTACTTTAGGTGCTTTTCGTTTTTATGTGTCGTGACCAACATTCAAGGCAAAATAAAAGCGAGGCCATCAGGGTTTTGACAAATGTTCTTGTTGTTTTAAAAACTTGGATATGCCCTCTCCAAAATGGCATAAACCATTTATTTTATAGAGTTGTGGTTAAGTAGAAACAAATCCGTGAACATAGCCACTTGAGGCTACCGCGGTAAAAGAAAAAGGAAAAGAAAATTGTGTTTCTGACCTCAAAAACTTATAGGCTTGTTTTAAGGGTGTTGTAACATGTTTATTAGTTTATTTAGGGGACTTATAGTTTAAATTAAAGCTTAGGGTTTTAAAAATAACAAAAACCAAAAGATATAATTAGGGTGTGTGTGTTTGAGTTAGGTAAAAAGAAAAAGAAAAAAGATAATGAGTTTTGATCTTTGCTAGTAATTGGAACTTGATTATTATCATATTTAAATGTTATTAAAAGTATAAAATAGATTAAAAAGTGCTTAGGGACTTACAAATCCTATGTTATTCGATTTAGGTGAAAAACGCCCAAAGTGACTTCTAAAATAGAATAAGGCTCTCCAAGGCTTATGACTCTTGTACTAACTTCCTTCCTCCTTCTCTTGGACTTGAATATCAATGAGTGAGAGTATGTGTGAGTGTTTTTGTGTTAGAAGCAATGGGATGAGATTAAATGGTGTATGTAAATGAGTTTCCATGCCCTTCGATTTATAGGCAAAAGTTTGAAAAGTTTAATGGTTTTAAATGGCAACAAGTCTTAAGCTTTACCACCTTAGGTTGGATGTGGTTTGAAATGAAACAAGTATTGTGCTTAAAAATCATAAGTTAAGTTGGTAAATTCTATGGTTTCAAAATGAGACAAGTATTGTGTTTAGAAACCTTAAGTTAAGTTGGTAAATTCTATGGTTTCAAATTGAGACAAGTATTGTGTTTAGAAACCTTAAGTTAAGTTGTTAAATTCTATGGTTTCAAAATGAGACAAGTATTGTGCTTAAAAATCATAAGTTAAGTTGGTAAATTCTATGGTTTCAAAATGAGACAAGTATTGTGTTTAGAAACCTTAAGTTAAGTTGGTAAATTCTATGGTTTCAAAATGAAACAAGTAGTCGTTGCATGTAGAAAGTTAGACAATGTGATGTGTTTAGCCATGGTTTAAACAACAAAACACTTTCTAGAAAGAGGAGGGTAAATGGCGGTTTTAAGAGGAGGTGGAGAAGGGTATTTTAGTCATTTCACATTACTACCTTGCATGCACGTATGTTTACTTACATACTAGCTCGTGTTAGTTTGCGTTCTAGGGTAGTTTAGTTTAAGTAAAATACATATTTGAATTTTATGCATTAGATACTTGTACCACAAGCTTTAGGTACTTGTACATTAGGTTTGAAAATTATAAGAAATTCAATTTTAAGGGCTTGTGCATTATAGGTTTGTATCATGTGCTTTAAGGTAGGTTCATTGAGGGTTATAATATGATTTATATAATACTTAGTTTCTATGCATTAATGACTTGTGCATGTGCTACATTTCTATTTTTATAAAAATCATGTACATATTGATTAGGGTTTGTGATTTTATTTATATAAAATCATAGAATGGTAAGTTAGGTCTTGTAACGGGAAATAAAGTAAAGTTAGGTTTTCGTGCTTTAAAAACTTGTACACTAGGTGTAAAATGTTGTACTTTAGTATTTATGATTTAGTTGTGTAAAATCATAGTTAAAATAAACTAGGGATTCATGAAAACTCTAATAAATAACAAACGTTTAGTTTGTATGGTTAAAAATCCTAGGTTAACGAATAGCGTAAAGTAGTAAATAAAAGTTGAAAACTTTTATAGTTTAACATATAAGGATGTTTGATAATGTGAGTTACGTCACATTAGCTAGAGGTTGTGACCAAATAAATTGATAACGTTTGAAAAGAAAAAATTTTATACATAGAAAAAGGATAAGTATCATTTCGTTAGGATATTACATTAATTTAATACGAGGCGAAATTTACCGGTGGTTACATGTAGGATGGTAGGCCGTATATTTTTCTCATTTTTTTATTTTTTTTACAACTCTTTTCTCTTTTTTTCATTTTTTTAATACCTTTTTACTCTACCATCCTTTACGATAACATCAAAATATAAGGGATTTATAGGAGCATCCATACACTGGAGTTTTTATTTCACTAACACTAATTGACCCGATTTGAAAAGATCAAAACACATGGAGCATTTAATTACGTAGACAAAGGGAGTTTGAATTTATCATTCTTTCCCGTTACTCCATAAAATATTACTTTTACTCATGAGTCCCAATCGTACCAAAGCTGTGTACAAAAGATATGACTCGACTTAGCAACCATGTAAGTTAAAAGAGAAAGAAATTAATACTCCCCTGATTAGCTCGATAGGATATGTATGAAGTTGCGGTTAAATCCTCTTCCAAGAAGAATGTATAAGTACTAAGCTTCTTCCAATATGTGTTTCTTCTTCTTGTCCAATATAACCGCACACTTGATGCGGAGTGTTCGGGGTCGAGAAAACCTCCTTTTCTACGAGCAAGCTTTTCAACCCTCTAGGCAGTGAACCTAATCGTTGTAGTGTAGTATAGGGTAAGCCTCAGGGATTGATTTCGTTCTCTAGGGGAATAGGAATGCTGGAAAGAGATATATGACGAGAAGGTGGGGTTGAGGATGATTCTTTTTAGTCTTTTCTATGTTTTTTAGAAAGCAAGGGTAAAATCTCGGGGTATATGATTTGGGGGTGGTACTTCTACCGATTTCACTACTTTAACTACTTATCTAATTTTCTAATTAACTATGGATAGTTTATGCTAATTGAGGTGTGCTCGCATGATGATTATAGATGTGTTCACTTAGATACTATTACTCCCAAGTTATCTTTTATTGGTCGGTTGAATTGTCACTTCCTTTATCTTAATTGATGGGTTGTATTCCTATTAGTCGTAGGGGGTACCTATTCCCTATCTCTATGAATTGTAACTCTCCTATAGAATAAATAGGATCGACAAGTGCAAAAGCCTCTCCCCTGAATACCTTATTATCATAAAGCACAACTAACGCAATAAACACAACGATGGCCTAGGTGCACTCCTATGGCTTCTACTAATTAAGACAAGAGACAACCTAAGAACAATCAATAACTAGGTTTCATTGATCTAAGCAAACACACAAGTAATTTAGCTAGACATGTTAAACAAGCAAGCATACACACAATCAATTGAACATGGGGTAGACATAATGATAAATTGGATAAACAAACTTATCTTGATGTGTAAAAAGGGTATGGGACCCAAGAATACTGTCCAAGTCGGACTACAACTGAGTTGGGGTTTGCTCTCTAAATTTATACCTCTCTAAATACAGAAAAATCGAATTCTATATATAGATTTACAATTGCGACGGCGTCACCTTTTGCTAGTGACGCTGTCAGGTCGCCGTCAGTAAGGTTTTGTTTGGTCCAAGTCATCGTTGGGACGGCGTCACTTGAGATGTGTGACCCGTAATATTCATGCAGGAGATTATCTAAATCTTTGATCTTGGGTGTCTGGTGTAGTTTTTGTGAGTGACACCTTCCAGAAATAAGGCGTGACGTCGCTGAGTCGTTGCGTGCAGTTTTTGATCAAGTCTTCACTAGAGGGACGACGTCGCCCTTTGGATGGGACACCGTCAGGTGTAATGAACAGTCTTCGATCTTGACTTTGCCATTTTCTTCCTGTTTTTGCTCCTTTTCGTCCAAATATGCTTCATTCCAGCATTTTGCTTCCAAAAGACCTAAAAAGTGAAAATGAACGATTTTAAGCAGTAACGGATATAAAATGTGTCGATTTAGGGCTTAAATGACCTCCTAAAAACGTATGTTTTAAATCCTTATCAACACTTATAAGAAAACAAACCAAACATTCGCGTAAAATCAACGGTAAAACTATATATGACACAAAACTAAACTAGAAAGTAATTAAGATATAATGCTTGTGGAATGGATGTTTGCAGTTTTCTTTTGGAAAATTAAGAATTGGGATTTTCCAAAAATTAAAAATTACAAAGAAAACAAAACTGATATTCTTTTTCCACATTGCCTAATGTCGTCAGGTGTTTATCCAGACGACATCATGTTGTCATGACAAAAAATGGGGTCTGCTGCGTTTTTCTGAAAAAATTTACCTCATTAAAACCTGGAAAAATTTCTGCAAGACATCCATTATGACTCAATACAAGCATTTGACTTTAACAAACACACACACACACACACACACACACACACACACACACACACACACATATATATATATATATATATATATATATATATATATATATATATAATTTCAATTATTGTTAATCTCATGTTCATGTTCTTAAAAACATATGTGATCTTCCCTACACTTATCTTTTTGTAAAATACCTTTATATGAAATTAAAACGAGGTTAAAAACAAAATAGAGCATTTTCACAAAGTATAACATGAGAATAAACAACAATGAAGAAGATATATAAACACACAAACAAAATTGAAAAACAAAACAAGCAAACAATTACGCATGGGTTGCCTCCCTCGAAGCGCTTTTCTTTATTTATAATTCTTGTAGCTATACTCGAAGTCGTACCCCTACGTATCTAGGTAAACAAGTTTATCCTCAAGGATATCAGTGAGATCAAACTTATCTTTTAATTTTCTCTTAGTACGCTTAGTCGGGTATGTCTTTTCAAACTTCTCACCATTAGGATCATAGATTTTCATCCTAATGTGCCACTATCCATTCCCATCACTAGGTGGTCTATCCCAATTCCAATTGTATTTAGGCTTCTTACTTTCAACTTTCCACCAATTCATGCAAATATTAACAGGCAAGGTTCCTAGGAATTCGGTCATCTTCCTAAACACTAAAGTATCTTCGAATAGGTTCACTTTAATGTCCCTAGCCAATTGTTGTTCATGGAAAGTTGAGTTACTCACGTAGGTCTCTTTTAGATAGAAAGGTCATTGAGGGCCTACAAAGTTTCTATTGGTCCAAGGTCCATATCTAGATGGTCTCCTATCCAACATGAACTCATAAGGTATTTGTTCATCCTCATTGTAGTAGGAATGCTTCTTGACATCATAAATTGACCTATCACTCCCTTCTCCTACCACTATCTTAGACATCTTACAATCGATTATGGCACTTGCGGTAGCTAAGAATCCTCTTCCAAGTAACAATGGGCATGTAGTGTCCTTATTCATGTCTATCACATGGAAATCCGCCAAAAGAGTTAATCGACCTATGTGTACTACAATGTCCTTCATTATTCCTACCGGATACGCAATACTATTATGGGCATGTTGGTTCTATTTTACCTAGGTTAAGGCTTTTATGGAAGGACAACGGAAGGAGGTTGATGCTTGACCCTAGATCAGCTAATGTGTCGAAAACTTTGGAATTTCCAATGCCACATGAAAGAATGAATAACACGGGATCATCTAAATTCTTAGGTAATTTTGTTTGCACAAATGCGGACCCACGTTCTCATAGTTTTAGTTCTTGCTCATATTTATCTTTCATAGCATCATAGTAAGGTGCATAAGTCAAGACTTCAAGAACTAGTTTTTATTGGTAAAGCTCCTTAAACTCCTCTTCTAGAATAGATTTGGGTTCTTGATTGGTTGGTGTTTCAAGAGTTGGATGGACCGTCAACTTGGGCTGTTGGTCTTTTGGAATGGTTTGTTTGAAACACGTGCTGATGGTGTTGACCGAATGGACTTGCGGGTGCGAGGGGCATGGATACGCACTCTCCCTTGGTGAGCTAGAACACGGAGTCGATAAAATCAAATTTACTTTTGGGTTCTTAATAGTGTCACTTGGGAATGCTCCTACATCCCGGTCATTGAAGGCTTTTAAGAGGGTGTCGAGCTTGTTTGTCATCTCGCATTGTTGTTGCTTGAAATCAGCTTCAAGCTTAGTCAATCAAGCTTCTTGAGATGACATGAATTTGGACTCCATTCCTTCAAGATTAGTGGAAGTTCCGGTGTTTGGAGGGTTGTTGTAGGAGGAATGGTTTGGTTGGGACATATTGGGTGGACTAGATGAGTTGTTTTGAGGCGGGTTTGAGTTTTGGCTCCACCTAAGGTTAGGGCGATTCCTCCACGAGTGGTTGTAGGAATTTCCTAGGTTGTTTTGATTGGGCTTGAAAGTGTACCACTTATCTCCCGCTCCATCGGTACGCGTGGAGGCATAGTCAGCAAAATCTTGTTCGGGGAGTTTTGTGCAATCACGAGTGTCATGGGGACCAATACATAATTCACAAGGCAGAGTGATTTTGTTTACTTGGCGTGAAGGCTTGGGAGCTTCGTAGGAGCTCATTAGGAATTTGACTTGATCTTCAAGTTCTAGCATCCTACGATTGGAAGGTTGTGAGTCAATGGGAGGCAAGGAGATTGCCTTGATGGTTTTGGGCAACTCACGGGGGTCATTCCAACATTCATTGTCATAGAGGGCAAGGTCCTCTATTGTACCCCACGATTCTTCCGCGGTAAGTTCACTAAGCTTACCACCGACCGCTTGGTCGATGGTTTGCCTAGTGGAGAGATTGACATGATCGTAAAAGATTTAGACTTGAAGCCTAAGATCAATGCCATGATGAGGGACTCTTTGGATTAAGTCCATGAATCGAGTACACGCCTCGTAGAGAGTTTCGCCTTGACGTTGTTGGAACATCAAGATGTCATTCCTTAGCTTGGTAGTTCTCCCCGGTGGGAAAAATTGGGCGAGGTACTGTCACACCCCCCAAATTACCTGTTTTACAGCGGAATGGAATACCTTGGGGAGGACTATCATAGCATCAAAGTTACAGTTATATCGAACGACCTAAAGTGTTGTTTTGAAAATATCGTTTGATTCAGTAAAATAATCAGAGTTTACAAAACATAGGTCCCAATAGATTTCCAAGGTACCAAAATAAGTTTGTTACAATCAAACGATAGTTAAGTTCATAAAATATAGGTGAGACGCGTCGACACCGCGACTCTATGATAAGTCCACATGCATGCCATGAAGTGAGTGCCTTAGATACCTGAGATAAAACATGCTAAAAGTGTCAACACAATGGTTGAGTGAGTTCATAGAGTTTGGTTAACAAGTAAAGCTTTTAAAAAACGTTCATGCAACAAAGGCAAAGTTTTTAGTCATTTAGAATAGTCCACAAAGCAAAGGCATTGTAAATCCACTCAGTTCCAAGTTCCGCCCATACAAAACTTGCAACCTGTGTGTTCACAACCCACTGCCAAAATATGTATGTCTAATAGTTAAGTATACGTTGTCATAATAGTTCATAGTATAGCACCACGTATTTAATAATTCAGGGATGCTCCGAACATGGGGACTTTGCAATGCTCAAACAAGGGAGACTCCTTTGTCACTCGACCACCTAGGCGAGAATTATTGAGAACACTCCACCATTAAGGCAAAAATTATTGAAAACACTCCACCGACAAGGCGAGAATTATTGTGAACACTCCACCGACAAGGCGAGAATTATAGTGATGCTCCGAACAAGGGAGACTTTATACTGATGCTCCGAACATGGGAGACTCTAGGTCAAGGTCATAACACGTATGGTTCAATAAGTTCAAACAAGTCATAAGTTCGTATTTAAGTTCAAGGGTTCCATTCAAAAGTTCGTAATTAAGTTCAAGCGTTTAAGTCGAGTTCAAAAGTTCAAAATAGTCAAAGAGCTCAAAATATATCAAAAGGTTCAAAATAGTTAAAGGGTTCAATATTGTGTCAAACAAGTTCAAAATAGTCAAAGGGTTCATTATAAAGTCAAACCAGTTCAAAATGGTCAAAGGGTTCAATATTACGTCAAACATGTTCAAAATAGTCAAAGGGTTCATTATAAAGTCAAACCAGTTAAAAGAGATTACTTATATGTCAAAATGTTTTAAATCAAGTTAAAGTGTTCAAATCTATGCCAACATGTTCCTATCAAGTTAAAAGAGTTCAAATATATATGTCGAAGGGCTCAAAATCACGGAAAGTGGTTCAAATAATAGCGTTCATAACATAGTGATCAATTTAGTTCGGGCACAATCTACTTACTAGCATAAGTAGTGAAACAAAAGGGTGACAATTTCATGATAGTTCAAACAATATAGTTTAAGTTCATTTAAGTGTAAAGTAAAAGCATGACGTTGAGCATGTATCTCCCCCGAAGAGTTTATAAAACAATTAAACGAGTAAAAGTGGGGCTACGAACTCACCTGTTGCAATAGTTATGATGACAAAGTGGATGCACAGAAATGAGACGCAACTCTCTAACCGCGACCTATTATGAATGATATGATATAATATAAGTCATGAAACAATATCGTGCATGCAAACTCATATGATATCCATACCACTTGTGCAGTTTTTAAAATAAAGTTTATCTTCGAAATATACGTTTATGACATCTCGTCATATTATAAAATACTTTACAAGTATTTACGTTGAAACAACCTCCTACGATAGTCGTTTAGTGATTTATCAAGAATTTATAGCTTTTCGTCGCAAAATAATATACTTTGATAATTTGTGAAAGTGACTAAATGACCTCGAAAAGCTTGTCGTAAAACAGTGAATATCGAGTGTTAGGAAACAAACTCAATGGTTTTGGAAAGCTTGTAGCATTATCTAAAAGTCTTAGCTTTTAAATTTTCATCATAGAGGTCTCGATCATGGAGAAAAACATGGGTAAAGTAGGGTACTTGTACCAAAAATATAGTTTAAAGGTAGTTTTCGGCAAAGTTTGAGTGACCGTACTTTATTCGTTAGAACTCCGTTTGACGAACGGTTGAACATTTTGGAAAATAGGATAGGCGAAATTACTTTTACTAGAAGACATCATTTAATGAAAAGTATTCTATCGATGTTAAAAACGACCCTCAACATGGTCATTCGCGGCCGATATTTTTGGCTATTGGAAAATATATTAATTATGCTTATATGAAATAGTTACGACAACCTTGTTTAAACGTGTGTAATTTAATCGTTACAAATCCGTTTTATATGTTTTATATGTCCTTAGCTTCGTATTAAAGTATACTAATATATTTTTGATAAATCGACTCCTTTAATAACGCTTAAGACTCATTTTTGACTCGTAAAAGTTTGGGACAACATGCTGAATTTTCTGAAAATATAGTTTTCGTCGTTAAACTTGAAAATATCATAACTTCTTCATTATAACTCCGTTTTAACCCATTCAAGCGGCCACGTTTTCGTTTAAAAGTATATTTTCTGAATATCTAGCCCAAAATTTTTTACAAACTGTCGAAATTTCCAGAATTAACAAAAATGATCAGACCCTTATATATTGTTGTCGAAATGGATTTTTCTCGCGTAATACTTATTCTAACCACTTCAAACCAACGCCAAAGATATTCTAAACCTACCATACACCTTCTTAGGGTGTCATGGGTTCCTAGACATCATCAAAAATGATATGTTTCAAGGGATAATTATAGAATGATATATATTCATTAATAGTACTTAAAAACAAATAAAGTGGTATAGATAATCATATAACTTGCATGATTTCCTCAAGCATGATACAAATGACCAAAGTATGAATATGGAAGATAAAAATAATCATGAAATGCTTACTAGTGAAGTGATGAGGTTTAAAGAACAAGGGTTTTTCCTAATTACCATAGGTTTTTATTTCAAAACCTAAATAGAAGTATTCTAGGGTTTAGATGATCACTTGCTCTTGAAAAATAAATGTTTCTTCCTTCCTTCTTGCTCTTGGCCGAATTTTAGAGGTATAATGGGAAAGAATTTCTTTTACTTCACCTTTGCTATGTGTAGAACTATGTGTTTTTAGTTTATGATAATAATTGATGTAAGTTAATATCTTGTATATTGCATAGGTGTACATGGAAGTATCAAAGATCAAATTGATAACATGTTGTGTCATCCCATTTTGGTCGACAAGATGAAAAGAAAATGGAGGTGATGTGTTTGTTAAAGTAAATGTATAAATGTATATATATAGTTGGCAAGTTGTAAGCTAAAATAGATATTTGAGGTAGCGTTAGCTAGAAATAAATTTTAACGGAACAAATTAAAATATATCAAAGTCGTAAAAATTATAAAAATACATTTCTTACAAAAATTTAGTGAAATAATAATTATCGAGTTGAATTTATGAAAACCGTCGTAAATATTTATATATAACAATTTATATACAAAATAAATTTAAAACACCGGGTAAACTAATAATATAATGTTTATAGTCTTAAAATGGGTATAAAAATATATTAGGATTATTTTTGGAAGTGCCAGATCAAATATTCAAAATAAATGATTACGCGATCGCGTTTATTTAATAAGAAAATAAATGTTTAATGAAAAATGCAAATTCATGCATTAACTAATATGATGATGACGTTACTAATGATATGTAGACTAATCCTAGTCTATATGAAATGTCCTCGATGATATGTTCATGAATTCGCAGCTAAACCATTAAGGTTATGCGAATTTGATACTCGTAAACCTAGTTTACGATAAATGATGAATAGTGAATCATGAATAGTGTTTTGTGAATAGTAAAATTTTGAAATACGTTCTCAGAATATCAAATCAACTTCAAAAATGATGAATAGTAAAATGATGAATAGTAACCGATGAATAGTAAATTCCTAAGATGAATAGTAAATTTGAAAAATGACCGGAAATTGAGAATTGTGATATTCTTCCCCGGTTAGAGGAATCACGTCCTCGTGATTCGATTATTGATACTATGGTCCGAACCGCGACAAGGGTTCTAAAAGTTTATGCTCGCATATGGTCTAATTGATTATGTCAATGCTCATGCATATGGGTTCCTCGTCCAACTAGGTACGTTCTCATGCTATCGTGACCATATCCCATTTTAAAGATACGCTCTCTTATTGTTAGGTTTTATGAAGCAAGCTTTCCCATTCTCGAGCAAAACTCTCAAAAGACTTTTAGGTAACCGATTTTTACTTAATCCCACAACTCATCAAACAAGAACTGTCATACGATTAGGCTAAATCAGTTTAGGTAACAACTTGTTTCTAGCTTGATCTTTGCAACTCATCAAACAAGAACTGTCACTCGGATCAAACTGGAAACAAGTGGTTTGAAGAAAATCTTTTGAAAATTTGGCTCGATTACGGAATAGCTTATACATATGAGACTACTACTCCCTTCATTGCATGATTCTTCCGGAATTAGACATAGGTGATCAGGCTATGTATAATTTAGGAATAACTATGCAATGCTTGGACTAATTGACTCATATGATGTTTGGTGTTAAGTCATGAATCCGCATGTATAATGAGTATGCACTTATAATGATATGATGAGATGCTATGATGGTGTAGTTATAGTCTAGGGTCAATGATGCAACCTAGTTCTCTATAACCGATGCTCTGATATCAATCTGTCACACCCCCAAATTACCTGTTTTACAGCGGAATGGAATACCTTAGGGAGGACTGTCATAGCATCAAAGTTACAGTTATATCGAACGACCAAATAATCAGAGTTTACAAAACATAGGTCCCAATAGATTTCCAAGGTACCAAAATAAGTTTGTTACAATCAAACGATAGTTAAGTGCATAAAATATAGGTGAGACGTGTCGACACCGCGACTCTGTGATAAGTCCACATGCATGCCATGAAGTGAATGCCTTAGATACCTGAGATAAAACATGCTAAAAGTGTCAACACAATGGTTGAGTGAGTTCATAGAGTTTGGTTAACAAGTAAAGCTTTTAAAGAATGTTCATGCAACAAAGGCAAAGTTTTTAGTCATTTAGAATAGTCCACAAAGCAAAGGCATTGTAAATCCACTCAGTTCCAAGTTCCGCCCATACAAAACTTGCAACCTGTGTGTTCACAACCCACTGCCAAAATATGTATGTCTAATAGTTAAGTATATGTTGTCATAATAGTTCATAGTATAGCACCAAATATATATAAATTCAGGGATGCTCCGAACATGGGAGACTTTGCAATGCTCCAACAAGGGAGACTCCTTTGTCACTCAACCACCTAGGCGAGAATTATTGAGAACACTCCACCATTAAGGCGAGAATTATTGAGAACACTCCACCGACAAGGCGAGAATTATTTTGAACACTCCACCGACAAGGCGAGAATTATAGTGATGCTCCGAACAATGGAGACTTTATAGTGATGCTCCAAACATGGGAGACTTTAGGTCAAGGTCATAACACGTATGGTTGAATAAGTTCAAACAAGTCATAAGTTCGTATTTAAGTTCAAGGGTTCCATTCAAAAGTTCGTAATTAAGTTCAAGCGTTTAAGTCGAGTTCAAAAGTTCAAAATAGTCAAAGAGCTCAAAATATATCAAATGGTTCAAAATAGTTAAAGGGTTCAATATTATGTCAAACAAGTTCAAAATAGTCAAAGGGTTCATTATAAAGTCAAACCAGTTCAAAATGGTCAAAGGGTTCAATATTACGTCAAACATGTTCAAAATATTCAAAGGTTCAATATTAAGTTAAAAGAGATTACTTATATGTCAAAATGTTTTAAATCAAGTTAAAGTGTTCAAATCTATGCCAACATGTTCCTATCAAGTTAAAAGAGTTCAAATGTATATGTCGAAGGGCTCAAAATCACGGAAAGTGGTTCAAATAATAGTGTTCATAACATAGTGATCAATTTAGTTCGGGCACAATCTACTTCCAACATTCTAGGGTTTAGATGATCATTTGCTCTTGAAAAATAAATGTTTCTTCCTTCCTTCTTGCTCTTGGCCGAATTTTAGAGGTAGAATGGGAGAGAATTTCTTTTACTTCACCTTTGCTATGTGTAGAACTATGTGTTTTTAGTTTATGATAATAATTGATGTAAGTTAATATCTTGTATATTGCATAGGTGTACATGGAAGTATCAAATATCAAATTGATAACATGTTGTGTCATCCCATTTTGGTCGACAAGATGAAAAGAAAATGAAGGTTATGTGTTTGTTAAAGTAAATGTATAAATGTATATGTATAGTTGGCAAGTTGTAAGCTACAATCGATTTTTGAGGTAGCGTTACCTAGAAATAAATTTTAACGGAACAAATTAAAATATATCGAAGTCGTAAAAATTATAAAAATATATTTCTTACAAAAATTTAGTGAAATAATAATTATCGAGTTGAATTTACGAAAACCGTCGTAAATATTTATATATAACAATTTATATACAAAATAAATTTAAAACACCGGGTAAACTAATAATATAATTTTTATAGTCTTAAAATGAGTATAAAAATATATTAGGATTATTTTTGGAAGTGCCGGTTCAAATATTTAAAATAAATGATTACGTGATAGCGTTTATTTAATAAGAAAATAAACGTTTATTGAAAAATGCAAATTCATGCATGAACTAATATGATGATGACGTTACTAATGATATGTAGACTAATCGTAGTCTATATGAAATGGCCTCGATGATATGTTCGTGAATTCGCGGCTAAACCATTAAGGTTATGCGAATTTGATACTCGTAAACCTAGGTTACGATAAATGATGAATAGTGAATTTCTCCGGGAATGAATAGTGTTTTGTGAATAGTAAAATTTTGAAATACGTTATCAGAATATCAAATCGACTTCAAAAACGATGAATAGTAAAATGATGAATAGTAACTGATGAATAGTAAATTTCCGAGATGAATAGTAAATTTGAAAAATGACCGAAAACTGAGAATTGTGACAGAAACAAGTGGTGAGATCATCCCAACTTGAGATGGATCCTGCGGGAAGTCGCTCAAGCCAATTATTAGCTTGGTCCCGTTGAGAGAATAGGAAAGACCCAAGCGCGTGGTATCCCGTGTGGTAGCATCAAGGGCAATGGAGTCAATGATTTTTAGGAAATCCTTGAGATGTTGATTAGGATTTTCGGAACGAATTCCATGAAATGCACATCCGTTTTGCACCAGCCAGATGGTGTCGGATCGTAGGGCCGTAGTGTGAACTTGAAGTGGGAGCTCAATGGTGTTCCTATAGCCTTGGTGGGTCGTGTTAATACAAATAAACCGTAAAAACATTTATTAAATATTTAGCGATCTCTTTGTGTTTTGTTGATAACAAATATAATGTTATCATAAGTAAAATTATAAGTATACATGTTATTTTTGTACGGCATTTACATATAGTCATTTAATACAAATTGTTGTAATAAATCATTTATAGTAATAGTTTATTAGGATGGGTAAAAACCACAACCAATGACCCATGGTATTAACCCATGATCCATCGACTAGATGAATTGCATCTATTAGATACATTGTATCTAAATAAATAACCATGGACCAACTCATAACCCATGACCCATAACCCAAAAACCCATGGGCAAAGAGGAGCGTCCCACGGATCCCTAGAGTTACACTAGACGGATCCCTTAAGGAAGGGATCCGTGGGATCCGTGCAACAGTGGCAAGATTTTGCCTATAAATAGAGAGTCATTTCTTCATTTTTACTCACCCCTCTTCTTACTAATTGTCTCATATATTCTTACACTCTTATAACAAAAGATCACTTGATCTAGAGAGTTATTCTTCTTTATTCTATTATGATTCTAATATAGGTCCTTCTCTAAGGCGAGATCACGAGCATCCTACAAGTCATCCAAGAAAGGGATCCTTGATTGATTTGTTACTCCACCAGATTTCTGTAGCAAAGATCTTGTACTTGATATTTCACATATTTGTTGTGTAATAGTCGTGTTGGTTTGGTCCTCCGTGTTACGGACTCGGTATTTAGCTTTGTACCTGAAAAAGGTGTAAGCAACGTTGTGAAGGCTTCTCCGCCAAGTTGAAGGAGTTTTTTGACATAGTGCTTGAACTCTCGAGTAGGTGACTCGGGGAGTGGAGTAGGGCAAGGAAGGTGTCCTTGTAGCCGAACCACTATAAATCGGTTGTGTCATTTCTATCCCTTACTTTACTTTCCTTACTTGCATTACTCTTAGATCTATACTTTATCTTCATCCATAAGATTTCACATAACATCGAATATAAAGTTTTTGGAAACTAACTTAAAATCGGCAAAACTATTCAACCCCCTTCTAGTTTTCCACAATTGGCATCAAGAGCTAAGTTTATAAAAGTTTTAAAGTAAACCGTATTTAAAAAACTTTTCGATCACTATAGGTTCTGAAAATTACAAGGAAGGGCAATCCATGCAACGACCTCTACTACTTGAAACTAATGGTTTTATATATTGGAAAAACATACTCGAAACGTATGTGAAGTCTAAAGATATTGATCTTTGGTACATCATTGTTGAAGGCAATTTTGAAGCCACTGCAAAAGATGAAAATGGAATTTTGGTTAACATACCTCATGATAAACTCACAGATGAAATTAAGAAAAAGCTTTCCAAAAATAGTGAAGCTAAATTGGTTTTATATAATGCTTTACCCAAAAAGGAATTCGAAAGAATCTCCATTCTTAAAACCTCTAAAGAAATTTGGAATTCTTTAGTTGTAACTCTTCAAGGTAATCAACAAGTGAAAAACAATAAAATAGATTTATTTGTTCAACAATATGAACAATTTTCAATATCGGATGAGGAAACTATAGATCATTCTTTTGCTAAATTCAATACTATAATTACATCTTTACAAGCACTTGATGAATCTTTCTCTAGCCGTAATCATGTTAGGAAATATCTAAGGGCACTTCCATCCAAGTGGAGATCTAAGGTGACGACAATTGAAGAATCAAAAGACTTGACAATCCTCACCCTTGATGAACTCATAGGCAATTTAAAGGTCTATGAGCTTGTTCTTGCTAAAGATTCTGAAGCCTCAAAAGTGAAAGAGAAGCACAAATCTCTTGCCCTTAAAGCCAAGAAGGGCTCAAGCGATGAAGAGAACTCCTCTTCGGATAGTGATGACGAGGAGTTTTCCATGGCGGTAAGGGCCTTCAAAAATTTCTTTAGAAGAAAGGGAAGATACGTCAAACAACCGTATGACGACAAGAAAGGATTCCGGAAAAGCAAAGAGGACGAGAAAGCAAGGGATGATCGCGCTTGCTTTAAATTTGGGGACCCAAACCACTTTATTAGTAAGTGTCCCAAACGTGATGATCAAAAAGCATTCGTGAGCGGTTCGTGGGGAATGAGCGAGGAGGGAACGAGGAAATTTGTCTCATGGCAAATGACGAGGTATGTCACGAATAATATAGTAGCTCATCATTAGATGATGACTCTTTGCAAAATGAATACGATAAACTTTCAAAATTAGTTTAAAAGTAATCAACAAAAACAAGTTTTTGAAAAACCAAAACCAACATTTAGAAAAGGAAGTCATAGAGTTAAAGGCAAAATTAAAAAGTCTAGAAAAGGGAAAGATAGCAAGTGGCGAATGTAAACTTTGCGTTCAACTTCAAACACTAGTTGATCACCTAGACTCTAAGATTGCTAGAATGAACACTAATACCTTAGATATGATATTGGATAGTGTTAAAACAGGAAACAACCAAAAAGGTCTAGGTTTTCAGGAACTTAATGCGTCAACTAGTGAAAATAAAGAAACACAATTCGTAAAGGCACTAGAAAAACAAGCCACTGTAGGCACGGATCCCACGGATCCCACAAAAAGGGAACCGGCTACTGTACAACCAGTGATGAGGAACCATCCGTATACTACCTTCTTTATTTTTGACTCTTTAGTTTCTTAATATATTTAATTTTATTCTTAGACTTTAGAAATTCCTTGTCATAAATCACAACTATAAATGGGACCTAGAACTTGTTGCTAAGAAGATGATCAATATATGAAAGTCATTTTCTCCTTACCACAAGTGTGTGTGTTAGTGCGTGAATTTACCTAATTATCGGTATTCTTTTGAATCAACGATAGTTGGAAGATTGTTTCTGGTATTCATTTGAATCAACAGACTCAATTTGTTATCTTGTTATTTAGTCTACATCAACCAGGGATCCGTGGGTCTGCTGAAGCAAACAGTGGTAATAATTTAGCTTCTTCATCTAGAACTGATTTTGTTATTGTTAATAATAAGAAACCAACTCATGTTACCATTAGACAACCACCTCCAAGACAAAATTAAAGTTTCTCAAGAAACAAAGGTCCATCATTTTCAAAACCGAACACATCTAGGAGACCTAAAAATGTTTATCCGAGAAGTAACCATCAAATGGGATGGAATCCAAATATGTGAAATGGCTTTCCATTTCAAAACTTTGCACCAGGGAACACATTCTTACCTTATCCATATATGTCTAACATGAACGGAATGTTTAACACTAATGGACCCATGAAAAAATGGGGACCAAACTTTTGAGTTAATTGTTTTCTTAGGTATGCTTAAAGGTCGACCTAGATCCGGATGAATGGATCAAGGATAGCGGGTGCACGAGGCACATGACCGGCAATAAGGATTTGTTCTCCACATATGAATCCTCAAATGGAGGAAATGTGGTATTTAGAAATAGCAAAAGTAAAATCATCGGTAAAGGTACGATTTCTAACAAATCTCTAACCATCAACGATGTGTGTCACGTAGAAAACCTAAACTTTAATCTCTTAAGTATAGGATAAATATGTGACAAAAAGTGCAACGTACTTTTTAACGAAACCGGTAGTAAGATACTGAAAAATGGTATCACCATAGGTAGAGGAATTAGGAAACATGGAGTCTATGTCATTAAAATTGGTAATGAACCTAAATACAAACTTTGTCTTACTTCTATGGATGATACTTCGACCTTATGACATCGAAGATTGGGTCATGCCAACATGCGACTTCTTCAATCGCTATCATCCAAAGATCTAGTAAGAGATCTACCAAAACTAAAATATGAACATCACTTTTGTGATGCTTGTAACGTAGGAAAACAAGTCCATGCTAGTCACAAAGCTAAAAATTTAGTCTCTACAACTAAGTGTCTAGAATTACTACACATGGATTTATTTGGTCCATCCGCTATCCAAAGTTATGGAGGTAACTACTACACTTTGGTTATAGTGGATGACTACTCTAGGTACACATGGACTAAATTCTTAAAGAACAAAACTGAATGTTCAATAACTTTAAAATATCAAGTAAGAAAATCCAAAGACAATTAGGAAGTCCTATAGTGTCTATTAGAATGGATCATGGTAGGGAATTCGATAATGAAGTGCAATTTGGAGCCTTTTGTGACGCTAATCGTAAAATTTGATGAGAGTCCACCCAAACCTACTCTACCTCTTGTCGATGACGAGATTGTCGAAAGTGAAGCCATTGTAATAAAGAAAAAGATAAATGAAGAAGAAGAAACTTTAAATGATGAAATCATAAATATTAAAGAGTCCAAAGATCACCCCATAGATAAGGTCATAGGAAAGTTAAATGAAAGAACCTTAAGGTCTCAAGTATATACCAAAGTAGCTTATTTTGTTTTATCTCAACCATAGAACCTAAGAATACACAAGAAGCCATAAAAGATGAAAGTTGGGTAATGGCTATGCAAGAAGAGTTAAATCAATTTGTTTCTAACGATGTTTGGACACTTGTCCCTCCACCTATAATCAAACCATAATAGGAACAAAATGGGTATACAAAAACAAGTTAGATGCAAACGGTGTAGTGTCTAGAAACAAAGCTAGACTCGTTGCCCAAGGGTAAAATCAACAAGAAGGAATAGACTTTGATGAGACCTATGACCCCGTGGCTAGATTAGAGTCTATAAGAATACTTCTTGCTTATGCTTGTGCTAATGATCTTAAGCTTTATCAAATGGATGTCAAAAGTGCTTTTCTAAATGGTTTTATTAATGAAGAAGTATATGTAGCTCAACCTCCGGGCTTCATCGATTTTGAAAAACCTAAACATGTGTACAAGTTAAAGAAAGCCTTTTACGGTCTTAAACAAGCTCCAAAAGCTTGGTATGATAGACTCAAGTCATTCTTAATCAAACACAACTACACCATGGGGCTAGTTGATAACACACTTTTTACTAAGAAAAAAGAGTCACATATAATCATTGTTCAAATATATGTAGATGATATTATATTCGGATCTACTTGTCAAGACATGTGTGAAGATTTCTCTAAAATCATGCATGACGAGTTTGAGATGAGTATGATGGGAGAACTTAGCTTCTTTCTTGGTCTACAAATCAAACAAGTAGAAGATGGTATTATCTTTAACCAATCTAAATACATTAAGGAGATGTTAAAGAAATTCGGTTTAGAAGAGTCAAAACCCATTAGGACACCAATGTCATCCGACACTAAACTCACAAAAGATGAAGATGGCGAATCCGTTGATAACACAAAGTATCATGGCATGATTGGTAGTCTTCTCTACCTCACGGCTAGTCGTCCGGATATCATGTTTAGTGTTTATCTATGTGCTAGGTTTCAAGAAGATCCTAAAACATCACATCTAGAAGCCGTCAAAAGGATATTTAGGTACATTAAGGGTACGACTCAATTAGCATTGTGGTATCCTAAGGGTACGGGGGTAGAAACAATTGTATATGCAGATTCTGACCATGTAGGTGATTATGTTGACCGAAAAAGTACTAGTGGGGTATGTACTTTTATGGGATGTTGTTTAACATCTTGGTTATCAAAGAAGCAAATGGCATTGGCCATATCAACAACCGAAGCCGAATATGTCTCCGCAGGCAAAGCATGCCAACAAGCACTATGGATGAAACAAGCGTTAGTTGACTACGACATTCATCTAAGTGACATAGCCATTCTATGTGACAACAAAGGTGCCATCAACTTAAGCAAGAATCCGGTATTGCATTCTCGCACCAAGCATATAGAGATTCGTCATCACTTCTTAAGAGACAATGTTCAAAAGGGGAACATCTCTATTGAGAAGGTATCGTCCAAAGACAACATAGCCGACGTCCTCACCAAACCGTTGAATCGGGAACAATTCAACCTACTTCGTCTAGGTCTTGGTCTCATGGAACAATCGTCGTAATTTGCTTTTAAACTCTACAAGGTATGTAAACACTAGCCTTCTTCTTTCTGAGTCTAGGATCTCTATTTCACGCATAACTCACAAGCAATACGGGAATTTTCAAAACCCAAGATAAGTTTTTACTTATAACTCGTACTTTCATAGTCTTCTCTTATTTTTCAAGACAAGTACCTCTTGCAAACACGTAATTGCATACCTATTTTTTAAGGAATAAACGTTTTATTCACACAAAGAAATCTCTTTTTTAAGTGTTTTCTAAAAGGATACCTTTTCCCATATCACTTTCATAAAAGCCATTTCTCACGTCTAGGATAAATTGCTTTTTCATTATTAATACAAAGTAAAAACCCGTTTTCATTGCATCTCATGTCTTTTGAATGCTAAAGAGAACACATAACTAATATGTATTTTCGGGTACATTCATTTAAGCAAAAATGAATTAGGAGCAGTCAGGTTATCTCACATAATAATGTGCTTTTTCACTTCTAGTTTGTTTTTCTTTTCTTTTTAGGAGTCGAGATAACCGAAACTCCAAATGGTTTGCATATAGGCACACACTAGGCACAAATGTTTCCATAAGGAAAATTTTGAGCTGCCTGAATCACCAGTACCACGGATCTCAGCCTTAATATTGGACGGATCCCTAAAGGGAAGGATCTGTGGGATCCGTGAGACAGAAGCTAATTGTATCTTCTATTTTTCTCACTTTGGATGAAAACTTCAATATTTTCATCTTTTTTTTTATTTTTGTTGGTGTATGTTACTTAATGCTTGTGTTCTCATGATCACATGCCTTAAATTCATATCTAATCATTAGATTTTAATCCACATTTTGGGTCAAGCATTCATTACAATGCATTATTTTTCTATAAATAGGATTCCCAAAATGCTTGCATATTCATAACACTCAACCTCACAAACAAACATCATCATGTCACCCAAAAGATCTTCCAACATAGATGAATCACCTAGTGCAAACAATCCCTTTCAAGAACTCCAAAATTTTGTCCTCCCACTTTCCAAAATACCATAACCAAAATCTAGGAAATCCGCATGGATTAGCATCCGACCTTGTTGCTTAGAAAAACCATCTTCAAATGGTTCATCACCAACCACTCATACACCACAAGATGCTTCCATTATAGCACCTCCTTCATCACCAACAAGTACACCAACTTCATCTCCCATAAAATCCCCACCTAAGGTCACTCTTTTGGAACTCCTTAAGACTCCAACAAGATCTCAACAAACCAAGCAAAAAGAACTAGTATTTTTGACACCTCCAACTTCTCCAAACACAACGTTCAAAGACCTTGAAACCTCACCACCTTTAGCTCCCATTGCGTTACAAGAACATCTAGGTTCTTTTCCACCACCACTTCCAAACATTTCGGACTTTGATCCGTATTTTCCAACTTTTCCACCACAACTTTCGCATCTCACAAATCAAAGTAACCCGGGAAACTTCCTCACTCATTACCCACATCACTTACATTGTGAACATTGCCAATCCACTAGGGATATTGCAATAGAAATTAGGGAAGAAATGCGAGTCATACTTAATCTCATACTTGATCGCATCAACATCATTACTCACCAAAACATCCATCCATAACCTTATGCAAGCATGGAAGGAATCATCTTTATTACTTTTAGTATTTCTCTTTTGAGTCATTTTTTTGAACAAGTCTTGTTCTTACTTTTACATGCTTGTATGTGGCATAAATACCACTACATTTTGTTGTTTTATTACAAGGCCTTGTTTACATACCTTGGCTCCCAATCTTGATTCTCGTCAATCACAAGATTATTTATGCATGTAACCCTTTATTTGTAGGATTTTTTTTACTCACTTGACGCCCGATTCTAGGTGGAGCTACCGTCAAGGGGGAGTTAGAGATACATGGACTATTTTTCCATATTTTATTTGTTCGGTCGGGTAACGACAAATAGGGGGAGAAGAAGCAAAACTTAGGCTTTCAAAACATACATCTAATCTTAAGTTTTACTCATCATAACATTATGTTTTGTCATCAAGAAAAAGGGGGAGATTGTTAATACAAATAAACCGTTAAAATGTTTATTAAATATTTAGCGACCTCTTTGTGTTTTGTTGATAACAAATATAATGTTATCATAAGTAAAATTATAAAGATACATGTTATTTTTGTAAAGCATTTACATATAGTCATTTAATACAAATTGTTGTAATAAATCATTTGTTGTAATAGTTTATTAGGATGGGTAAAAACCACAACCCATGACCCATGGTATTAACCCATGATCCATTGAATAGATGCATTGCATCTATTAGATAAATTGTATCTAAATAAATAACCATGGACCAACTCATAACCCATGACCCACGACCCATAACCCAAAAACCCATGGGCAAAGAGGAGCATCCCACGGATCCCTGGAGGTACACTAGACGGATCCCTTAAGGAAGGGATCCGTGGGATCCGTGCAACAGTGACAAGATTTTGCCTATAAATAGAGAGCCATTTATTCATTTTTACTCAACCCTCTTCTTACTAACTCTCTCATATATTCTTACATTCTTCTAACAAAAGATCACTTGATTAAGAGAGTTGTTCTACTTTCTTCTATTATGATTCTCATATAGGTCCTTCTCTAAGGCGAGATCACGAGCATCGTACAAGTCATCCAAGCAAGGGGTCCTTGATTGATTTGTTCCTCCACAAGATTTCTGTATCAAAGATCTTGTACTTGATATTTCACATATTTGTTGTGTAATAGTCGTGTTGGTTTGGTCCTCCGTGTTACAGACTCAGTATTTAGCTTTGTACTGGAAAAAGGTGCAAGAAACGTTGTGAAGGCTTCTCCGCCAAGTTGAAGGAGTTGGTTGACATAGTGCTTGAACTCTCGAGTAGGTGACTCGGGGAGTGGAGTAGGGCAAGGAAGGTGTCCTTGTAGCCGAACTACTATAAACCGGTTGTGTCATTTCTATCCCTTACTTTACTTTCTTTACTTGCATTACTCTTAGATCTATGCTTTATCTTCATCCATATGATTTCACATAACATTGATGAGTGGCCTTTTACTCGTCATTTTAAGCCTGAATTACCCACAAAAAACATCTAAAAACACGGTAATATAACCAATTATACTGCACATATCTTTGGAATGTGTTTTTATGTGTTTCAGGTGCAAAGGATCGAAAACAGGGCAAAAATGAACAGAATTGAGCTAGGAATGGAAAAGTGCTTTGCGGACAGAGCCGGGAAGATGATTTTCTACATTTTCAGAGCCCGAGATACATTTTGGGAATGAGCTTGGGAATCAGACTCAAAAACCTAACCTAAACTTAAAATTACCATTTTACCCTTCTACCCGAACCCAAGTTACCAGCCAAAACCACTCACCCCAAATCCCTTGTCTTCTTCCTCTCCTATCACTCTCGAACACTGATAACCAAGCTCATCCCTCCCCCACAACCCACATGGCCAACTCCCATGTTGGCAATCCGAATCACCCTCAATTGATATAAAAAAGGGGACGACTAAGATTCACCCTTAGGCTCCAATCTAGAATGGATGGCTGAGATGATATCCAAGAAAGCACAAATTGTCTCATTTGCCTCATTTGTCTCAGCAAACTAGCGCAGCTCAAGCAAATTGGATGACCCCTAGAATTAGCATAAATAGATGTTCATTGTAGCCTTTCAAAGGCAGCAGGTTTTTAATTTAAAAATAGTGTTTAGTTTTCAATTCTGAATTGTACTTGTGTTTTTAGTTAATGAAAAAGTTTTTCTAGTTAAAGTTTGTTTCCTATTTTATATTCCTACAAGCTCTAAGATAAGCACTTATTCAAAAAGTGCTTATCTCATTATCAAAACTGTTTTTATAAGTCAGTTTAAGTAGTATGTTGGTTTTTGACAAAAAAAATGTCAGTTATGTTTTCTAAAAATCAGTTTCATAGCTTTATCACCCTATTAAGGGGTGTTTGGCTCAAACCCATTTGAAGTCTAAATATGCATTTGTACCCACTTTGACTTTTAAAGTCAAAGTCCATTTATGGTTTTCAAGTTAGTTTTAAAATTCTTAATTTGTTTTATCAAGTTTTGAACAATTTTGGTTAGTAAAAATATAGTTTCTGTCAAAAAAACTTTGCACAGAATAGCAGCTTAAGCTGTTGTTCCAAGGGCTTTTTCAAGCTTGTTTAGCCATCAAAACTTTTCCCAACCTGCTTTTCCTACATCCTCATATACCCACCTTAATGTGTCTTTAGTTTATTTGCACCTAGGATGTGGAGTTTGATAGACTCCATGGACCATTTAGAGCGCTAGGGTTCAACAATAACAATGATAATAAACTTAGTACGCAGCGGAATAAAACAAATCAATGTTATTGACACAAGGTTTCTTTCAACATCACCACCAATTATTATTATACGAATAATAATGTGCTACCTAAATGTAACAGGAATCAAAGACTTGATCTTGGAGGTTAACTAACACTAACTAACCCTGGACGTGTATAGGAACACGTCTAGATAACTAAACTACTAACTAAACTAATAACCTAGGAGTTTACAATAAACTACATGCCCTAGGTTACACACACACACCTTTAGTCGACTACATTATGGAAGACATGTATATAAAACCTACACCCCATGTCCTCTTTATATACTAGAGGATTAGAGTTTACAAATCTCTACTAAGGACTAAATAATAAATCTTCTTTTGCAAGCAAGTCCCTCCATCATTTTGTAGGTTTCCTTCTTTTCACTTTAAGTCCTTGATGTTTCATTCTTTATTATTTTCTATCAACAAATCAATAAACCCAACAATCTTCCCCTATTTGGTGATGACAAAACAAACACGGTTCTTGTACGAACTTCCATAGATGAAGTAGCAGAAGTTGAGATAATTAAATCTCACCATGAATGAAACATTCTTGTCTTCCCCTTAATCCATGCCATGCCACTCCAACATCTCTTCCCCTTTTTGTTATCAACAAATAGAGAATGTAAGCAGTAGAAACTTCCCCTTGAGTGGTGCATGAACATCAATTGATTCTTTAAATCTGTAAGCTCCTTGTAATGATCACTTGTGAAGAAAACTAAATATAACAAATTTGATGAAGAAGTAAAATAACCCAAACTTGTATCTTATGTCTTGTTTATCCACATGACGTTGAACTTATACTGCTAACCAAAAATACAAGTAGATCGCAACCTCTTGACAAAATCCTCATCTTCAATGAGACACTGAGCACTACAATGTAACTCCTTTAAGTGATAGTTAACTAGGTCTTCATCCATCCACCCCTTGACCTATGAAAACTAGATTTTGCAAGTCTTCATCAACATCTTTTAAGCATGAACAAGTTATCTACAAAGTGTAACACACACTTTGAGATATGATAAGAACACAAACCTGTAAAACTCAACTACAATATCAAATAAATGATAATCAATCTTCTTCGTAATCAATTCTTCAATAAAATCCAAAAACTAGCCTTTTAAAAACCATTAATAACAAATTCCTAAACTCTTTGTGTGTGTGAACCAATCTCCTGTGTGTGTGGCTAAAAATCCATAACAATCGTCACACTCGACTTCCCCTCAAATCGAAAACCATACGAGAATAAAAAACCATGGACCATTAATAAATTCCATATATACTCCAATGAATCCAATATCTCATAATCTCCTTAGCGTCCGATAATCTCCTGGCATCTCAAGTACGACCCATGATCAAATAAATGTATAAAATACTTTTACCTGCACTGTGACATGTAGCCAATTTCTTATGCACGTGATTTTAATTCAAAGGATATGAATTGAGTAGCAACCTCATTCTAGACTTAGGTATATAAGCAACAAACGTCCAATTCACATGCCCCTTATTGCTTCACCTTCCAAGGATGAATTTTCGAACGTCAGTAGTAAAACTCCAATTATACCAGTACCATATAAATATTATAATCACAAAGACCAACTTCCAATCATGCTCCATCATCCAATCTTGATATACTAATTCACCACCGTCCTACTAATATAAAGTATAGAAATCTTTAGCATTGGTAACTGAAAGAGCTAACAGTACGTTGGAGTAGTACCTTGGACAAGGAGCAGTACTTTGAAGCAGCCATATTCTACAGCCTGTAACTTTTGCATAAAAGCTCATATCGACGACCCCTCCGATGAAAAGTTAGATGGCTATATAGAGAACGTCCACCTAAAATTTTGTCACGATCCAACGGTTAACGAAAAAGATATGATCGTTACAAAACAGTGCTGTAGTAACCGTACGAAACTTTTTCAGTTTCTGTAGCAGACTTCGACAGCGTATAACTTTTGATTGAGAGCTCTAATTGACAATCCCTTCGGTGAAATGTTAGACGGATATATGGAGATGCACCAGAACAAAATTGTAGCTTGATCCAACGGTTCAAGAAAAAGTTATGCCCTCTTGAAAACATTACTGCAGTAGTATTACGAAAATTGTTGAAATTCGATTTTCTTCTTCCTTTTTCGCCATGAAAAACCTTGTAGATCCCTATATCAAGAGCTCCCCGCACTGATACCAATTGTGAAGTTTGATAGAACTCATTGAGATCGTTTTGGTTTAACAATAACATATACATATGCAGCAGAATAATAAAGAACAATTATGTTATTGATACAAGGTTTCATTCACCATTACCTCTAATTATATTAATAACGTTTTATCTAAACTATAACAAGAGTCAAAGACTTGATCTTGGAGGTTAACTAACACTAACTAACCCTAGACGTTTATAGGAACACGTCTAGATAACTAAACTACTAACTAAACTAATAACCTAGGCGTTTACAATAAACTACACGCCCTAGGTTACACACACACACACCTTTAGTCGACTACATTATGGAAGACATGTAAATAAAACCTACACCCCATGTCATCTTTATATACTAGAGGATTAGAGTTTACAAATCTCTACTAAGGACTAAATAATAAATCTTCTTTTTCGTGCATCCTCATTCTGTTTTTCATCATCAAAAGGAATAATACCAGCCACTTCCTTTTGATAAGCTTCTCTAACAGCATCATACAAATCTTTCATCTCTATATATTTTAACTTCTGTAATCCAGTATATCCTCTACCCTTCAGATAAGCCATCAGGGCATTTCTTTCCTTAGCAATACTCTGAGGTCTTTTAGGTATAACCGGTTCAGGTTGCTTCTTTGGTAGAACAATCTCAGCATCTAATTCTTCTTGTAACTTTCTGGCAGCTTCTTCATTTTTAGCTACTTCAATAGCTCTTAATTCTGCCAAAGTAAGCTTCTTCTTCTTCTTTGTCTCTACCATTTCACCTCTTCCTTTATCTTTTGGATCTAAGTCTTGAGTAGGTTGAGAAGTTTGTAAAACTTGAGGTTGTTCTTCAACTCCAGGGATACTAACACCTCTTGGTCTTGATATATTGAGCATTATCTGAGCAACAGTCTCATCATCACTAGCAGTATGTTCTACTTTAGGTGTATCAGCTTCCTCTTCTTGTAAGACTGTTGAAGGACCAACTTCTTCTTCAAAATTAAAGGTCCTTGGTTTAATGAGCTCTTGCCTATAAGTTCCATGAAGAGCAGTACGTTGATCTCCAGTACTTTGAACATCAGCACTTTGATCACCAGTACTTTGTACACCAGTACCTTGAGGCTCAGTACTTTGAAGTTCAGTTTGCTCATGTTTCTCAGCTTCTTTATGTGAATCATCAAGAATGTCAGCATCTTTTTCTTCATCTTTAGCATCTTCATTCAAATTTTCTTGCACCTTCTTGCCTTTAGAAACCTTCTTAAATTTCTTTCCTTGCTTCTTTTGTGATTTCACCCATAACCTGTGATGCTGAACTAGTGGCCAGACAAAGCATAGTTATCCAGAACTTGACCCCTCAGTAGCCATATCTCCCTCATCTCCTCCAGATGTTTGAGACCCATCTGTGGAAGTATAATCATTGGGAGATGATGGTGGGTTGACCGCTGGTTCTGAATCACCATGAGCAATATCTTGCAAAGATGTAGTAGGTTAAGATGCAGTACCTTGTGGTGAAGCAGTACGTTGAGAAGCAGTACCTTCCCTTGAAACTGAAGGCTCGTGATCTTCACTTTCAGCAGCTTCATCTCTAACAGCTTGCACTACCTCCATTATGTGAGATGTTAATGGTGTATCCCTCCTAGAAAACTTGTCACTCTTTCTAGCCATGAAAGTAAATACCTTGGGTGGAAGGACTACAACTGGTAGCAAGCTAGAAGGTTTAGGCTCATCCTTAAGCTGTTTGTTCAAGAATAATTGAACAAATCTTGGGTACATGAGGAATGGTGAACCATTGGAGATGTGAGATAACATACCATCTAGAATCATTCTTGAAAATTTAAAGGGTTGATTGGTAGCTAATCCCACTAAGGCAAAGGCGATATTTGATCCAAATTGTTCCTATGAAGTACTCTTGGGACTTAAGCAATGAAGCAAAACATGAACTAAATACTTCCATTGAGGACTGAACAAGGGTTTCTTAAAAGTTGTTTCAGTAAGAGACCATTCATACCCTATATCTCTTAATGTATCCTAAAGCACCTGTTTGTCAAAACGAATGGCCCCTTCATCATCATGAAACAGTAAATCTTCCCTAATGGTAACTTCAGTAACTCTAACTATCTTCCCTGCAACCTTAGCCTGAATATAAGATTCATCATCTTAAATATGAGATCTAGCAGTTGCCTAAAATTATTGAAGCTAGGGTTCAATGATGTCAGGTTCAACCAAAAGAGCATAATTGATTGATGATCTAGTGAGGAAATCAATTATGTCATGAAAAGCGACATTGGAAGGTGTCTTTTCTAAGTTAGCAACCATATCTTACTAACTGTGTTACGATTATCCATTGTATGATTGATAAATGAAACAGCAAAGGTGAATATGATGAGAAAAGTGAGAGATGGATGGATAAGAATAAAGGTGAGAGGGAAAATCGGAGAGTAGTTATTTATAGGTAAGATTTAAAAAATCACAGCCCAATTAATAAAGTTACCGTTGTTTGAATTTTACCCCATCTTTTGACCGTTGGAACAGTACATTGACAAGACTGCAGTGCTTTCAACGTAAGCAGTGCTTTCAAAGCAGTACTTTGAGAGCATTACTTTCAGATAAACTCTAAGCAGTACTTTCCATCCTTTTCTTCACTAATGGCAAAAACAGCAAAAAGCATTGTATTGTCTCCCCTTAAACAATGCATAAGACTAACTAACTAACTAATAAGTCCTCCCCTTAATTGTAGCTTAATAGTTAATCATACCAATACTCACCACTAAATGTTTGAATCTTGAAACATCAAATCCTTTTGTGAGTAGATCAGCTACATTATCATCTGTGTGGACCTTGACAACATTAATGAGCCTATGCTCATAACAATCTCGAATAAAGTGATGCCTAATCTGAATATGCTTGGTCTTGGAATGATAAACATGATTCTTCACAATGCAAATGGTACTCTCATTATTAATGTAGATAGGAGTATTCTTAAAATTGAATCCATAATCTAAGAGTTGATTCTGCATCCACAGTACTTGTCCACAACAGCTTGCAGCAGCAACATATTCTGCTTCAGTGGATGATGTTGCTGCAATGGTTTGTTTCTTACATTTCCAGGAAAATAATCTTCTTCCAAGATATTGGCATCCTCCAGTGGTTGATCTTCGATCATAATTATCACCAGCATAATTATTGTCTGAAAAATCTTCCAAGTGAAAAGGTGAATCCTTAGGATACTACAACCCTAACTTAGGTTGTTGTTTTAGATAACTAAAAATCCTCTTGACTGCATTCATATGAGAGACCTTTGGTGAGACTTGATATCTTGCACATAAACAGACATCAAACATGATATCAGGTCTAGATGCAGTTAAGTACATAAGACAACCAATCATTGATCTTTATAGCTTAACATCCACAGCTTGTCCATCTTCATCCTTTCCTAATGATTTGATAGCTTTGATGGGTGTGGTGACTTGCCTAATAGAATTGAAGTTAAACTTCTTAAGAATGCCAGTGACATACTTATCTTGACTAATAAAGAGTCCAGTACTTGATTGTTTAACTTGAAGCCCTAAAAAGAAAGTTAATTCACCCACGGAACTCATTTGAAATTCTTGTTGCATGAGCCACTCAAATTCTTTTACCATTGATTTTTTTGTAGCTCCAAAGATAATATCATCTACATATACTTGAACAAGCATTATGTCCTGTTTGTCTCTCTTGATAAACAAAGTCTTATCAACTGAACCTCTCCTGTAACCATGTTGCAATAAGAAAGTGGAGAGTCTTTCATACCAAGCTCTAGGAGCTTGATGAAGGCTATACAGAGCCTTAACAAATTTGTAGACTTTTTTTGGATGTGCATGATCCTCAAAACCAGGAGGTTGTTTGACATATACTTCCTTTGTAATCTTTCCATAAAGAAAGGCACTCTTGACATCCATTTGATAAACAGGAAAGCCCATATAAGATGCAAAAGCCAGGAATAATCTAATGGCTTCAATCCTTGCTACAGGAGTAAACACTTCATCATAGTCCACGCCTTCTTCTTGTCTATATCCTTGCGCAACTAATCTTGCTTTGTTCTTGATAACATTCCCTCTTTCATCTCTCTTAACTCTGAAAACCCATCTTGTACCAATGACTTTCTTTCCATCTGGTAAATCACACAGTACCCAAACATCTTGAAGTTTGAATTGAAGAAGTTCTTATGTCACCACTAAATATTTAGTAATGGTAACGTCTTAAACCTACACCCCATGTCCTCTTTATATACTACAGGATTAGAGTTTACAAATCTCTACTAAGGACTAAATAATAAATCTTCTTTTGCAAGCAAGTCCCTCCATCATTTTGTAGGTTTCCTTCTTGTCACTTTAAGTCCTTGATGTTTCATTCTTTATTATTTGTATCATCAAATCAATAAACCCAACATAGGATATCACTAGCTTAGCTACATTTCCCCTCAAAATCTGCCTTATGCCCCTTTTATGTTCTGTTTCAGCAGCATCTTGTCCAATTGGCTTGACTTTTTTATTTTTAATTTGCTTATCATAAGGTCTGGTAATCTGAAAATTGGTATGCATCTCATTTGGTTGGTATTCTAGTTGACAGTAATTTTTATAATTTTTAGTAACTGCTTATTAGTAGCTTAATTTGCTCTTGAAATAGCCCCATTAGGCTGTTTTACCATGCTTCAGTAGCCCTTGCTCAGCTTATTTTGTGCTTATCAAGTGATTCCTAGTTGCTTATTTAGGCTTCATTTGTATCATGAGTTAGCATAGGATAGGATAGCTCATTCATTAGCTTAATGGTTGCTTATTTAGCCTTATAGAATAGCTTATTATCCCTTTTAGGCTTAATTTCCATTATAGCTTAGGATTCTCCAACAACTGCTTATTCTCCATTTAGTCATGTCTAATTCATTTGTCATTTGCTTAATTTAGCTTAACTTAGTTCATGATTGCTTGTTTAAGTGCTTATTCAACATTCATTGATTGCTTTTTGTGCTCAAGATTAATCTGTCAAGGGGTGTTGATTGGTTCTGTCCAAATCTGAAAGAAATAAGCAGTCCCAACTGCTTATTCTTAAGGTTTTGTTAAAAAAAAGTTTTTACAAAAAAGCTCTATTTTGAGTCCCTCTTTAAGTTTCAAAAAGAAAAATTGAAAAAAAAAAAAAAAAAAAAAAAAAAAAAAAAAAAAAAAAGCAAAAAGGGTAGGCACAAGGATTCAAACCCCTGACCTCCCAACAGACCAAGCACCTCACAACACCACACACGTTACCATCTGCCCTAGGCACTTTAATTGGTAGGTAGTTCCCTTAATTTTTATTTAACCTTTATTCTCTCATTTAGCTTATTTTAATTTTAAACATCTTATTCAAATAAGTTGTTGACCCTAGCTTATTTTTACTAATTTCCTTTTAATGTCTAGTATTTATATAAAAAGTTTCAGAATTTTCCAAAAAGTTTTAGTATTTTTAATTAATTGATTAGATTAAATTAGTTTTTAATTCATAATAAATAATTTAAAAGTCGAAAAAATACCTGGCTTTTTCCTAAAATTATTTTTAGTCATTTCGAACATAGGAAAATTACTTTTGCACCCGTAGGCCTTAAATTTCATAATTTTCACTTTTGGAGCTCGGGATTAGCCCGGGTTTTCATGTTTTTGCATTTTAGCACCCAAGGACTTAATTTAGCTTAATTTTATTGTTTCATATGCTTAGTAGTAGTTAATCTGTCATTTACTTTATTCCCCTAGCCTTAATTACTTTCCCATTCTTTAAATTGTAGAAAACGTAATCAGAAACAAAAAATCCCGAACAATTCAAGCATTTTAATAACAAACCTCAAACGACATCCTCAATTCACACCTCGTTGGTAATCACTTACCCGGTATCATTTATCGTATATTTAAGGGTTTTGCGTGTCGATATTTTTCCTAAACGGTCGATTCGTTGATTCTCTCGTATCACGTATATTTGGTATATGAATCAAGAAACGGGGTATTCTTAATTAGTTTTTGGAAATGATGGATCATAACTACATATCAAAATTTGATATGTAGTTAAAGTATACCAAATATACATGATACGCGAGAATCAATGAATCGACCCTTTAGGAAAAAGTGTTAGGAATTATTGTAACAGTATGGTTCCTGCTGATAGTTTATTTTGTTTCTACGGATAGAACAGTTTCTGCTGATAGTGCAGTTACTACTGATAAGTTTGTTTCTGCGGATAGTAGTATCCATATTATTAGTAATTAGTTAGGATATGCATGAGTTATTTTAGGAAGAGATAATGCATATCTTTTACGTGTTTTGTAACCTACAGAATTAGGGTTTCTGATAGTATAAAAGAAACATGCGGCTAGGGTTTATGTATGCTTTTAAAAAACATATTCTTAGTAATATAATATAGATCCATAGCGAATCAAGAGTTGAGTTTTATTTGTATTTTTTAACTCTTCTGTTCATATTCCGCGTGGGCATAAGTTTATCAGAGGTTCTCTATAGTTTGCTTTTGATTACACAGGTTTACTATCTGTTTCCTAAAGGATCGTGAGATCTATCTGGGACTGATCCAACAAGTGGTATCAGAGCCTTGTGAGAATCTCTCAAAGAAGACTTCCTTACTCTCTTTTAAATTCCCTAAAAATTCTCTAATAATGACAAATTCAGACTCAGAAAATGATAACGAGCAGCCTGAGTCATCCAACACTCAGTCTCAAACTATTCAGCAGGTTGTTACCACCATGTCAAACAACAATGCAAAGTTTCCCTATCTGAAGAAGGACGAATATGATATATGGGTAATGAAGATGGAAAATTATATCACCAACAATGACTACCATCTTTGGAACATTGTCCTGAAAGGAAACAGTAAGAAGAAGACTGGAAGAGATACTGATGGAAACGTGATAATTCTTCCAGCAGCAACTACTGAAGAGCATATTGCACTTCAGAGGGAAACCAAGGCTAGGACTACATTGCTTCAAGCACTTCCAGATGAACATATGAGTGATTTCCATCATCTTGATGATGCAAGGGAGATCTAGAGGTCTATCAAGGCAAGGTTTGGAGGTAACGAAGAATCCAAGAAGATGAGGAAGACTATGCTCAAGCCTGAGTTTCAGGAGTTAAAAATTTCTGAAGATGAAGGCATACACAAGGGGTATGAAAGTTTTGAGAAAATCTTGAGCCAACTCAATCAGATGCGGTCCAAACCTGACAATGAAGAATGTAACACCAAGTTTCTGCGAGCTCTACCTTCCTCCTGGAGATAAGTTACCCTTACACTCAAGGCAAAGGGTAGCCTTGACTACCTCAGCTTTGATGACTTATACAATAAGCTCTGAACTCTTGAAATTGATATTAGGGGGCATTCCACCTATTCTCTCACTCCAACAAATTCAGCATTTGTGACTGCTACCAGTGCTAACACCAAGAAGTCATATGCTGAAAGTCCCACCTCGTCATCAGTAGCAACCACAGCATACACCTCTTCTACTAGAAAATCAAAATCTAGTAATGTGTTAGAGGATGTGCTTTACTCATTTGTTGTTGAGAGTGAACCTCAACAGCAGCTGGCTTATGAGGATTTTGAATAGATGGATAAATAGGACTTGGAGGAGTTGGACATAAAATGGCAGATGGCTATGCTTGCTGTAAAAGTCAATAGGTTTGAGAAGAAGTCTGGGAGGAAGATCAGTTACCAGGGAAGGGATGCAGCCAGTTTTTACAAAAAGAAGATTAGCTATTTTGAATGCAATCCAATTGGTCACTTTGCTAGAGAATACCCAGATAAGAAGGGAAGTGATAGGAGAAGATATTCTGCATTCAAGCTCAAGGAGAATGAAGAACCTAAACCTGCAGCCCTAGTGTCTATGGATTCATTGCTTGACTGGACTGACCATGAAACTAAAGGAAAGGAGGACGGTTCTCCTCAGACTGGATTGCTTGCTGAGACTAGGAATGCTGCGGAGACTAGAGATGCTGAGGAGTTTGCACTGATGGGGATTACATCTCAGGTACATAATTGTATATTTGGTTGTAATGATAGATATGATGCCCTTAAAAGAGAATTTGATGACATTGATGGCCAATATAAAGAAATATTTATTCAGGTTCAAGCCTATTAGAAAACTGTTAAAACTTTAAAATAGCAAAAGGTTTGGTACCAACAAAATCAATTAGCCCTTGAGGAGAGAATTAGGGTGCTTGAAACAGATTTAGAGAACACCACTGACTTCTTAAAATTTTCTGAGAAAGAAAACGTAAAGGTTAATGTAGAAAAAGAGGATCTAAAGGCTAATTTAGAAAAAGAGGTGGCTAGACATAAAGAGTGGCAAGAACAAGCTAAAAATCTTGACAAATTGTGGAGAAGTTCTCTGTCTATAAAAACTAAGATGGGGTTGGGCTTCAAGGTCTATATTGGTCCAGATGAGGTATATGACCCTAATGACTATAGTGTTTTTAATCTTGTCACTGATGAAGAGGAAGAAAAATATCAAAAACCTATTAAATTTGTAAAACAAGGTGAAATGCATACTGTTCCTTCCTCAATCAATGGTATTGTTAGGCTACCTAACCCAGACTCAGACTTGGATGAATCACATATGACCTATGGCCAAAAGTCTAATGACTTATCTGAAACTGGCAGTGAAACTAATGATTTTGTCTCTTGTTCTTCTAGTGATAGGACCTCAGAGACCCATTCTAAATACTTTGCCAGTTGTGATTCAAGTGAAGAGTCTACAACCCCCAAGTCTGCCACACCCAAGCCTTTACCAGTTAACCTTGCCCCAAGAGTTGCTGTTAATGAATCTTCTTCAAATACAGCTTATTTTAAAAACATTTCTTGTTCTTTTGATTCTTTTAAAAACAATTATGATTTTGGTTGTGATTTGAATAAGTTTGTTAGTGATAAGACTTCTCATGTTATGAACAAGCATTTTAAGAGGAAATCATGTTTTGTTTGTGGTAGTACATTTCATCTTATTAAAGATTATGATTTTTATGACAAACAAATGGGTGTTTGTACTAATCAACAGAGGCATAGACCAATATGGAATGATGTGACTAATATTCCTCCATTTATTCCTTATGGAAAACATGTGAGGACTGGCAGAACCAATCCTGCTGGTAGACCAGTTCCTGCTGGTAGACCAGTTCCTGCTGGTAATCCAGTTTCTACTGGTAACCCAGTATCTGCCGATAGACCATTTTCATCATGTTGGAGAAGAAATGTTCTGAGGACATTAATCAGACCTACTAGTACTTATTTTCAAAATGGATATAGGCCTGTTAATAATGACCCATTGAATAAAAGGGGGCAAGGTGGGATACTGTTGTTAAGTCCTCAGCAGGTTATTCTTGGAGACAATACACAACACACTCTGTACATGAATCCAAGAACAATGGTGGATGTCATCAATCTGCAGGTTTTTCATCCATGATCCACAAGGCAGGCCCAAGTCAGTAATGACTTGGGTCTCTATGTATACTAATGTTGTTGTATATCTTTTAACTTGTAGGATGATCTTCATACAAATAAAGATTAAGTATTGTTGACAATGGGTTTTTTAGGAGTATGACAGGGAACAGGAAAGATTTCATGATTTTGTCCCTTTTCATGGAGGCACTGTTACTTTTGGAGGAGGAGATGGCAGGATAACAGGGAAAGGAACCATTAGGACCTCCAAGATGGACTTTGAAAATGTGTATTATGTGGAAGAAGTTAGAAACTTCAATCTATTTTTTGTGTCTCAAATCTGTAACAAGAAGAATAGTGTTCTATTCACTGATATTGAATGTCTTGTGCTTTCTAAAGACTTTCAGATACCTGATGACAGTCAAGTAATGCTGAAGGTTCAAAGGAAACATAATCTGTATACATTCAATCTTAATGATGTGCAGCCTGAAGGAGAGTTGGCTTGTTTGGTGGCTAAAGCATCCTTGGATGAATCTAACAAATGGCATAGAAGGATAGCTCATGTAAATTTCAAAACTATCAACAAGCTGGCAAAACATGGTTTAGTTCACGGTCTTCCTTCCAAAGTCTTCACTAATGAGCATAATTGTGTGGCTTGCAACAAGGGAAAGCAGCACAAGGCTTCTTACAAATCCATTACTGTTGTCAGCACAATTTCAGAACCTTTAAAGCTTCTTCACATGGACATCTTTGGTCCGACATCTATGAGAAGCATTGATCATAAGTATTATTGTCTGGTGGTTACTAATGACTACAACAAGTTTTGCTGGGTATTCTTTTTGGGAACTAAGGATGACACATTTTAGGTTCTTCAAAACTTTATTACCCTAGTTGAGAACCAGCTAAATAAAAAGGTTAAAGCCATAAGGTGTGACAATGGGACATAGTTCAAGAATGCCAAATTAATTGAACTTTGTGGATCTAAGGGGATAAAAAGGGACTACAGTAATGCCAGGACTCCACAACAAAATGGAGTTGCTGAAAGGAAGAATAGAACCCTTATTGAAGCAGCAAGATCTATGCTTGCTGATTCTAAGTTACCTACCATGTTCTGGACTGAAGTAGTCAGCTCTTCCTGTTATGTTTTGAACCAAGTTTTGATAACTCATCCTCACAATAAGACACCTTATGAACTTCTGACTAGGAAGATTCCTACCATTAGTTACTTTAAGCCTTTTGGTTGTCATGTGACTATCTTAAACACCATTGATCATTTGGGAAAATTTGAAAGGAAAGCTGATGAGGGTTTTGTAGTAGGATACTCTGCTCATAGTAAGGCTTACAGGGTGTACAATATATCTTCCAAGAGGATAGAAGAAACACTGAATCGGAGATTTCTGGAGGATAAACCAAATGTTCAGGGAGCTAGTCAGGAATGGTACTTTGATCTTTACTATTTGACTGATCACTTAGGATATACTCGTTTCAAATCTAATCACTCTGTAGGTCTACAAGTTTCACAAACTAACATTGCAGGTTCCTCAGATGATGATACAGATTCAGATTGTGATGAACAACTTATTGTTGTTCCTTCTTTTCCTACTAACCACTTTTCAGTTATTGCGGACAAGAATTCTTTTGGTGAAAAACAAAGTGATTTAGGTATGCAGAAGAACTTGTGAAGCTTCAACGCCAAGAGCATGCAGCTAAGGATGATGCTAAAAAATATGGTTATGAATTCTCTAAATCCACTGAGGAACTCTTAAGGCTGGCAACTATTGAAGCCCACAGGAACTTGGAAGCTGCAGATAATGCATTTGTTCCTGCTGGTAATGTTCCTGATCCTGCTGGTCAGAATGCTTCTGATCAAGTTGTTTCTACTGGTACTGGGTCAGTTGCTGCTGATCTTAATTTTGCTGGAAGTGTTCTTGTTCCTCCTGCTAGTGATACAGTTCCTGCGGTTCCCTCAAGTACTCCATCAGTTGATACTCTGGGTTTAGATGATTCTCCTGCTAGATTTCCAAGTCCATCTGATCTGGCCAATTCCCAATATTCAAGCTCTGAATTGGACGGCATTCATCATTTGTCAAGAATAGGCATATTTGATTCTTCTTCATATGATGATGACTTTGGCCCAACTCTTAATAACTTGTCCACCTCATTTGATGTTAGTTCTAATGTTACAAAAAGGGTTAACAATGTTCATCCACAATCTCTGATTATTGGTGATCCTACTTCACCTATTCAAACTAGAAGTAAGGTGAAGAAGACAAAATTTAGAGAAACTGCATTTCTCAGCTACATTTAGGATCAACATAGGAACAATCACATAGACTATCAGCATTGTCTATTTTCTTGTTTCCTCTCTCAAGTTGAACCTACCAGTGTTGCACAGGCTTTAGCAGATGAAGATTGGGTGGCTGCTATGCAAGAAGAGATGCAACAGTTTTTGAATCAAAATGTTTGGTAGCTTGTATAGTTGCCTGCTGGGAAGTATGCAATTGGAACAAAATGGATTTTGAAGTGTAAAAGAGATGCAAGGGGGATTGTGGTAAGGAATAAGGCTAGGTTGGTTGGTCAAGGTCATAGGAAAGAAGAGGGCATTGATTATGATGAAGTTTTTCCTCATGTAGCAAGAGTTGAAGCAACCAGACTCTTCTTGGCTTTTGCCTTCTACATGGGCTTCATGGTTTATCAGATGGATGTTAAAAGTGCCTTCCTATATGGTGAAATTGAAGAAGAAGTATATGTGACTCAGCCCAAAGGCTTTGTGGACCCTCAAAATCCGGATATGGTTTACAAAGTGGTTAAAGAACTCTATGGACTTCATCAAGCATCAAGGGCTTGCTATGCTAAGCTCTCCTTATTCCTGCTGAAGCATGGTTACAGGAGAGGTGCTATTGATAATACCCTCTTTATCAAGAAGAACTCCAGGGATATCATCCTTGTACAAGTCTATGTGGATGACATTATCTTTGGTTCCACCAAAGAAACTTGGTGCTGGGAATTTGAGGAGCTGATGAAGAGTAAGTTTGAAATGAGTGCTATGGGTGAGCTTACATTCTTTTTAGGTCTTTAGGTTAAGCAACAGTCAGATGGGATTTTCATCAGTCAAGAGAAATATGTGCAAGACATCCTCAGGAAGTTTGATTTGGAAAATGTGAGGACTGCAACTACTCCTTATGAAGTCCTAAAGCCTAAGTGAAATACTGAACCAAATACTACTGTTAATATACATCTGTACAGATCTATGATTGGTTCCTTAATGTATTTGACAGCTTTAAGGCTTGATATCATGTTTGCAGTCATTGCTTGTTCCAGGCATCAGGTCACTCCTTTGATTTCCCATTTGAATGTAGTCAAGAAGATCTTCAAGTATCTCAAAGGTCAACCTAAGTTGGGTCTTTGGTATGTTAGAGAATCTCCTTTTGAGTTGGAAGCTTATAGTGACAGTGACTATGCTAGTGTCAATTTTGATCGAAAATCTACTACTAGAGGTTGTCAGTTTCTGGGAAAGAGATTAATCTCCTGGCAATGCAAGAAGCAGACCATAATGGCTACATCTTCTTCTAAAGCAGAGTATGTTGTTGCTGCTAGTTGTTGTGGTCAGGTACTTTGGATACAAAATCAGTTATTGGATTATGGGTTCAATTTTATGAACACTAAAATCTTTATAGACAACCAAAGTACCATTTGCATTGTTAAAAATCATGTTTTTCATCAGAGAACTAAGCGCATAGAAATTCGACACCATTTTATAAGGGATGCTAATGAAAAATATCTTATTCAAGTGGTTAAAATTCACATTGATGATAATGTGGCTGATTTGTTGACTAAAGCTTTTGATGGCCCTAGATTTTAGTTTTTGGTTGTACATATTGGCATGATCAACCCCTGATTGGTGTGTTTGAGGGGAGGAATCTGCCTAAGGGGAGGTTTTTGGATTAAGGGGACGATTGTAACACCCCAACCCGATAAGGGTAGAAGTATTACAAAATGGTGTCATATCAAAGCATACATAATGAACATAACAAAGTAGCGGAAGTCTTAAATAAATAACCAAAGGAAAATCCAGCCAACACGGCTTAAACGTTACATAAGTTCAAAGGAAATATTCCAAGACATAAATAAGCATAATCCGAGTCTAATAATGTCAACATAATGAAGTAGAAACTAAGATGACTAAAGCCATAAGTCCGCATATCCGCTCATCACTCAAACCCATAGCTAAGAATCCCAGCATCTAGCTTAATTACCTGCCGCATGGAAAGAAAACGCGGCTGAGCTTAAAAAGCCCAGTGAATAGATATATATAACAAACGAATAATCGAAGGTTAAGTAAGAAGGTAGCATAATCATAAGGTGCATATGTGAATATCATAAGGCATAACAAAGGATAATGAATAGAAATAGAAATGAAAAGTCAGTCCTCAACCACGAGCCCATATCATATTAAACACATATCATATCATATCATATCAGTTGTATCCCGAGGGGCGACCTCGAAATACCATATATAAGAGGGGAGACCTCAAGTAACCATGGAGTGATCAACTCCCAGAAATGTAAAGACGCGGATTGCACCCGACATCATTCACCAGACAAAGCTCCAATCAGATCAAATCCCTCGAAACATATCATATCTAAGATGCATCCATACGCCCCCCCAGTGGCCAAAACATATACATATCAAATCATATCATAACATATCATAATGGGGAATGGTGTGTATCATCACTCGTACACACTGGAGTCATGCCATTGGTGCATCAATGACACGGTCAGGTTACCTTCCTGACTAGGAAACATATTTTGGCTCGGGTAACAGACTGAAGGGTCAAAGCATATCATATCATAAGGGTTCATATCAGATTTCATATCAAAGTTTCATATCATAGGTTCATATCAAAGGTTCATATCAAAGGTTCATATCAAAGGTTCATATCAAAGGGAGCATAGCAAAGTCATAAGGAAGCCCTAATCATGAGGCTTAGAGTACAACGTAACAGTTCAAGCTAAATATCGAAAGATGTATAAGAATCACGAGAAACCTTAAGAGATAAGGTCAGAATATCTGTACCTTATTCGAAGCAAAACACAATGAAAGTAAAATCAAGAAAGAAGATCAATCCCGTCGCCCGGAACCTATATGAATTAAATAACGTTCTATAAGAATCAGAAACACTTGTTTAAGACGGCTTTTCTTTTTTAGCAAGTTTCCCGTTTTAGTAATCTTTCCATTTTAAGTAACTTTCTATTTTAGGAAACTTTCTATTTTAGGCAGGTTTCTATTTATAGTAACTTTCCATAATTAGCAGGTTTCCATAATTAGCAGGTTTCCATAATTAGCAGGTTTCCATATTTAGCAGGTTTCCATATTTAGCAAGTTTCCATATTTAGCAGGTTTCCATAATTAGCAAGTTTAGTCACTTATCTTTAGTTAAATAATGAAAATGAGTGTTAATATGATTTAAGGATCATTTATGACAAGTTATAAAAGTTTAGGGTTTAAAATGTCAATAATGTAAAGTATAGGGTTAAAAGTGTAAATATAGCAAGTTTACTCATTTTACTCATTAAATCCATTTAGTTACAATATTAACAAGTTAACCCATCAAGTTTCATAATTTACAAAACAACCCCTTAACTTTATTAATTCAAGAATTACAAAACCCTAGTTTTAGGTTATGATTACGTATAGGTTTTTAACACATGTAGACTTGTTTATCAAAAGATTATACGACTCCTATGAGAAGTCTATTTCAATTCGAGACCCCTATTCCAAATACCATTTTGTACGCCCCATGTAAAGACCAAAACGGTTTGTAAATCATTAGTTATCGAATCCGTTTATTACATACATATACGTATAGTTTCACAAGCTCATTAAACCCGTTAACCAATTAAACATATGTCGACCTAAAGAGAGACTCAAAATCAGTTTTGAATTCATATTAACATATCATACATCATACGATTTACAAAGATTAATAATCAAGGTTTTTATGTACTCTTGTTTTACCATTTCATGAAACAAGTACTTATGATTTTATGTGAGATATAATCGACAAAACAAGCCCTAGAAATCATTTCAAAGGCCACGAATGGAAAGGGAAAACACAAAGGAAAAGATGAGTGATGATGATACGTTATCCTCGTAGCGTGTACATGACAAAGAAACACGAATCAAAGCAACACGATCAAACCCCACATACACAAATCAAACCCCACGACCTAGCTCTTTTTCGAACCAAACACAATCACCACGTCCACGAATCGATCATACACTATCATGAGCCTCCAAGGAACCTTTTGTTTGGTAGAAATTCGGATCAAATGATGAAGAAATAGGTGGTGGCCGCCAAGATGGAGAGGAGAGAAATACTTTTAGGGTTTTTGGTATTTTTGAAATGAAAGGAATGATAATTGAGGCTTTAATGAAATTGATTTAGGAATTAATGGGGAGCCTCATAAGGGGCCGGTCATAGGGGGGGGGGAGAAGACCAAATGTGTAACTTCCATTCTTATCTTCAATCATGCATCTAGTCCTCTTTGTAGTCCAAATTAATATGTATACATTTGGTATGCTAATTAGTTACTTAGGATTTAATCTTTCATGTTCATTTAATTTATAACATAAGTTTGTTATTTCATAATGTGCATATATTATTAATGAGATAATTGTTAAACGATGTTGAAGTATTTCCCGAGTTTGTACAAATTTTAGTTTGAGGGCAAAAATGTCATTTCACGCATTTTAGATTTTTAGGGTTTTACAACTCTTCCCCTCTAAAAAGAAAATTTTCTTCCTCGAAAATTGAAAAGGAAACGAAGCAATAAACGAAGACATACCCGATGATGAAAAGAAATGCGGATAACTAGCTCGCATAGATTCCTCGGTCTCCCAGGTAGCTTCACGCTCTGGGTGATTCTTCCAAAGAATCTTAACAAACGGAATTACTTTGTTTCTCGTGATTCGATCTCGTCGATCTAAAATAGCTTCGTGTTCCTCCTGTAATGACATATCTAGCTGAATCTGATCCAAAGGATAGGAAACCACATGCAACGGATGGTAGTTGTATCCCCGCAGCAGAGATACATGAAACACGTCATGCACATGAGATAACTGAGGATGTAGAGCTAAACGGTAGGAAACCTCCCCAATACGATCCAGAATCTCGAAAGGTCCGATGAATCGAGGACTGAGCTTGCCCTTGATTCCAAAATGCTTAATACCATGGGACGGCGAAACTTTTAGAAAAACACGATCACCAACACTAAACTCCAGGTCGCACCTATGCTTATCAGCATAACTCTTTTGCCGTGAACGAGCCTCCTTCAATATTTCCCTGGCAATCGCCACCTTCTCATTAGTAATCTCAATGAGTTCAGGGCCCTTAATCGAATGCTCACCTACCTCATCCCAACAAATAGGTGCTCTACATTTCCTCCCATATAACAACTCATACGGTGCTCCTTTGATGCTAGCGTGACAACTATTGTTGTAGGCAAACTCCACCAAGCACAGATACTCATCCCAGTTCCCAGTCCATTCCAATGCACAAGCCCTCAACATGTCCTCAAGAGTCTGAATGGTCCTCTCCGTCTGACCATCAGTTTGAGGATGAAAAGCAGTACTGAACTTAAGACCCGTGCCCCAAGCTTTCTGCAGACTCTTCCAAAACTGTGACGTGAAGCGCGGATCTCTATCGAAAACAATAGCAGTAGGAGTACCATGTAATCTAATAATCTCCTGCTGAAAAATCTCCGCCAATCTACTAACACGATAATCTTTCCGGATAGGTAAGAAATGAGCAGATTTGGTTAGTCGATCAACAACCACCCAAATCGCGTCATGTCTTTTCTGAGTAGGAGGCAAACCGGTGACAAAATCCATGGAGATTTCTTCCCACTTCCATGTAGGAATATCTAACGGCTGCAACAAACCACTAGCCCGCTGATGCTCAATCTTAACCTGCTGACAGGTCATACACCTAGCCACAAATGAAGCCACATCTTGCTTCATACCATTCCACCAGAAATGTTGCTTAAGATCCCGATACATCTTGGTAGAACCAGGATGAATAGTGAAAGGGGAACTATGAGCCTCTGACAAAACAGTTTCACGCAAAGCAGGATCATTCGAAACACAAAGTCGACCCTCATACCATACAACACCGAAACCATCAACACTGAACTCAGTCTGCTTACCCGCCTCAATATTCTGAACTATCGACCAAAGCTCACCATCATCCTTCTGAGCTTCCTTAATCCGCAATATAAGGTTGGACTCAACCTTCAAGCTCGCCCAATAACCATCAAAACCCCGAAAACAAAACTCCACATCCATAAGCTCAAGATCGTGGAGAACTCTGGGTTCAATCTCCAAACTAGCAATCATACCCGACTTTCGGCTTAGTGCATCAGCAACCACATTAGCCTTACCCGGGTGATACTGGATGTTAGTGTCGTAATCCTTAAGAAGCTCTAACCATCTCCGCTATCTCATATTGAGCTCCTTTTGTGTGAATATATACTTTAAACTTTTGTGGTCAGTAAAGATATCACACGACTCACCGTACAAGTAATGCCTCCAAATCTTTAAGGCAAAAACCACCGCAGCAAACTCTAAGTCATGCGTGGGATAATTCTCCTCATACGATTTCAATTGCCTCGAAGCATAGGCAATCACCTTACCATGCTGCATCAACACACAACCCAACCCTTTCTTTGACGCGTCGCTATAAATCTGAAAACCTCCGGAACCCAATGGAAGTGTCAAAACAGGCGCCAAAACCAGTCTACGTTTCAATTCCTCGAAACTATTTTCACGCTCCTCCGTCCATTCAAACTTTTCCCCTTTCCTCATCAATTGCGTCAAAGGTAACGCCAATCGAGAGAAACCCTCAACAAAACGACGATAATAGCCAGCAAGGCCCAGAAAACTTCTCACTTCCGTCACGGTAGTAGGTCTCGGCCATTTTGTGATAGCCTCGACTTTAGATGTGTCCATCTTGATACCATCAGCAGACACAACGTGACCAAGGAAAGCAACTTGGCTCAGCCAGAATTCACACTTAGAAAATTTTGCATACAACTTCTGCTGCCGAAGAGTCTCCAATACTATACGAAGATGCTGCTCGTGCTCAGCCTCACTCTTAGAATACACAAGGATGTCATCGATGAAGATGATTACAAACTTATTGAGGTACTCGTGAAAGACACGGTTCATAAGATCCATGAAAACTGCAGGTGCATTAGTCAAACCAAACGGCATAACCAAGAACTCATAATGGCCATAGCGAGTACGAAACGCGGTCTTAGGAACATCTTGTTCCTTCACACGTAACTGATTATAACCAGACCTCAAATCGATCTTAGAGAAGAATTTTGCACCTTGCAATTGATCAAACAAGTCGTCGATGCGGGGAAGGGGATAACGGTTACGGATAGTGATACGGTTCAGCTCGCGGTAGTCAATACACAACCTCATACTACCATCCTTCTTCTTAACAAACAACACCGGTGCGCCCCAAGGTGAAACACTGGGCCGAATAAAGCCGTTCTCCAACAGTTCCTGCAACTGTTCTTTTAACTCCTTCAATTTGATGGGTGCCATACGGTAAGGAGCCTTAGATATAGGTTCGGCCCCAGGAATCAAATCGATGCCAAACTCAACTTCCCTAGCCAGAGCAATACCAGGGAGTTCATCAGGGAAAACGTCGTGAAAATCACGTACAACCGAAAGACTTTCGATGGTCGAAACTTCAAGAGAAGTATCCTTAATGGATGCCAGAAAACCAAGGCAACCATGCGAAATGAGAGTGCGAGCTTTCATAGCCGAGATGATCTTAACTGACTTAGGCGGTTGAGCACCATGATAAACAAAATCAGGTTGGTGAATATTACCAAAGATGACAATTCGAGCATAGCAGTCAATGGTAGCCCTATGCAAGGCCAACCAATCCATACCCAGAATAATATCGAAATCAATCATATCCAAAGGAAGAAGATTAGCCGAACGAATACCATCATCGAAACGTAAGCGACAATCTACATACTCACGATCAATAAGTATTTGGTTTTTCATAGGGGTGGAAATAGAGACTCGGTTTAACAAAGGTGTGGGTGTCATATTTAACTTCCTTATTAACGAAGTAGATATCATAGAATGCATAGCGCCGGTATCAAATAGAGTAAAAGCGGAAATATCACCAATATGAATAATGCCGGTAATGGTACCTGGAGTGTTCGCTGCCTGGTCCCGAGTAACAGAAAACACACGGCCCTTAGTCGGAGCTGGTTTGGCCGTGTTTCCCAGAGTAGTCACTTTCCCCTGAGTGCAATCTTTCACCCGATGAGTAGTAGATCCACATGCATAGCAACCACCTGTGGCCTTGAAGCAAACGCCCGGATGGGGCTTACCACAAGTGTTGGAAAGTGGAGGAGGAGGCAAAACCTCAACGGGCCTCCGCTGATATGATGAACCAGAAGAACGGTCCTGCTGACCACCATGATAAGATTGGTCCCTAACCTGACGTTGACCCCCAGCATCACGACCCTGACGGTCGTTTCCAGATCTGTCGTACCTCTGAGAACCATGTGCCCTAGTATCCTGACGCCCACGGTCGTGACCACGGTCATGTCTACCCCTAAACTCCTGAGTCTGGTCCTGTCGACCCCGAGGATGAATACGATCACCATCCCTGTTCCTCTTGTTGTAACCCTGCTCCTCATGCAATAACTCGATGTTGCGGGCATCATCCGCAACTGCAGCCACCTCAGTATACTGATGGTTGATCATCCTGTCTAGCACCCACTTCTTTAACCCCCATTTGAACTTACGAGCCTGACGACGAGCATCTCCAGCAACTGCAGCACCTACAAACCCAACCATCCTCATAAAGCGTTGCATATACTCGTGATAATTTTCCTTATCTAACTGATGTATGGCCTCATACTCCCTTTCATATCGAAGCTGTTCTGACTCAGGGAAATACTGTTTGTAGAAGATGTCCCTGAAGGTATTCCATGCACAAGTATCAAGAAAATTCTCTTCTTTGGACAAGAGATAGGCCTTCCACCAATTTAGGGCATCACCCTCGAGTTTGAAGGCAGCAAGTCGGGTTTTCACCTCATCACCACAACCCAGCACATTGAAAAGCTTTTCCAAGTGCGTGATCCAGTCCTCTGCCTCATTAGGTGAAGCTGCCGAGCGAAAAGGGATTGGCTTAAGTTTGTTGAAGCGCTTGATCCATACATGAATGGGTGAAGGTAGGTTATCACCCCCACCATTACCCCCACCAGAAGAGCTAGCGCCATTTCGAACATTCTTAGTGATGGTAGTAATGAGCTCGGGCATAGCAGTGGCCAGAGCGCGTGCAATCAAAGCTTCGAAATCAGGATTTCCATCCCCGTTGTCGTCGTCGTTCCTTCGAGTTTGGACCATCTGAAGAGTTCATTAAACGATTAGCAAGGTTAGGAAAATAAGATGAAGATCATGAACGGAAACGTTGATAATGAACCTAGAATCTACCCAAACCTCACTAGTCAAAACTTAAGCTCTACGGATAACGCTTAGGGTCCATATGTCACAGGTCCTGACTACAAGTCGTAAACCTGGGCTCTGATACCATAATTGTAACACCCCAACCCGATAATGGTAGAAGTATTACAAAATGGTGTCATATCAAAGCATACATAATGAACATAACAAAGGAGCGGAAGTCTTAAATAAATAACTAAAGGAAAATCCAGCCAACACGGCTTAAACGTTACATAAGTTCAAAGGAAATATTCCAAGACATAAATAAGCATAATCTAAGTCTAATAATGTCAACATAATGAAGTAGAAACTAAGATGACTAAAGCCATAAGTCCGCATATCCGCTCATCACTCAAACCCATAGCTAAGAATCCCAGCATCTAGCTTAATTACCTGCCGCATGGAAAGAAAACGCGGCTGAGCTTAAAAAGCCCAGTGAACAGATATATATAACAAACGAATAATCGAAGGTTAAGTACGAAGGTAGCATAATCATAAGGTGCATATGTGAATATCATAAGGCATAACAAAGGATAATGAATAGAACTAGAAATGAAAAGTCAGTCCTCAACCACGAGCCCATATCATATTAAACACATATCATATCATATCATATCAGTTGTATCCCGAGGGGTGACCTCGAAATAGCATATATAAGAGGGGAGACCTCAAGTAACCATGGAGTGATCAACTCCCAGAAATGTGAAGACGCGGATTGCACCCGACATCATTCACCAGACAAAGCTCCAATCAGATCAAATCCCTCGAAACATATCATATCTAGGATGCATCCATACGCCCCCCAGTGGCCAAAACATATACATTTCAAATCATATCATAACATATCATAATGGGGAACGGTGTGTATCATCACTCGTACACACTGGATTCATGCCATTGGTGCATCAATGACACGGTCAGGTTACCTTCCTGACTAGGAAACATATTTTGGCTCGGGTATCAGACTGAAGGGTCAAAGCATATCATATCATAAGGGTTCATATCAGATTTCATATCAAAGTTTCATATCATAGGTTCATATCAAAGGTTCATATCAAAGGTTCATATCAAAGGTTCATATCAAAGGGAGCATAGCAAAGTCATAAGGAAGCCCTAATCATGAGGCTTAGAGTACAACGTAACAGTTCAAGCTAAATATCGAAAGATGTATAAGAATCACGAGAAACCTTAAGAGATAAGGTCAGAATATCTGTACCTTATTCGAAGCAAAACGCAATGAAAGTAAAATCAAGAAAGAAGATCAATCCCGTCGCCCGGAACCTATATGAATTAAATAACGTTCTATAAGAATCAGAAACACTTGTTTAAGACGGCTTTCCATTTTTAGCAAGTTTCCCGTTTTAGTAATCTTTCCATTTTAAGTAACTTTCTATTTTAGGAAACTTTCTATTTTAGGCAGGTTTCTATTTTTAGTAACTTTCCATAATTAGCAGGTTTCCATAATTAGCAGGTTTCCATATTTAGCAAGTTTCCATATTTAGCAGGTTTCCATAAATAGCAAGTTTAGTCACTTATCTTTAGTTAAATAATGAAAATGAGTGTTAATATGATTTAAGGATCATTTATGACAAGTTACAAAAGTTTTGGGTTTAAAATGTCAATAATGTAAAGTATAGGGTTAAAAGTGTAAATATAGCAAGTTTACTCATTTTACTCATTAAATCCATTTAGTTACAATATTAGCAAGTTAACCCATCAAATTTCATAATTTACAAAACAACCCCTTAACTTTATTAATTCAAGAATTACAAAACCCTAGTTTTAGGTTATGATTACGTATAGGTTTTTAACACATGTAGACTTGTTTATCAAAAGATTATACGACTCCTATGAGAAGTCCATTTCAATTCGAGACCCCCATTCCAAATACCATTTTGTACGCCCCATGTAAAGACCAAAACGGTTTGTAAATCATTAGTTATCGAATCCGTTTATTACATACATATACGTATAGTTTCACAAGCTCATTAAACCCGTTAACCAATTAAACATATGTCGACCTAAAGAGAGACTCAAAATCAGTTTTGAATTCATATTAACATATCATACATCATATGATTTACAAAGATTAATAATCAAGGTTTTTATGTACTCTTGTTTTACCATTTCATGAAACAAGTACTTATGATTTTATGTGAGATATAATCGACAAAACAAGCCCTAGAAATCATTTCAAAGGCCACGAATGGAAAGGGAAAACACAAAGGAAAAGATGAGTGATGATGATACGTTACCCTCGTAGCGTGTACGTGACAAAGAAACACGAATCAAAGCAACACGATCAAAATCAAGCCCCTTGGCTTAATCAAACCCCACGTACACAAATCAAACCCCACGACCTAGCTCTTTTTCGAACCAAACACAATCACCACGTCCACCAATAGATCATACACTATCACGAGCCTCCAAGGAACCTTTTGTTTGGTAGAAATTTGGATCAAATGATGAAGAAATAGGTGGTGGCCGCCAAGATGGAGAGGAGAGAAATACTTTTAGGGTTTTTGGTATTTTTGAAATGAAAGGAATGATAATTGAGGCTTTAATGAAATTGATTTAGGAATTAATGGGGAGCCTCATAAGGGGCCGGTCATAGGGGGGGAGAAGACCAAATGTATAACTTCCATTCTTATCTTCAATCATGCATCTAGTCCTCTTTGTAGTCCAAATTAATATGTATACATTTGGTATGCTAATTAGTTACTTAGGATTTAATCTTTCATGTTCATTTAATTTATAACATAAGTTTGTTATTTCATAATGTGCATATATTATTAATGAGATAATTGTTAAACGATGTTGAAGTATTTCCCGAGTTTGTACAAATTTTAGTTTGAGGGCAAAATTGTCATTTCACGCGTTTTAGATTTTTAGGGTTTTACAACGATTTTATACTGTACTTTTGTATAGTATATATTTGTATATTCTATGTACTACTAACCATTTTGCAGATCAAGTATCAAACACACAATCAGTAGCAAGATTAAACTAAAAGCATACAAGTCTTTTATTCGTAGATAATAACACTGCATTCTAAGATGCAGTGTAAGGTTACAAGACTTTATCATTCCTATTGATGATTCATCAAGACTCCATCATAACAAGCTTCACAAAAGACTCCTCCAGACTCCAGGTTTTATCCCTAAGACACCTACTCGGGCCTCCTCTTTGCCCACTCTGGCATCCTCTGATGTTGCTTCCCCTACCTAGAGATATAGTCCCAAACTCTGGGAGCAGCAAGACCAACCAATTAGCCTACCCTTGAACTTGAAGGGCCTGTAACTAGAACTGAAGTAGGTGGCACAACAGCAAGAGGAGCTACATTCACTGGCCTGGAAGATCCACCATTCTCATCATCAGTGTCTGAATATGCTAAGACAAAGCTGGGTATGGAGTTTAGCTCAGAACTGGTGTGACTGTACCCATAGCCTGAAGGTGGGGAAGGCAGATCCTCTGAAGATGTTCCAAGAGGTGCTGGTGATGGTGGAGGGTTTGTTGACATGAACCTCAGGTTGGTGTAGTTGGGAGGAAAGTAGTTTAACCATCCATCATTGGATGGCAACTCCTCAGATGAGTCTAAAGATATCTCAATCGGATGGTTGGTGAGTTATTCATGGTGGTTAGTTTGGTGATTGATTGGTATGTTAGGGTTATTTGATGTGTATGTGATTTATGAGGCAGGGGTTGTTTATATAGTCAAAGTCAAGGTGCAATCTTTGGTTGTTAGAATTTATGGACGTAATGACCTGGTTAGTATTTGAATAAATAAGGGTTAAGACTGCAGACTTTTAATGCGCAGGTAAGTACAGCAGGGTTTGACTTTTCTTCATTCCTGCTGGCTTTATGGGTGTTTCTGCTGATAGGGGATGGTTTCTGCTGGTAGAATCGGATTGATAACACTGGTTAAACTTTCAGTTGTTCTTGCTGGTTGACTAAATGGTTTCTGCTGAATTGATTTTCGATTGCTGCTGGTTTTGTATAATTGAGAATTAAATATGGGATTTAATTAAAGTCAAAATTGGTCAAAGAGTCATTGCAAATGTTTTTTTGATTTAAAAGGTTATTTTAAGTAACTTACTTAAATAACCAATTATTGTTATCCCACGACCTAATTGTGCAATTCCCTCTCATTTTGAAACAAAACCCATCTTCAACCTTCTCGGATCATTCAATGGCGTCACTGGCTTTCAAAGGAGATCACAATAAAGTTGCATTCTTGGAAAAAGCCAAAGGAAGTGATTTATATGATCCTATGATTGAGTTCTTACTGCGTTCCAAACTCAGGTATGCACTAACCTTTTGTCCGTCTATTGTTTATGACTCTTTAGTCAAGCAATTTTGGGCCACAGCTCATGAGCGATCTCCTGAGGGTCAACCCAAGGAGATTGTGGCCACTATAGATGGACAGGAGTATGTCATTACTGAGTCTCTCATAAGGACTCAGTTAAAATTAAATGATGAAGGAGGTGTCTTTGACAATAATAGAGAAGAAATTATCACTGGTTTGGCCAGCTTAGGGTATCCCACTGATGGGAAGTTCATATGGTATAAAAACAAATTTTGCCCTAAATGGAGACTTCTTATTCATACCCTCCTTCAATGTTTAAGTACCAAGTCTGGGGGTTGGGATCAGTTCTCTAGCTCAATTGCTACAACTATAATTTGTTTGGCTCAAGGGAGAGATTATAATTTTTCAAAATATATCTTTGAGGAAATGCTTAAAAACATAAAGGATACCAAACATAAATTCTTAATGTATCCCAGATTTCTTTTAATAATTTTAGGCATTAAAACCTTAGATCAATCCCCTTGAGTAATTGGAAAATTGACTGCTAAATTTTTTGCTACCATGAAAACCAATTTTGCTGGAGAACATAGACCCCTTTTACCTTCTTTGTTGCCCTCTGGCAATGAAGGTGCTGGTGCAGCTGAAGCTGCTGGTGGCAATGAGCCATCTAATGTTGAGGCTACTGGTGACACTATGTCATCCTTTCCCAATGCTTCTGGTGCCTCTGCATCAGTTACAGCTGACATTGGGGCCTCCATTGCTCCTGATGCATCTGCATCAGTTGCCACAGATAGCCATCAACCCTCATCCCCTACACCTATAGCCCCACCATCTCCTAGAGTTTTTGCTCCTGAGGAGCATGTCATTGCCTCTGAATCATAGGAACAAACTCCTTTTGAGACTGAGGTCAATCTTCACCAACCATTTGACCAACCTTTAAGTCCACCTAGTCATACTTTTGAGGACGACACCAATTTTGGTGGTGATTTTTATATGTCTCCTCCCAGGTCCAATGATGCTCCTAACACCTCAGGAAAACCTGTTGGTGGAGCTGAGGATCCTGATAATCTAATGAAAATGTCTAGACTACTTGACAGGTATACTCAGAAGGTTGATCACTTGGAGGCTTAGTTAAAAGAAACAAGGAATGAGCTTCAGGAGACTAAGAAATCCCTTGGTGGAGCTATTGTGAAACTGGTTGGAAGAGTACAAGAGTTGGAAAATAGGCTGAATAAGAGTACAAGAGTTTAGAAGCATTACATGTCTTGGCTTTTGTTTCTTTGGATGACACTGCAACCAAGAAAGATCATGTGTCTGAGCATGTTGTTCCTCCAGAGTTCAAGGTCTTTACAAGAAGAAGGACTCACAGGACAAGAACCAAGCAATCTTTTGGATTATCAACATTTGAAAGATTTAAGTCTGTTGCTGCTAATAGTCTTATGGATCCTTCTGACAAGATCATTGCTGCTGAGAAGGTCACCATTTCCTCAGACACAGTGCCTAATCCTCTTGACACCATTGCTGAGGATAAGTCTCCTTCTGCTAAAACTCCTTCCAATGCTGCTGAGATACCAATTTATGTTTCTTCTGATCCCAAAGATCCTGCTGATGATGTACCAGTATCTATTCCACCTGTGGATAAGGGAAAGGCTCCTATGGTTGAAAAAGCAATGGATCCTGCTGCATTCAAAGCTGAACATGAAAGACTATTTAGACTCCATGAAATTGATAAGGGTGATAGGGAGGTGGCTGAAAAGGTTCAAGCAGCTTATAATGCAAAATTTCACAGTCAAACTCACATAGTTCTAGATATAACACCTTAGAGAAAGAAAAAGCTTGATGACTCTATACATTTCACTGATGCTACTTGGCAACAGATTGTGGGTGAAGTCACAAAAAATACATCACTTTCTCAAGCCATCTTGGGGGATCCATTTAATTCTGAAAACTTTGCTGCTAACATGATTGCCCTTGCTAATCAAAGGAAGAGAGCCTCCTACTCAAGCTGAACAAAGGCAACACATGAGGGAGTTTGTGAGGAACATGAGTTCTGCAATCTACAATATAGGTTGGACTATGACGTATGTAAAGACACTGAAGGATGAGCAATTAAAGAGTGTATATGAGAGGATTCTCAATCAGTTGAATAGGGATGGCATCAATCCATATACAAGGTTGAAGAGATATCATTCTACCTTGGAAGGACCTGAATCTAAGAAGTTGAAATATACTAATGCTTCTGATGATATTCTGCTCACAACTGAAGATATTTATGTTCATCCTGAAGAGGCCCCTAAGGATTCCACAGTGCTGAATGAAGAGATCCCCATTGCACAAGACAACACTGTTAGGAATCCACCACCAGTTCCCACACCTTTGGAGACACCAGCAGAAACACCTCCACATACTAAAGAACCTCAGAGTATTCGTTCTGAAGATCCATCAAGGGATCCTTATGCTATTCCTGCTCTAGTTTTTGCTGGAGGTGCAACATTTGTTTCCCCTGATGGAGCTATACCTATTCCTACTGATGCTGGAAAGACTGTTCGTGCTGAGGCTGATAAACCTCTTTCCACTGATGCACCTAAGACTATTTCTGCTGATATTAAGGAAGGTGCTAATTCACTAGATGCTACCCTAGTGATCCCTACTCCAGATGCTCCTAGATCTAGTGTTTCTTTTCCTTCTTCCACACCTGGTAGAAGGCGAAAGAGTTTGGCCAAGAAGACGAGTTATAAGGTATTTGATCTGAATGCTTCTGATAGTTCATTAATCAAGGTTGTTGATCCTGCTGATTTTGATGAGGAACTAGTTGTGTGGTCCCTTTTAGATAAATGGGAACTTACAGAGTTTATGGGTGTTATGGTGAATACAATCTATAGGAGAGATGGGTCATTCAAATATTTCACATTTCTGAGTGAAATACTTCATCTAGTGGATAGACAGGATCTCATAAAGCTTTATGGATTGGTTTCTAAGTATTTTGAGACTCATCCTGCATTTGGTGCTGGTCTCTTCTTGCTGGGTGATTTACTTGTGTTGTTTGACTCTATTTATCAGCATGGAAAAGGCTTTCAGGTTTAGGAAAGTCAGGCTACTTGGAAAGTATGGCATTGGGAGTTTTATCCTCTGGCACATGTGCATGTGTTGCAGACTATATATGGTCATTATGTATATATGTTCTCGGATTTGCAGTATCGTTGGATCGTGAATATTATGTTGTTTGATGATTCGGGTGGTCTAGGACAATGATTAAATAAGAAAGCCATTAGAGAGATGAAGAGAGTAGAGAGGAGGTTTCTTGAAAGAGATTTGCTATACTAAATGAAAGGTTAGATTCAAAGAAGCTACACCCCTTCCATGGATGGAAGGGGTATTTATACTTACAAACAATACGTCCTCCTATCGGACTGTGGATCAGGCATACAGTGGTTAAAGACCCGTCCTTCCTCCACGGTGTTGCACTAAACTAAACTACGCTACAAACTAACTAATTAACTACTAAATAACGTAAATAATGACACGTCTATGAGCTAACATAAGCTAGACCATATTTGGGGTGACCGACACTTTAACATGGAATTTTATAATTCCTAACAATCTCCCCTTAAGGGAGGTCACCCCAAGTTTTACATTTCGAATCCTAGCATTCTATTTTGTCTTTAGTTCTGAGCTCGTAGACTTTAATTCTTCAATGTCCGCATTCTTTGTGCATTTTTAGTGACTCTTCATAGTCCGATTATTTTGTACTTTCAGTGGAGGTCTTTGAACTGATCCACATCTTTGATGATCTTCGAGCTTTCATTGAGATCATCAGCCACAGTAAATCTCTGGATCACCCTTTATTGTGTTGCCATCATGTGATGTTGTGACTTTTGGACCGACATGCTCACACTTTTGATCATGACATCTTTCCATCAGAGTAGCGGAAGCTTTACTGGTTCATGATATTTGTAGCAGCGTAGCAGAAGCATAGTATAAAAATATCATAACCAGGTTATGCAGATATGCACCAGTCATGATTTCTTCAATTAAGTATGGATGCTGTGAGCATGCGGCTTTGGATTGACTCCTCAATTCTGATCAGCTGCAACCGTCCAAATGTACCTGCAAACAACAGTTAGCAATAAAATACACGAAAGTGTCTTTGATCACTTTCGTTGAATTGAGTACACGGCCCATGGTTCCCCGTTGATCAGTACAAGTAGTGTCTGTGATCAGGTATAATTCTGAAGAATCTCTATGACAGGGTTTCGCAGCTGTTCTAGCTGTTCTCAAACTGGAACGTCTCAAAGAAGACAACACGGAGTGAGTGAACCAGCGAATTGAGATTCACTGATTGATGAAAAATGATTTGAAAACAATCGCGTATTGCTTGAAGAATGAGTTTTGCAATACGATGAAGGTTTCATGAGAAAGATCAATTTTCAATCAAAAATACCTTTTGTATTTGAAAAGAGTACACATTCGATGTGCTAGAGAAAAGAAGATATTTGAACATCGAACGGTTTTTCCTAAAGTATTGTTACAATCAGAGATAGTTTTTGAGTTTGAAATATGAATACACATTCGATGTGCTAGAGAAAAGAAGATTTGCACATCGAACGGTTTTTCCAAAAGCATTCGTCAATTCCATTCCTGGACCAAGGTTGATTCAAGATTAAATCTCCCCATCGTTTCTATCCAGTTGTCACAAGCTTGATCTTTAGAAAAGATCTCACATGCCACCCACCAAGAGCTTGTTTGATGTTGGCTCTAGAAGGATTTCCATTTCATCGTGAATATTTTTACATATCACTCGGATGTTTTGGCAATACCACAAGGATAATGCGTAGGACTCTCAATATCTACTTACTTTCCACAATGTGTGAAACAACAAGTCTTCACTAATTTAGTATCCTAATGAGATATTGTGGATGATCTCTTGGCTCTAGACTCAATAGTGCACATTTGGTTCCTATGCCGGAGACTAGGGAGAGGGTCTCCTTCTTCAATATCAACAATCTCTAAGAGAAAGTTGATAGATTATGTAGGTTCCCCGTGAGAATGAAACAAGCCCTTTTAAGAGGAACTTGAGTAGCTTGGGAAGTTTAGTGCAGTGCGTCACTGGGTCTATGACGCCTTGTCTTCAATACCAGTGTTACCTTAGTAAACACCAGTAGCATATGTATTGAACCCGGTTTCTGCCCTAAGGTTGAATTATTGGAGGGCTATTTCTTTTCACCCTTTTCACATTCAATTCTTTTTCATTCTTCAACCCTTCAGTGCTTACCGAGACTTCATAACTATAACCTTGTTGGGTTTATTCCAATTCTAACTCTATCTCAGTCCGCACTCTTCCCATATCTCACTTTTCTCCTTTTTTCATCATACCTAAGGACTCTACACTATCTAGTGGATTATCCCTGGGTAGATCCCTCCGGTTCTGGCGGATCGTGGGAACTAATACCTAACCTTACCATCCTTATAACTCCAATGCATAAAGTAAAAGGGTCGGTCTTTTGGTACAGTTCTTTCTTCCTTGAAACCAATAGAAAAATCATTTGGAAAATCAATCAAGGTACTTTTGATATGAGATCAAAGCATTTTGTACCTTAATAGTGTTGATCATTTAGAAAAGCTCCCCCTTAACATGTGCATATGATTTGAAATTGTTTAGCACATGGAGGCAAGAGTTCTTTGAAATAATTTCATTGATATTTTTATACTATGCTTCTGCTACGCGGCTGGAAATATCATGAACCAGTAAAGCTTCCGCTAATCTGATGGAAAGATGTCATGATTCAAAAGTGTGAGCATGTCGGTTCAAAAGTCACAACATCACATGATGGCAACACAATAAAGGGTGATCCAGAGATTTACTGTGGCTGATGATCTCAATGAAAGCTCGAAGATCATCAAATATGTGGATCAGTTCAAAGACCTCCACTGAAAGTACAAACTATGTGGACTTTGAAGTATCACTGCTAAAGCACAAGATTGCGGATTTGAAGAATTGAAGTCTACGAGCTCCGAACAGAAGACAAAATAGAATGCTAGGATTCGAAATGTAAAACATGGGGTGACCTCCCTTAGGGGGAGATTGTTAGGAATTAGAAAATTCCATGTTAAAGTGTCGGTCACCCCAATTATGGTCTAGCATATGTTAGCTCGTAGAAGTGTCGTTATTTACGTTATTTAGTAGTTAATTAGTTAGTTTGTAGCGTAGTTTTGTTTAGTGCAACACCGTGGAGGAAGGACGGGTCTTTACCCACTGTATGCCTGATCCACAGTCCGATAGGAGGACGTATTGTTTGTAAGTATAAATACCCCTTCCATCCATGGAAGGGGTGTGGCTTCTTTGAATCTAACCTTTCATTTTGTAAAGCAACTCTCTTTCAAGAAACCTCCTCTCTACTCTCTTCATCTCTCTAATGGCTTTCTTATTTAATCATTGTCCTCGACCACCCGAATCATCAAACAACATAATATTCACGATCTAACAATTGGTATCAGAGCCAAGGTTGTGTTGTTTTGATTGATTCGTATGGTTTTATACGTTTTTGCTATGCGGTTCGTGTGTATGGTGATGTGGTTTGATACGAATGGTTTGTGGTTTTTTTATTTAGTTATAGTCACGTTAATCTGGTCTTAAGAATTGACAAAACTATTTTTATGTGTTGAATCTGGTTTTAAGTGTTGATAAAAATGTTTCTTATGAGTGGTCTAGTTACAATGTTCTTTAATGTGAGTTGTATGCATTTCCGTCCAGGATAAAATTTCTTTACTTGTATCTGCTGGTCTTTGTTAAAATGCTTTTGAATGCGAGCTGGGGTTACTTTCATTGCTGCGAGTTGCCATAATCTGTTTTCTATGTTGAGAGTTGTCCAAATCCAGTCCAGATTCATGTATTTTGAGTATGCTAGTTAGTATACTGAAAAAAGAAGCGAGTTGTACACTGGCATTATTTAATGCGAGTTGTTTGTTTTTGGACAAAGAGAGTTGCTGACCATTTCAGATGCATGTTGTGTCAAAGTTTTTTTCTTTAACTCACATTTTTGAATGCGAGTTGCTTACTTGCATTATTGAATGCGAGTTACTTTAATGTCTTTGTGTATAAGCGAGTTGATAACATGGACTAAAGCAAGTTGACAACAAAAGCGAGTTGATAACTAAAGCGTGTTGAGTACTTGCAGATAAGTGTGCTTGTTGTGTAATTATGTGGGATGACGTTTGTGTCGAATGCGAGTTGCCACATTCAGATACGAGTTGCCACAACTAGTCACGACAGAAAAGGAGATGATTTTGTTAACCGCTTGACCACAAATACCAAATCAAAATAAAAGGCTATGTGACCCAAACCATATTTACTATCATACCATACAAACCTCATCAAAATCCATCAACAACCTTACCAAATCTATCAACAACCTAAAAGTAACACCCTCACCATACTAATGAACAAATAAATGAATCTCAGATTTATGTTGTGCTCTCTAGTGTTTATTATTAAACCATTGAAGGTTTCTTTTTCACAACAAATTCTCATCACTGATCCATCTTGATACTATCCAAATCTTAAAAGTTTATGATACTAACAAGGTTGTTAGACCCATTTCTTTGGTTTGTTCAAAAACTCAGCAACCATATCAAATTAATTGTTAAATGAATCTCAGTTTCTCATAAGTCGTGAAACTCAAAGGGTTTATCAAGACCAAGGGTACAAAAGCACGATTTATGAAATCATCACAGATCCAACTTGTTGAAGACTTGCTTCATTTACTATCCGATACTAATGAAAAGATGATTACAAAACATGTTATATCTTGTTCATTTGTTCGTTATTAATGATACTTAAACCATCTGAATATGTTAACCTACCTGTGTTGTTTGGATTGGATCTCGTTGCCAACACCATGTGCTTACGCCATCCCTGTGGCCGTCGCATAACACCATCTGACCATCCATGTGGTTGTGATGTCTATGCCTTTCTCAGGACCATCTAGCCATTCCTGTGGCGTGGTGCAATTGATAGCTAACTATTAAAGTCCTTAAGGGTTGATGATTACATTTGATAATGATATTTTTGTGAGTTTTGACTGAGGAGAGTGGTGGATATCATTGAGAAATATTAGGGACGGAAGTGATTTGGGTTGAGTAGCTAATAAGAGGTGTGAGGCATGGTATATTTAGGAGATTTTAGGGTTTGGTGGTTGAGATATATTTGGAGAGGGAGGCGACCATTTCTGTGAATGAGATTAGGGTAAAATGAATGTTAACATGGGTCTTTATAGACCAAGTCTTTAGGGTAAAATTATTGTTAACTCCGGATTAGTGTTTGGTAACATGGGCCGTGTATTACTTGATCATATGGATCGTGCGCCTAAACTAAACCTGAAGGTTGAGATAATGTGAACTTAGTATGTTTAAGGGATTTTGGATCTGGCTGAATATTGGGAGATATGGGCTCCAACTGGATTGGCTCTTATTATCATATTGATCGAATACCATACTTGACTATGAAGTTTTTTTCAGGATTGGTCGAAGGCCGAATAACATTGGATATTGAACTTAATGAACAATTCGTGATATTTTGAAATTTGGTGTTTAAGCATTTTGTGACTATCTGAGATTTGAGTATGTTGCATGTTTAATTAATCGGGATATATTATGATGGGATGATTTGCTGGGATAATGAAATTGGGACAAGTGAAATGCCAAATACTTTGACGTGATAAGGGATTGAATATAATTACGGTGTGCATTTTACTTGGGGAGGTTGATAAGTATTCTTGGTTACATACTGCAAATTGTGATTAAATAATGCGATTTGATGATTGGATTTGGTGTGATGATGAGATTCAATGAGATATGAGGTTTTATACATTGGTTTATACTTCTTCACGGATAATACTTTGTCATGGCTTAAATTGTTTATTAAACAAAGTTGACTACAGGGTTGTTTGTACGGTATTTCTTATTTGGATTTGAAGTGAGGTTTTCCGGGCATGTTTACTTATTTCATCTTCTACCCTTTTGCGAAGATGACTTGTTTGGGCATTTATAGAGTGTGATAAAGACTTGGGTATCTAGTTACTATTGTGCTTCTTCTCTTAACCCAAAAAGTAACTATCACTTTGGTGTCTCACGCAGTTGAGGATACCTCAAGAGGTTTGTTGGCTACACCGTTTCTTTTTCACAAGTATTAGTACAAGCTTAAGTAACAAATCTGGGGAATTCTACTTCATGATCAAGTTTGGTATATCGGGCTTACTTCACCATGTGGTCACAGCAATTGTCGACAGAATACGTGTATGATGTGTTTACCAAAGGGTTGATTGGTTGCGATGTGATCAACAATTCTCATGATATATTCGTTGCCACTGAATGTCAATGATACTTCACAGTCTAAGCAAAATCTTCCAAGAATCTTCAACTCAGTCATGATCTTTCAAGATGTTTGCTTATGACAAGAACTTTTCGTGCAAATGGTCGTACATGTTAATGATGCTTCCGAAAGTTCGAAACCATCATGGGGGAGAATCGTGTACTTTGATGTTTTACGGTCAATCTCAGGGGGAAGTAGTGTATACTACTCGACTTAGTATGGTTTGTGAAGTTATCTACATTTGAGTAAAGAATTCTTGATGATGTTGTTGGTATTGAATTATGAACCGTTGATGAACCGCTGCATGTTCCTCTAAAACAGATATTCACCGAAACAAATGTTGTCATAACACATTCAAGCTAACATTGTTTACGGTTTTGTCTTGATTTTGTAAAATCCCGCGAAAGAACCTATTTCTCAGTTTAAATCATAGACTTGTAAAATCCCGTGACAGTGGAAACATCCTGGTAAAAGTAATGTGCGTTTCTGGATCTATCTTGCGGTTTATTCTTGGTTTTGTAATATCCCGCGAAAGAAAATATTTCTTGGTTTAAACCATAGAATTGTAAAATCCCGTATTAACGGACCATCCTGGAGAAAGGAAGGTGTATTTTTGGATCTTATCTGATGTTGGTACTATGATTTCTTCTTCGAAGAAGGGATAATAGGGTGTACTTCATGAATTGGATGTGTGTTTGGATATTCGTCATGGCAGTTTGGTTATTACATGGTTTTATGAGGTTATGTGCTTCTAACCATGGTCGGGATGAAACCATTATCATAGTTCACTTAAAACGTCAAAGGAGGCTAGTTTTGAGTTCTTAACCAGAAGATGTGACAACGGCGTTAATTCAGTATTATTTATTTGAGGTTGAAGTGAAATATCACGGGCGAGTGTACTTAGTATCTGAAGGTATCGGGGATGGTTGGATGAAGATTCTTCAAGATCCTTGTTCGAGCTTATTATCAAAAATGAAGACTTGGAAATCTAGTTATTGTTGGGTGTCTTTTACCTTTTCTTTTACCACTTGGGGGAATTGGGCTCATACCACCACAAAATAACAATCACTTTAAGGAGTTACGTTGTAGTGCTCAGTGTCACATTCAATTGTGGATTTTCAAGAGGTAATGTACGTCTTATACTTGATGGTTGGTTGGTTGAAGAGTATAGAGTACATAGAGAGTACTTAGAGATGCTAATGGAAATCGGCACCGCTCTTTGTTACATATGTGCAAGTTTAAGTCACGAGTTCGGGATAGTTTACTTCAGGGCCAAATTCATTATATCGGGTTTTCTCCATCAGCTGTCACTACAAAGAGCCTACAGAATGATAATGGGGTTGATTACATGTTTTGCCAAAAGAGATTGAAAAGAGAGAGATTATGACGTTTGAACACAATAGTTCAAGCCTCGTTCTCTAAAGAAAAGAAATGTGTACGTGTCAGTGCACTTTATCTTCTGAAGAAGAGAAATCTTCTCTATTATGACCATTCTCATCAACATGCTTCATGCTTTTTCCATGTGCTTTCGATTATCAAGTGAACCGGGCTACCATTGATTGTTTTCTTATTCCACTTGCTCAACTATAATGACGATGGTGATATCATGTGCTAATTTTGCGGGGGAGAAGTGTGAATAGAATACATTTGGATGATATTCACTTGTTTAATCAAGAATGGCATCTCCGTATGCAATTCTTGAGGGGGAGAAGAAGTGTGAATTTTTTGCATGGTTGATTGATATTTTAGAATTTATGGTCAAACGGCTCCTAACTCATGTAAGAACCGAGCTTCTTCTTATCAGATCATCTTCACATGTAGTCTCTTCTTAGAGCCGTTGCTTGACATCTTCACAAGCTGATATGAGTTTAACAACAAAGTGCTTCCGGTTAATGCTTCACGTGCACATCAACATGGTGATTCTGAACAACCTTTTATTCTTGTTTGATGTGATTGTTTGCTTGGTGTTACCATTTTGTGTGTTCGTTGCGGGCTGAATGCTGATTTCCTTGATGAACATCTTTCTGTTCTTGTTTGATTGGGAGGGACTTTAAGTTAAGGGGATTTGCAAGATGTAAGTTAATTTGGATGCTTTTTGGTGTGATGAAGATGTTAACTATCTATTCCCCAATTGGACAATCTTGAAGAAGGTCGAGTCTTTAGTCAGTTCTACACTTTCTGCTACATGTTAGAAGACTAAAGACGAGTTGCATTTGATTATATAAAGACTTCTTCTTAATCTGGGCATTTATCAAACAGATTGTCGGTTTAGGGAAGAGCACTAATTAAAGGAGTGTGAAAATTCAGATTCAATCCCCAATTAGACTTGCTCATATTCTTTCACAGCAAGTTGATTCTCACAAGAGTTCAAATGTTCTTCTTAACAAATTTCTAGTATGCGGGCTTATTATTTGTTGCTGATTCTGAAGTATCAAAACCAGAAATGGGAAAGGAGACACGTATCTAAACGCGAGTAAACTTGATGAACTTAATACTTCTAAGTGATTGAAGATATCCTGGGAAGACAATTGTCATTACCGCAGAGAAACTCAAGGTTTGACTCATGGTGAGTAAACTTGATGAACTTAATACTTCTAAGTGATTGAAGATATCCTGGGAAGACAATTGTCATTACCGCAGAGAAACTCAAGGTTTGACTGATGGCGTTTAGTGTCCTTATTCCATATATGTGGGGGAAGAGATGGAAGAGTTAGTTTCTGAAGATAAAAGAGGTACACAAGTATGACATATTCATGGGAGACAAATGTATAACATGAAGGAGAGAGATTGTGTACATTGGGGATGCTCAGTTGTTTCACTTGAGTGCTTAATCAGTGATTCAGAGATATAATCACTTATTCCGGAGTTGACATCCGCAGAGATTGCCATCCGCAGAGATAATCAGTGACTCGGCCTGCTTCTTCAATGTTATCGGTTATTCTTTCTTTGGGAATGTGTGTACTTCGGGTTTGTTAGGACCAATTAACATAATATTTATGTGGTTCGGGAGGTCTTGGTTGGTGATTGAAGATGAAGAACATCATCTTGTTTAGAGAGAGAAACTAGAGAGAGGGAGGAGAAAGCACAAGACTTTATTGATAAGAACAAAACAATACAACTAGCCAAATGATTCACCTCACCCCTCATGGAGAGTCATGAGGGGTATTTATAGGCTCTAACTTTGCCACTTAAACGATACTAGTCCCTAAGGGCAAAGTATACTACGCATCTAGTCCAATTCACGTAGGTGACGTTATCTTTATAAAAAGCGAGGCTAACAATCTCCCTCCAAGATAGTGTCACACGTAAATGGTTACAATGAGACCTATAAATACAAAACAAAGTAAATTACAATAGTAATGAACAATGTTGACTTTCTTGAAGCGCAGAGTCTCTGTAGTCTAGATACTGAGGCAAACTAGAAGTTCTCCCTTCCGATGACCTCGGCAAATGATCTTCTTGTAGCTCTGAACTTCAACTGTAACGGTCTAGTTAGGTTATTACTCCCTCCTAACTTGTGAGCCTTTTTTCTTTTCTTGCTCCCTCCTGAACCGACAACACTCTTCCAACACGCCTTTAATCTTCAGACACGCAGCGGAGAAAGTAAACTCTTGAACGTACAATGGTTGTCGTTCTGGGAACATCATAACAACATAACTCACTTAGTATTGCATCCAAGTTGGTAAAAAACCCCGATGTACACACACTACTTCTCCTTCTTCGGTCTTAAGCAAAAATCCCTTCGTAATCCAATCACGGAAGATGAAATACCAACTTCTCCCTCCTGATGGTTGCGAGCTATCGGAATCATCATAATGTTGCGTACATGTCGTATTACCTTCTTGATGCAAAATTAAACATCATAGCTTGATCAAAATTCTGTGAGAATATGTCGCAAAAATACTCTCAATACGTCTCTCAAACCAACCTTTAAACGAACCTCCTTTGAATTCAACGGCTAATAGTAATGACTACGTATGGAGATAACCCGATACGACTAACTTGAAAAGGAAGCAAACATCCCAACTTTGTGACTTACTGCTTGTTCTAAATTTTTGAACAATCTACAACGCCGTGTGACACTGAGCACTACAACGTAACTCCTTAAAGTGATGGTTATACACTGTGAGCACTACAACGTAACTCCTTACCAGTCATAACTAGATTGTCAAATTTCATAATGTGCTCCAACAAGTTATCTTGAGACATGCATACAACCAACCATCGTCTCAGATAAAGAAGTCCACCCCTGAAATGTTACTTCAATTCCGATCAATAATACCGTACAAAAACTCCGTAGCCATTTTTTCCAATTTCGCGCAAGCCGTGAATTATGTATCCCTCCGTGAAAACTTTACCATACCAATAATACCACTAATAATCAAATAATATATCAAAACATATATCCAAATATTGAATCTCAGATAATATCATTTGATATACCACTTCGTATGCACAGTCCATCTATTGCAGCCCACGTCATTTGATTGTCCATTAACGAAAATTCAACAAATCCCAAATACAATCCCATTTCAGTGAAGTGCAATAGGCCCACGTTCAGTCACAAGGTAACCCTTATAACCGGTTATAAAATACCTTGTCACACTTTTACCCTAAACCTAAAAATCACTTCAGAAATATTACGCCTACCATCTTCTCCAACCGGATCTGAATAAATAACTCATCTCCCATCAAAATAATCTCAAATACGTTCATCTAAACTCAGTCTTCATTAGTCGATCATTAAATATCAAAGACACAACAACCCAAATATTCATTCTTGCAAGTTTCCTGAAAGACAAACGCATCAAGATCAAAAAATTGATCTCGGGTAGGTTTTTTTCTTTTTATATTGAGTTTTTGAGTCTTAATGAATTAAAGGAAGGATTATAACAAAGTTGTTATCAATCGGTCTTAATTAGTTCGGATATTAACGAAGCATAGCTTTGAAAAAAGGTGTCGATGATGATGATAATGATCTGAGATGTCGATTGATGTCGTTGTTGTTCCGAGTCAAGTTTAGGTTAAGAGTATGGTTGATTGTGGAGGATTGAACTGAGGTGGAAATGTTTTTCTTTTGGTTTTTGGTATTCGGTTGTGGTAATGGTCATTTTTGGTAAAGTTTACGCGTAACTTTTTTCTCTTATGCGTAAGCCTACGCGTAACGTTTTTCAACCCGTTATGCGTAACTCTTAGCCCTTAAGCGTTGGTATCTTATGCGTAAGACATGTTTTTATGTGTAAACAATGTCTTATGCGTAAGTTGTACGCGTAAACCATTTCCTACGCGTAACTTCACAGCTACGCGTAACAACTCTGTAGATGGATCCTTATGCGTAAGTTTAGGGTTTTGACCCTTTGACTTTTTTTCCGGCGAGTTTTTCCGACCAAAAACCCGTTAAGCTTCATAATAAACCTAGAAAAGCATAAAAACTGCTTCTGTTAACCTTGTTTGACCACATAATATTTCACATCTTTTGGACAAAAAATCATTAAAAGGACTGTTATGGACATGATATGACCAAGACAGATATAAACATGAAAGACCAGATGACTGTTTTGGACCAAAGATAAGGATACCAAACATGTATTAAACTGTTTACCCAAGATACTCGGAAAAAAAAATTTCCGACCCACAAAATAAGCACAAAAACAGTTAAAAACATGTATCAAAAACCACAATAAATCATCAAAAAGTAACCATGGCTCGTTATACCACTTGTTAGGACCGATTAACATAAGATTTATGTGGTTCGGGAGGTCTTGGTTGGTGATTGAAGATGAAGAACATCATCTTGTTTAGAGAGAGAAACTAGAGAGAGGGAGGAGAAAGCACAAGACTTTATTGATAAGAACAAAACAATACAACTAGCCAAATGATTCACCTCACCCCTCATGGAGAGTCATGAGGGGTATTTATAGGCTCTAACTTTGCCACTTAAACGATACTAGTCCCTAAGGGCAAAGTATACTACGCATCTAGTCTAATTCACGTAGGTGACGTTATCTTTATAAAAAGCGAGGCTAACAATCTCCCTCCAAGATAGTGTCACACGTAAATGGTTACAATGAGACCTATAAATACAAAACAAAGTAAATTACAATAGTAATGAACAATGTTGACTTTCTTGAAGCGCAGAGTCTCTGTAGTCTAGATACTGAGGCAAACTAGAAGTTCTCCCTTCCGATGACCTCGGCAAATGATCTTCTTGTAGCTCTGAACTTCAACTGTAACGGTCTAGTTAGGTTATTACTCCCTCCTAACTTGTGAGCCTTTTTTCTTTTCTTGCTCCCTCCTGAACCGACAACACTCTTCCAACACGCCTTTAATCTTCAGACACGCAGCGGAGAAAGTAAACTCTTGAACGTACAATGGTTGTCGTTCTGGGAACATCATAACAACATAACTCACTTAGTATTGCATCCAAGTTGGTAAAAAACCCCGATGTACACACACTACTTCTCCTTCTTCGGTCTTAAGCAAAAATCCCTTCGTAATCCAATCACGGAAGATGAAATACCAACTTCTCCCTCCTGATGGTTGCGAGCTATCGGAATCATCATAATGTTGCGTACATGTCGTATTACCTTCTTGATGCAAAATTAAACATCATAGCTTGATCAAAATTCTGTGAGAATATGTCGCAAAAATACTCTCAATACGTCTCTCAAACCAACCTTTAAACGAACCTCCTTTGAATTCAACGGCTAATAGTAATGACTACGTATGGAGATAACCCGATACGACTAACTTGAAAAGGAAGCAAACATCCCAACTTTGTGACTTACTGCTTGTTCTAAATTTTTGAACAATCTACAACGCCGTGTGACACTGAGCACTACAACGTAACTCCTTAAAGTGATGGTTATACACTGTGAGCACTACAACGTAACTCCTTACCAGTCATAACTAGATTGTCAAATTTCATAATGTGCTCCAACAAGTTATCTTGAGACATGCATACAACCAACCATCGTCTCAGATAAAGAAGTCCACCCCTGAAATGTTACTTCAATTCCGATCAATAATACCGTACAAAAACTCCGTAGCCATTTTTTTCCAATTTCGCGCAAGCCGTGAATTATGTATCCCTCCGTGAAAACTTTACCATACCAATAATACCACTAATAATCAAATAATATATCAAAACATATATCCAAATATTGAATCTCAGATAATATCATTTGATATACCACTTCGTATGCACAGTCCATCTATTGCAGCCCACGTCATTTGATTGTCCATTAACGAAAATTCAACAAATCCCAAATACAATCCCATTTCAGTGAAGTGCAATAGGCCCACGTTCAGTCACAAGGTAACCCTTATAACCGGTTATAAAATACCTTGTCACACTTTTACCCTAAACCTAAAAATCACTTCAGAAATATACGCCTACCATCTTCTCCAACCGGATCTGAATAAATAACTCATCTCCCATCAAAATAATCTCAAATACGTTCATCTAAACTCAGTCTTCATTAGTCGATCATTAAATATCAAAGACACAACAACCCAAATATTCATTCTTGCAAGTTTCCTGAAAGACAAACGCATCAAGATCAAAAAATTGATCTCGGGTAGGTTTTTTCTTTTTATATTGAGTTTTTGAGTCTTAATGAATTAAAGGAAGGATTATAACAAAGTTGTTATCAATCGGTCTTAATTAGTTCGGATATTAACGAAGCATAGCTTTGAAAAAAGGTGTCGATGATGATGATAATGATCTGAGATGTCGATTGATGTCGTTGTTGTTCCGAGTCAAGTTTAGGTTAAGAGTATGGTTGATTGTGGAGGATTGAACTGAGGTGGAAATGTTTTTCTTTTGGTTTTTGGTATTCGGTTGTGGTAATGGTCATTTTTGGTAAAGTTTACGCGTAACTTTTTTCTCTTATGCGTAAGCCTACGCGTAACGTTTTTCAACCCGTTATGCGTAACTCTTAGCCCTTAAGCGTTGGTATCTTATGCGTAAGACATGTTTTTATGTGTAAACAATGTCTTATGCGTAAGTTGTACGCGTAAACCATTTCCTACGCGTAACTTCACAGCTACGCGTAACAACTCTGTAGATGGATCCTTATGCGTAAGTTTAGGGTTTTGACCCTTTGACTTTTTTTCCGGCGAGTTTTTCCGACCAAAAACCCGTTAAGCTTCATAATAAACCTAGAAAAGCATAAAAACTGCTTCTGTTAACCTTGTTTGACCACATAATATTTCACATCTTTTGGACAAAAAATCATTAAAAGGACTGTTATGGACATGATATGACCAAGACAGATATAAACATGAAAGACCAGATGACTGTTTTGGACCAAAGATAAGGATACCAAACATGTATTAAACTGTTTACCCAAGATACTCGGAAAAAAAAATTTCCGACCCACAAAATAAGCACAAAAACAGTTAAAAACATGTATCAAAAACCACAATAAATCATCAAAAAGTAACCATGGCTCGTTATACCACTTGTTAGGACCGATTAACATAAGATTTATGTGGTTCGGGAGGTCTTGGTTGGTGATTGAAGATGAAGAACATCATCTTGTTTAGAGAGAGAAACTAGAGAGAGGGAGGAGAAAGCACAAGACTTTATTGATAAGAACAAAACAATACAACTAGCCAAATGATTCACCTCACCCCTCATGGAGAGTCATGAGGGGTATTTATAGGCTCTAACTTTGCCACTTAAACGATACTAGTCCCTAAGGGCAAAGTATACTACGCATCTAGTCTAATTCACGTAGGTGACGTTATCTTTATAAAAAGCGAGGCTAATAGGGTTCTTGAGCTTCATACATGATCATCAGGGAAGAAAAATGTGAACATTGGGTAGGTGCTTTCATTCCCCTCATGATGTGTATTCAGGAGAGCTCTTGGGTATTGGTGTACTTCGGGTTCTTGAGCTTCATACACGATCATCAAGGATGAAAAATGTGAACATGGGGAGGTGTTTTCATTCCCCTCATGATGTGTATTTGGGAGATTTCTTGAGCATTATACAAAGAGACTGACTGCATCAATTCAACTACTTGGGGGAATTGTTCTCTTGACACCTTTTTGGAATGGATTGCTTCAGACTTCAGTGGAAAAGGAATTTGAGAAGATTATTTAAATGTGGGCGGATATGTTGTTGTTGTTCTATTGGATGATATAACCTCGAACGAAGAATCACGGTGATTATTTTTAAAAGGAGCAGCAGGATCGATGATAATGGTGTGCTTCTTTGTACACCTGGCTAAAGGAAGCTTGAAAGAAAGCTTTGAATCTGCTCAGCTAAAGGATTTTTCGGTTTGGGGGGAAGCTGCCAAAGTCTCTCTTTCTCAAAGGCTCGGGTTCTATCTTCTATTCTGGAGCCTCAGAAGCTTTGGTGGTGGAAGTTTAAGAGATGACAATTTCTATCTTCTACGACGTGTTGTTCGATATTCTTATCTCGGTACTCGTATCATCATCCTCTTAAACTATATCATCTATTCTATCTTTGTAAATATTTATCAAAAACAAAATACAAAAATATAAAACCAACAAAAAGAAAATAGAAAAATATAAAATCTACAAAAACCCATAAAAATCAGAAAATTTAAAAATACCAAAAATATATTTTTCTCAAGACATGTCTTCTGGTATCGATAACATCTACGATCTTAGAAATGTCATTCAATAATGGCACGGGACCATAGATGAAGTTTGAGCAGGAGGTGTAAATATTCTTTTCAAAACATGTCTCAAACTATGGCTTACAGTTATTTTAGACTGTAACCCGAGCTTCAAAAAAATGCCTAGCAGTTATTTCAGACTGTAACCCCGTGCGTAAACCATGGTTTTCTATTATTTCTGATAGCAACCCGTTCTTCAAGGAAGGAAAGTGCTGCGCTAAAACAATTTTCTTAAATCTCATGCACTTATCCTAAAACAAAATGATGAAAGTATGTCGAAGGACTGCTGTTCCTACTCAAATATTTTTCCTTCTAAAATTCTTTAGAAAAATATTTGTTGTTTTCAAAAAGTGGTGGTAAATGAGTTGCTTGAAAATCAACCAGATTCAGAGTTTTCGTAAAAAATTGAAAACTCAATGAATGACTTCAGCGCTTTTAAACTTTTTAGAAAATGAGTCATTGATTGAGGGGGAGAATGTTTTCAAATCGATATCATCTAACGGGCTTTCTTAATTATCCGATATGCTTAATTAAAAATGATGTTAACCTACGTTGAAGGACTAGGTGCCTAGGATATGATTGTTAGGATTAGATGATTAGAGTTTGATTTAGCACATAAACCCCATGCCTTATATGATCTGATTGATATGTTGAATTGACTTTAATTAGTCGATTGCTGTTATGGGTGATGTCGACCACCATATATTTGTATGTATGTTCACTAACGTATGCAGGTATATTGGTATATAAGAATGTTCCCGATCCGGATCCCACAATTGTGATTGGATGCCGAATGGAAATGGTAACTATATCTTGGGTTGACATATGAAGAAACGGAGCTTAATTGGAATTCTATGGAGAGTTGGCATAAATGCAACGTAAGAGGTCTCACTACATCAGCAGATGGTTTTCTTCATCAGCAAATGAAGAAACTGAGCTTAATTTGACCTCAGTTGGCATTAAAATGCAACGTAAGAAGTCTCACTGCATTAGCAGACGGTTTTTCTTCCAAGCCCTACATCAACAACATAAGCTTCTCAACCACCTAACGTATCTTTGTGCAGAATACCATTTTTAAACAATTTTGAAATAATTTGATTCAATTGTTTTGAAAATGGAAAATATTGTTTTGAAAATTAATTGGATTCAAAGTTTTGAAATCAACCGGACTTTATTTTGTCACACCTTAAGTGATTTCAAATTAAATATTTTCAAACGATATTTCTTCATAAAAGTCCGGTGTGTACGAAATTAAGTGGTGATCTAAAGATTTAATGTTATGTCATGGTATGATTTTTTTTTTCTTTAGAATCAACGTCTTTCAAAATGAAATTTTTTCTGTTCTTGTTTGATTGTGAAATTGTTTTATTTTACTAAAAGATCTCTTAAAACAATCATACCTGACACTAACAATCTTTAATGTCTTAAAACGGTCCTTATCTGTCATTTTTCAAAATCAAATCTTGTCACGTCTTTCCCCAAAAATTTTCTAAATTATTTAAATCTTTTGGGATCACTAATCTCAAATGGTTTGAAATCTTTGATCGGGTAAGAGATCGTGATTTAAATCTCAAATCTGTTTTAATGGAATTAGTTTTAGTCCTTAAAAGGTACTCCTGCCTCCATGTGCCAAACGATTTCAATATACATAATGCACATGTTGAGGGGGAGCATTTATCCAAAAAAACTAGACGAGTTTTTAAATCAGGCACATTTTCTCCCATGTTTTATATACCTTATTAAATCACTTGAGATCCAAAATCTCAAAGGGTTTGATATTTTTGATCGGGGGAGAATTTGTGATTTAATAATGAAATTTGATAAAAGGTGATCGTTTTGATTCAATTGTGCAGGCTGCTCTCTCATATGTGTTAAACGCTTTCGAATCTCGAAGCATATACTGAAGGGGAGCATTTTAAAAGAAAATAAACTATCGAGGTGCAAATGCTTTTATGTTTTAACATAAAATACCTTGATTGAGTTTTCAAATGGTTTTTTTATGGCTTTTGTGATCATGGATGTGCTTCAAAAAAACTCTTTCCTCTATGTGATAAAATGATTTCACATATCCTATGCACATATGGAGGGGGAGCATTTACCAAGAAAATCAAATGGCTTTTTCTATGAAAATAGTGATCAAAGAAAATATTTCAAAGTCCTCTTGCCTCCATGTGCAAAAAAATTTCTAAATCATATGCACATGTTAAGGGGGAGGTTTTCTAAATGATCAAAACTTTTAAGGTACAAAATGCTTTGATCTCGTATCACAAGTACCTTGATTGCTTTTCCAAATGATTTTTCAATTGGTTTCAAGGAAGAATGAACTGTACCAAAAGACCGACCATTTTACTTTATGTATGGAGTTATAAGGATGGTGAGGTTAGGTATTCGTTCCCATGATCCGCCAGAACCGGAGGGATCTTCCCAGGGACAATCCACTAGATAGTGTAGAGTCCTTAGGAATATTGAAAAAAAAAGTAGAAAAATGAGAAAATGGGAAGAGTGCGGACTGAGACAGAGCTAGTACTGAAATAAAACCAACAAGGTTCTAGTAATGAAGTCTCGGTAAGCACTGAAGGGGTTGAAGAATCAAAAAGAACTGAATGTGAAAATGGGTGAAAAGAAATAGCCCTCCATCAATTCAAACTTAGGGCAGAAACCGGGTTCAATACTTATGCTACTGGTGGTTACTAAGGTAACGCCGGTATTGAAGACAAGACGTCATGGACCAAGTGACGCACTGCACCTAACTTCCTAAGCTACTCAAGTTCCTCTTAAAAGGGCTTGTGTCATTCTCACTGGGAACCGACATTATCTATCGACTTTCTCTTAAAGATTATTGATATTGAAGAAGGAGACCCTCTCCCTAGTCTCCGGCATACGAAACCAAATATGCACTATTGAGTCTAGAGCCAGGAGATCATCTAAAATATCTCGTTAGAACACAAAATTCATGAAGACTTGTTGTTTCACACAATGTGGAAAGTAAGTATATATTTAGAGTCCTATGCATTATCCTTGTGGTTTTGCCAGAACATTCGAGTGATATGTAAAAATATTCACGATGAAGATGGAAATCCTTCTAGAGCCAACATCAAACAAGCTCTTGGTGGGTGACATGTGAGATTTTTTCTAAAGATTAAGCTTGTGACAACTGGATTGAAACGATGGGGCAATTCACTCGTGAATCAACCTTGGTCCAGGAAATGAATTGACGAATACTTTTGGAAAAATCGTTCGGTGTGCAAATCTTCTTTTCTCTAGCACATCGAATGTGTATTCATTTTCAAATACCAAAAGTATCTCTGATTGAAAAAATACTTTTGGAAAAACCGTTCATTGTGCGAATCTCTTCTTTTATCTAGCACATCGAATGTGTATTTTTTTTCAAATATAAAAAGTATTTATGATTGAAAATTGATCTTTCTCATAAAACCTTTGTGGTATTGCAAAACTCTTTTTCAAGCAATACACGATTGTTTTTCAAATCATTTTTCATCAATCAGCGAATCTCAATTCGCTGGTTTACTCACTCCGTGTTGTCTTCTTTGAGACGTTCCGGTTTGAGAACGGCTAGAACAGCTGCGAAACCCTGTCAAGGAGATTCTTCGAAATTATACCTGATCACAGGCAGTACTTGTACAGATCAACGGGGAACCGTGGGCCATGTACCTCAATTCAACAAAAGTGATCAAAGACACTTTCGTGTGTTTTATTGCTAACTGTTGTTTGCAGATACATTTGGACGGTTGTAGCTGATCAGAATTGAGGAGTCAATCCAAAGCCGCATGCTCACAGCATCCACACTTAAATTGAAGAAATCATGACTGGTGCATATCTACATAACCTGGCTCTGATACCAATTGTTGGATCGTGAATATTATGTTGTTTGATGATTCGGGTGGTCTAGGACAACGATTAAATAAGAAAGCCATTAGAGAGATGAAGAGAGTAGAGAGGAGGTTTCTTGAAAGAGAGTTGCTTTACAAAATGAAATGTTAGATTCAAAGAAGCCACACCCCTTCCATGGATGGAAGGGGTATTTATACTTACAAACAATACGTCCTCCTATCGGACTGTAGATCAGGCATACAGTGGGTAAAGACCCGTCCTTCCTCCACGGTGTTGCACTAAACTAAACTACACTACAAACTAACTAATTAACTACTAAATAACGTAAATAATGACACGTCTACAAGCTAACATATGCTATACCATAATTGGGGTGACCGACACTTTAACATGGAATTTTCTAATTCCTAACAAGTATCCTTTGTCTGTGCAGGTTATGGCCCAAATGTTAAAGCACAAGCTGGTTCTTTCTGCTGAACCTGTTGGCAATGATATGCTGCATGCGCAGCAATTGGTCAAGCTTATTAAGGACAAAATTCTATCTTGTATTATTGTTGTCAATTATTTCTTTTCTCTACTTAAATAAAATAAAATAAATAAATAAATTAATTAAAAAAAAAAAAAAAAAAAAAAACCTTCTATATGTTATTCTTATTCACTAATATTTTTTTTTGAGGATCCTGTTGTGCAGTTTTGTATTGTCCCTGCTATGGTTCTTAACTCACCATGTCTTCAGTGACAAAGAGTTAACTCACCATGGGGGTACGGCTCTGGTGGGAGTCCTCAAATCCGTTGATAGTTGCCGATTTACAAAAAATCAGAGGGTTATCAATGTACCCTGGTCTCACACACCAAACATTAGCTACTCCATGAGCAAATGGCTCTGGTAAAGGGATATCAAATCCGTTGGATGGTTGACGATTTGCCAATAAATTGCATGGTGCTCAACCCACCATGTCCTCATAGATGAAGAGTTTGCTAGCCCACAAGTTCATGGCTTGTGGTAAAGGAAGTGGAATACCAATGCTAGTCCTGAGTTAACGGCTTTAGGTAAAGACAACTCAAATCCGTTGATGGATGTGATGGTTTTCCAAAAATCATTAGGGTTTTCCAACACACCATTGATTCACGTTCTAAGTGTTGGACTGGTTATTGGTTCACCAGGGTGATGTCATGATTCCACCAAAGAATCAGCTAGCCCAAGAGTGAGTAGCTACTTGGTAAAGGCTTATCAAATCTACTCAGGTTACTGTTGCTGCTGGATTCTGATGCTGCTAACATAGGAGCTGCTGATGGATTCATGGACTTCTTTACTGGTTTCTGGTGGTTCTAGGAATTGCTGTTGGTTACTTTCATTGCTTCAGTTGCTGATGTCACACCCCCAAATTACCTGTTTTGCAGCGGAATGGAATTCCTGGGGGTTGACTGTCATAGCATCACAATCACAGTTATATTGAACGACCTAAAGTGTCGTTTGAAAAGAACATCGTTTGATATATTAAAAACATTCAGAGTTTACAAAAGATAGGTCCCAATTGAAAATTGACAAGTGCGGAAATAAGTTTGTTACAATCCAAACGATGTTTTAAAGTGCATAAAACCCAAGTGAAACGCGTCGTCACCGCGACTCTATGATAAGTCCACATGCATGCCACGAAGTATATGCCTTAGTTACCTGAAAATACATTGCTAAAAGTGTCAACACAATGGATGAGTGAGTTCATAGAGTTCATGTAAAATGTTTAATACGACTACCACAAGTATAGGACATGTATGACAATAATGTCACATAAAAATGTTACAATTGCTATAAGTCCATGACACCGAAACTAGACTGATCATGATGTTCGCCCCAAGATAGTGTTTGCCAAACAACTCAAATAATGTTATTAAATGAAATGCATCCGTTTAACCAGTTGGAATCCACCAACCCGGATGGAGGAGTCACCCTCGATAGATCTATCCACTCACCCTCGCTTCTTTCGGAATTAACGGCTCATGTTATATAATGGGGACATTCAATTGGCATGAGGTAACTTAAGCAATGTAATGAATTTGATATACTTGGCATCGTAATAAAATGATGTGCAATGTATTCTCCCCCGTAGGTTTGAAATAAAGTAAAAACTTGAATAAATCGGGGCTATGAAAACTCACCTTAGAGTGTAGTGACATAAGTAATGCAATATTGTCAAGAAGTATAGCAGAACAGTATAAAAAGTATGGCGCAACGATACGGAATCGGCGTAACCTAATGAATATAAACTCGTCTCAAAATATAATACGCGAATAGTAATCGATACGTATAAGTTTCAAAAGATAATACGTTTTAGTTTTCGTGGAAGTTTCGTAAAAATGTTTGTAAAAAGTTTAGTATGATAGTTCGTGTGGCGGTATAAGGTCATAGACTCTAGGAAAGCGCATGCCAACGTATAAAGCATATAACACATATGTATTATATTTAATAGCACGATAACAAACCAATGGGCAATCGCCCGACATCTTAAGTCCATTATGAGTCTAATATGTCCAAACAGTCATGTTCAACATATATTTAATATGTTAATCTAATAATATTCTATTAGAATAATAAGTGCAATACATGTAGTCCGATGTGTCCAATATTTATCCAAATGATATATATTCCGATATCTTATTTTCATCATAAGTTAAATGTCCAAAATATGTTCGATTGTCCAATTAGTATCAACTCGATATATGTCAAATATTTATAGTCCGATATGGTTTATAGTTAATTAATAATAATAATCTGTAAATTAATCCAAAGTTAGTCCAATATAATCCAACAGTTCAAATGCCTAAATCACTTAATAATCCAATAAGTAGTCTAGTACATGAATTGTCCAAAATAATATGTCCATTTTGTATCCGATATATCCAATATGACCAAGCTCGTCATGTACGATATAAGTCTAACATGTATGTGTATATATATAATCCGTTACATTTCGAGCCCGATAGTCATAGATTGTCCAAACGTCCAATATCAATGGTCTTCATCTAGTGTCCAATATATATGTATTTAGTCTATTAAAGAGTAGTCTATTAATAATTTAAGTTCGGCCCAATAAGCGTTATATACTTGGTCCAATAACTAGTTTTAGTCCAATAAGGTTTATGACTGACTAAGTCCATTAAGTTTAATAAACACTATCATCCCAAAATAACTATAACTGATCCAACATCATGTCAAGACCAAGATTATAAGACTAAAAATTATAGTCACATGAATAGGTTGATAAGTAGTTTATCAAAATAAGCATATACGAGCTTATAAAAATACCAAATAAGCTATGAATCAAAATAAGCCAAAAATGATAAGCTTAAGACACAAACACACCCTCGGCTGCTGTTACACGCAGACTCAAAACACCCTCTTTAGGTTGCAGCTGAACCAAGGTACTGCAACACCCTGGTACATCTTAACAAACACGCCCTCTTGGGGCGGTGATACAGAAAGATGAACACCCCTTAGGGGTAGGCTGCAATAGCAGGTAACAAACAAACACCCTCTTGGGTGCCTCATTGACCCAATGGCAGAAACAAACGCACCCTTGTGGTTGTCTCATCTTGAACTGAAACAAAAGGAACACCCTCTCGTGTTTACTGTGAAGCGAGATTAAAACATATAAACATGAAGACACACAATCATAGACACGCTCCTACAGGTTTTTGAGCTATATTGAACCAAACCAACACCCTAAGTGGGCATGGTTATTGAACCAGAAGCAATAAACAAACACCCTTTTGGTGCCCTTTTCTGATTCGAACCCACCACAACGTCCTCATGGGTGTCTTATGAAATTAAACCAGCGAGCACACATCACCCTTGGTGAGTGCCTCGCTCTGAGTCGTACGACAAAACAAACACACCTTCGAATCAAAACCAACATCCTTATGATGTTTCTTTGGTTATCGAAAACAACACCACCCATGTGGTAGTTCTTAAACTTAACAGCAGATCAAACAAACACACTACACAAAATTATATAAGCTAAATTAAAAGAAATTTAACCATAAGAAATTCTATAACCATTGTGACCATACGGGTCATCCCGCACCCAAACGGGTCAACTGATTCGAAACCCCACACGGGTTTACATCCAACCCGAGACCCAAATCAATTTAAACAAACATCTTTTTGTTAATATTTACCACGCGTTTCTTAATCAAAAACAATTTTATTGTTATTATGATTCCACGAAAACCTTAATCAATTATTTATAATTGACTTTAAAAGATATAACGAGGTTGAGTTGGGTTTTGGATATACCAAAAGATGGCGAGAGGAGAAAGATGGAGATGGTGACACGATGAAGGCCATGGTGGTGGTGGTGGCGTTACACGAACAAATCAAACTAGCCCCAAGTGACCCTTGCACCCAAACCTATAAGCAAACACCCCTTGGACTCCCTATGGCTGCGTAGTGTGGCAGCAAGGTGGCAGTGGAGGCAGTAGTAGTGGCAGTGGTTGAGTTGGTTTGGCAGAGGCGGTGAGAGAGTGGGAGAGGTGGTGGGAGAGTGAGTGAGAGAGAGGAGAAAGTGTTATCAGTTAGAGATAGAAATGGACATGAGATGATAACCTCTGATTTTTGTATATAAAGGTAGTATAGGCGGTTTAAGTGGATAAGGTGTACCCCGTGTATTTCGTGTCCCATTGAGCTAAAAAGTAAAAGCGATATCTCAGATTGATAATTGCAAGAAATATTTTCCCGTAAGTGTTATTATAAAAATAGTATGTAAGAAATATTATTGATTCCGAAAAATAGTTATCAGGATTAAATCATAACTAACACGGTGTCAGTTACGCGATATATGTAGCTTCTCACGTTTGACGAGATAACTTTTCGTTGAATAAACAGGAGTGAATGGAACATCCAGTAAGTATTAATTTTGAAGTAAAGTGAATTATTTAACTTAGAAACTTATAGGTTAACTACCGGTTACAGCATTGTCTTTTATATTTTGATGAAAGTCAAATAGTCAACAGTCAAAAGGTAAGATAGTCATTTTATCTTATGAAAATTTATGTCACATTAGTTAGTTATTGTGATCGGGTAAACTGATAACGTTTAATGTTAATTTAATAGTCGTAGAAGTACGGGTGGTTATATAATTATTGTATCGAAATTACGTAAACCGTCGTAAATATATATGTACATCACAATATATATACAAAATAAATTCAAAATATCGGGTAAACTAATAATATAATTTTTATAGTCGTAAATGAGTATAAAAATATATCAATATAATTGTTGGAAGTGTCGGATCAATTATTCAAAATAAATGATCGTACGATAGCGTTTATTTAATAAATAAATATGCATTAATGAAATAAGCAAACCAATGCATGAACTAATATGAAAATGATGTTACTGATGACATGTAGACTAACTCTAGTCTATGTGTAATGTTCTCAATGATGTTTCATGAATACGCAGCTTAACCCCCAAGGTTACGCGTATTTGATACTCGTAAACATAGTTTACGAAAAATGATAATAGTAACCAGTGAATATTAAATTTGAGAAATGAACTGAAATTACGAGTTGTCACATTCGCCTACCCAAAAAGGAATTCAGTCCCTGAATTCAGTCCATGTTGAGTTCTACAGTGTTATCGGAGAAAAGGTGAGGATATTTGAGTCATGACATGTGTTAAGTAAATTGGAGAGTTCTGACAAAAGATCAGGTTTGTATGCTAAGTGATATACTCTATCCAGAATCTTAAATAACCCAATGTACCTCGAGTTTAACTTCCCGCATTTTCTGAATCGTATCACGCCCTTCAGAGGCGAGACTTTCAACATAACCTGTTGCCAACTTGAAATTCTAATGGTTTGTGACTTATGGAACATACTTCCAATATTTTGCGTCGTATATCGACGTAGCTTATCTAGCTATGTGTTGTTACTTGTAACTGATTCTTGGTTTGTACTATTACTTTGTTGTTTCATGAAATAGTTATGGACTAGTGAGTTGGACTTTCCTGATTTTGGCCCGTGAATAAGTGTTTGACACCTCAACCATAGAGTGCCTCAATTGGTGTAGTCAATATGTTCATGTATTAAATATTGTTGTAAGGGAACTTGTTCGATGAAGAATGATTTGCCTAATCGTTTCCAGAAATAATCACATATGCTTTGAGCATATATTCTAATGTTTGAATTGTTCTTTCGCTCTGACCATTGAGCTGAGGATAATAGGCAGTACTCATGTCCTAGTAGGTTCCATGGAAATCTTGAAATGACTTTCAGCAGTTTAAGGTGAATCGAATAGCTTATAATAGGTACAACTGGAATTGATACCACGTGTCTCGTGCCAAATATCAAAATATTAAGTTTGTAGAAAAGGACCTTATTGAAAAGAATAGATTATAGGTAATAGTTGTGATTCCTCGCGTTTCTAGTTCTAGCGAATGTCATGACTTGAGTCTTACTTGCCTAAGGTGCTTAATCTCCATGACTAAAATGTTTATTGTTTGATTATCGAAGTGTTCCATGCTATATGTTGTCAAGTCACAAAACCTTAAATATTTAAGTGATGTGGTGTGGTGGTTGATTTTCAAGATTTGTTCCGATATTGATTACTTCTAAAATAGTTCATCACTGAGATTGTTATCATGTTAGTAAAAACATAGATATCAGCTCATACTATGCCGAAAGATGTTTGTTCTGATTTCGCTTGTAGATGAAGAGTCATTGATTGTCCGATATGTTCAGACCTGTTGCATCTCTTGATATGGAAGTGAGGTTATCCGTAATTTCTAGAGAACACAATGCCCTAGGGGAAGTTTATATCGATAACCTTAATTTAACTCAATTATCTTTTGAGAGAAACTCATTGTAGGGAAGTTCACATATCGTTGAGCCCATGTTTAATGAAATGTTCTGTAGTCTCAATTAGGAGGCTTGGTTTATTTGTACAGTGTTGCTTAGTGTGTATTTGCTTTGTACTAAATCTTGTAACTCGGTCTAGCTGGTACTTTTGAAATGATAGAATTTGGCTTCTAGTCCAAAGATAGTGGTTCGGAATGTCTCGTGATGTCTTATGCTTTATGTTGAGTTTTGAAACATCTTACTACATACTTATAGTCCTTGTTGGTAGTTCCAAATTCCTGTCATTATTTTCTTGTATCGAGGAATCCTCCTCATAGATGGTATAGAAAATCTTTCTTAAAAAGGTCACCGGTAAAATTTCAACTTATTGGTTGAGTGAGTGATGAATGGCGTAGAAATCTATAGAGTGTGAAGATTGTTTTAAGAGATTTGAAATGATGCTTGTTACTTTCATGACATAATTCTTCCTGAATTATACATAGGTGATCAGGCTATGTATAATCAAGGACAACTGATGTGATGTCGGGTGTTGTTGAAATGGTATTATGTTCCTCCAAAGTTTTAGATGGTATTCAACGTTTTGTTTTGTAAGACAATGGCTCAAACAATTTTTCAGAGTAACATGAAAATCGTTTCGCATGATGGTATTAAATAGTTGATAAAATGACTGAAAGCCAATTGATAGGGTGGTAACGAAACAACTTGTTTTAAAACTTTATGAAACAATGTTTCTAAGATGGTGATAAAATAGCTCAGAATAAAATTAAGTGAAATAATTTCATGCAATAGTAGCAGAATAACTTGAAATAAAATTTGTGGAATGGTTTGTAGGATACATGGGAGAACCTCATAGAGTGGTAATAGTCTCTTAATTGGTCAAGAATAAAGTTGGCCTAACCCCTAGTAAGATAGTGATGTATTGTCGCGAAATGATTGAAAATTGGGCAATTGAAATAGGGAATGAAATAAACAAAGGTTGTGATTATCGTGGAGATAATAAATGATACAGATTACATTAGCTAGAAAGGTACTTATTATCTGTTCCTGTTGGTAGTCTAATCATGTCTCAAGTGTAGGAGCAGTAGGTTGTCTAATAACAACAGCTTTGAAACTCTCACAGTCCTTAAATCTATGAGATAGTGTAGTTTCTGTAGTCTTAGTGGTAGATGGTAGTGGTGTGTCAAATCATGCACGCTTCCAAAGCGGCAAATCAAATGTATGACTAATAGGTCCATTAGGACTAAGCCTGTAAGTCCTACCAAATGGTATGATCTGTCCCAACAGAATGATAAAAATTGTCCTGATCCTACAGTGAATCAATGGTGATCGTGATGGTGTAGGTGCAACTTCGTCCTCCTAAAAGAGTCTCATCATCTGATGTTATCGGTGTTGAGTCAACTGATGTTAAAATTGTGATAGGGAATGACAGGGCATTCTCCATGTCAAAGTGATGGGATGGGTATCTGAAGGCATTAATGTGACAATCGATTTGAAATGAAAGTAAATAACTCGCAAAATGTGCGTATGAAACCGCATGTATAGTGACTATGCACTTATAATGAAATGATGAGATGCTAAGATGATGTAGTTATAGTCCAGGGTCAATGATGCAACCTAGTTCTCTATAACTGAAGCTCTGATGCCAATCTGTCACACCCCCAAATTACCTGTTTTGCAGCGGAATGGAATTCCTGGGGGTTGACTGTCATAGCATCACAATCACAGTTATATTGAACGACCTAAAGTGTCGTTTGAAAAGAACATCGTTTGATATATTAAAAACATTCAGAGTTTACAAAAGATAGGTCCCAATTGAAAATCGACAAGTGCGGAAATAAGTTTGTTACAATCCAAACGATGTTTTAAAGTGCATAAAACCCAAGTGAAACGCGTCGTCACCGCGACTCTATGATAAGTCCACATGCATGCCATGAAGTATATGCCTTAGTTACCTGAAAATACATTGCTAAAAGTTTCAACACAATGGTTGAGTGAGTTCATAGAGTTCATGTAAAATGTTTAATACGACTACCACAAGTATAGGCCATGTATGACAATAATGTCACATAAAAATGTTACAATTGCTATAAGTCCATGACACCGAAACTAGACTGATCATGATGTTCGCCCCAACAGAGTGTTTGCTAAACAACTCAAATAATGTTATTAAATGAAATGCATCCGTTTAACCAGTTGGAATCCACCAACCCGGATGGAGGAGTCACCCTTGATAGATCTATCCACTCACCCTCGCTTCTTTCGGAATTAACGGCTCATGTTATATAATGGGGACATTCAACTGGCATGAGGTAACTTAAGCAATGTAATGAATTTGATATACTTGGCATCGTAATAAAATGATGTGCAATGTATTCTCCCCCGTAGGTTTGAAATAAAGTAAAAACTTGAATAAATCGGGGCTATGAAAACTCACCTTAGAGTGTAGTGACATAAGTAATGCAATATTGTCAAGAAGTATAGCAGAACAGTATAAAAAAGTATGGCGCAACGATACGGAATCGGCGTAACCTAATGAATATAAACTCGTCTCAAAATATAATACGCGAATAGTAATCGATACGTATAAGTTTCAAAAGATAATACGTTTTAGTTTTCGTGGAAGTTTCGTAAAAATGTTTGTAAAAAGTTTAGTATGATAGTTCGTGTGGCGGTATAAGGTCATAGACTCTAGGAAAGCGCATGCCAACGTATAAAGCATATAACACATATGTATTATATTTAATAGCACGATAACAAACCAATGGGCAATCGCCCGACATCTTAAGTCCATTATGAGTCTAATATGTCCAAACAGTCATGTTCAACATATATTTAATATGTTAATCTAATAATATTCTATTAGAATAATAAGTGCAATACATGTAGTCCGATGTGTCCAATATTTATCCAAATGATATATATTCCGATATCTTATTTTCATCATAAGTTAAATGTCCAAAATATGTTCGATTGTCCAATTAGTATCAACTCGATATATGTCAAATATTTATAGTCCGATATGGTTTATAGTTAATTAATAATAATAATCTGTAAATTAATCCAAAGTTAGTCCAATATAATCCAACAGTTCAAATGCCTAAATCACTTAATAATCCAATAAGTAGTCTAGTACATGAATTGTCCAAAATAATATGTCCATTTTGTATCCGATATATCCAATATGACCAAGCTTGTCATGTACGATATAAGTCTAACATGTATGTGTATATATATAATCCGTTACATTTCGAGCCCGATAGTCATAGATTGTCCAAACGTCCAATATCAACGGTCTTCATCTAGTGTCCAATATATATGTATTTAGTCTATTAAAGAGTAGTCTATTAATAATTTAAGTTCGGCCCAATAAGTGTTATATACTTGGACCAATAACTAGTTTTAGTCCAATAAGGTTTATGACTGACTAAGTCCATTAAGTTTAATAAACACTATCATCCCAAAATAACTATAACTGATCCAACATCATGTCAAGACCAAGATTATAAGACTAAAAATTATAGTCACATGAATAGGTTGATAAGTAGTTTATCAAAATAAGCATATACGAGCTTATAAAAATACCAAATAAGCTATGAATCAAAATAAGCCAAAAATGATAAGCTTAAGACACAAACACACCCTCGGCTGCTATTACACGCAGACTCAAAACGCCCTCCTTAGGCTGCAGCTGAACCAAGGTACTGCAACACCCTGGTACAGCTTAACAAACACGCCCTCTTGGGGCGGTGATACAGAAAGATGAACACCCCTTAGGGGTAGGCTGCAATAGCAGGTAACAAACAAACACCCTCTTGGGTGCCTCATTGACCCAATGGCAAAAACAAACGCACCCTTGTCGTTGTCTCATCTTGAACTGAAACAAAAGGAACACCCTCTCGTGTTTACTGTGAAGCGTGATTAAAACATATAAACATGAAGACACACAATCATAGACACGCTCCTACAGGTTTTTGAGCTATATTGAACCAAACCAACACCCTAAGTGGGCGTGGTTATTGAACCAGAAGTAATAAACAAACACCCTTTTGGTGCCCTTTTCTGATTCGAACCCACCACAACATCCTCTTGGGTGTCTTACGAAATTAAACCAGCGAGCACGCATCACCCTTGGTGAGTGCCTCGCTCCGAGTCGTACGACAAAACAAACACACCTTCGAATCAAAACCAACATCCTTATGATGTTTCTTTGGTTATAGAAAACAACACCACCCATGTGGTAGTTCTTAAACTTAACAGCAGATCAAACAAACACACTACACAAAATTATATAAGCTAAATTAAAAGAAATTTAACCATTAGAAATTCTATAACCATTGTGACCATACGGGTCATCCCGCACCCAAACGGGTCAACTGATTCGAAACCCCACACGGGTTTACATCCAACCCGAGACCCAAATCAATTTAAACAAACATCTTTTTGTTAATATTTACCACGCGTTTCTTAATCAAAAACATTTTTATTGTTATTATGATTCCACGAAAACCTTAATCAATTATTTATAATTGACTTTAAAAGATATAACGAGGTTGAGTTGGGTTTTGGATATACCAAAAGATGGCGAGAGGAGAAAGATGGAGATGGTGACACGATGAAGGCCTTGGTGGTGGTGGTGGCGTTACACGAACAAATCAAACTAGCCCCAAGTGACCCTTGCACCCAAACCTGTAAGCAAACACCCCTTGGACTCCCTATGGCTGCGTGGTGTGGCAGCAAGGTGGTTGTGGAGGCAGTAGTAGTGGCGGTGGTTGAGTTAGTTTGGCAAAGGCGGTGAGAGAGTGGGAGAGGCGGTGGAAGAGTGAGTCAGAGAAAGGAGAAAGTGTTATCAGTTAGAGATAGAAATGGACATGAGATGATAACCTCTGATTTTTGTATATAAAGGTAGTATAGGCGGTTTAAGTGGATAAGGTGTACCCCGTGTATTTCGTGTCCCATTGAGCTAAAAAGTAAAAGCGATATCTCGGATTGGTAATTGCAAGAAATATTTTCCCGTAAGTGTTATTATAAAAATAGTATGTAAGCAATATTATTGATTCCGAAAAATAGTTATCAAGATTAAATCATAACTAACACGGTGTCAGTTACGCGATATATGTAGCTTCTCACGTTTGACGAGATAACTTTTTGTTGAATAAACAGGAGTGAATGGAACATCCAGTAAGTATTAATTTTGAAGTAAAGTGAATTATTTAACTTAGAAACTTATAGGTTAACTACCGGTTACAGCATTGTCTTTTATATTTTGATGAAAGTCAAATAGTCAACAGTCAAAAGGTAAGATAGTCATTTTATCTTATGAAAATTTATGTCACATTAGTTAGTTATTGTGATCGGGTAAACTGATAACGTTTAATGTTAATTTAATAGTCGCAGAAGTACGGGTGGTTATATAATTATTGTATCGAAATTACGTAATCCGTCGTAAATATATATGTACATCACAATATATATACAAAATAAATTCAAAATATCGGGTAAACTAATAATATAATTTTTATAGTCATAAATGAGTATAAAAATATATCAATATATTTGTTGGAAGTGTCGGATCAATTATTCAAAATAAATGATCGTACGATAGCGTTTATTTAATAAATAAATACGCGTTAATGAATTATGTAAACCAATGCATGAACTAATATGAAAATGATGTTACTGATGACATGTAGACTAACTCTAGTCTATGTGTAATGTTCTCAATGATGTTTCATGAATACGCAGCTTAACCCCCAAGGTTACGCGTATTTGATACTCGTAAACATAGTTTATGAAAAATGATAATAGTAACCAGTGAATATTAAATTTGAGAAATGACCTGAAATTACGAGTTGTCACAGCTGAAAGACTCAATCCTCGTGCTGTACAAAGATCTATCTAGAAACTTGATGTTAGATCGATATACTTTAATCAAACTAACTTAACTAGCTTGTTAAGGTTTAATAACCTCGGATAAATCCTAAGTTATTAACAAAGAAACACTGAACAATCTTTATTAAGTACGCGGAATTTACTTAACAAAGCTAAGAAGAATAACTTTTATTATAAACTCTAAATCTGCTTATTATGCAGATACTCTAATACAACTCTAAGATAATCGAACTTTTCTCTAAAACACTAATTCGTAAACTCTAAAACTCTTTTTCTGGAATCGTACCTCTAATGCCAATCTAGGAGTCCTTTTATAGGCTTAAGGATATCCTAGTCGGTTTACAATTTGTAACCTTGTACGACAAGTAATCTAAACATAGAATACAATTCTTTCCATAAACAAATATAACAGTTCTTTTGTTCTTGCAGTACTTTGACTTCATAGTGCAGTACTTTGACTTTGTCTTTAGCAGTACTTTAACTCTTTGACTTCTTCCAGTACTTTGCAGCTTACAGTACTTTCATATCTTCAGTACTTTCATATCTTCAGCACTTTCATATCCCAACAATCCTCCCCTAACTTGAATTCTACTTGCTTGACTTTAAGTTCCTTTGTGAATATATCTCTAACAACTTCATCTTTAAAAACGGATTGTTTCTTAGTCTTAATATTGTATCTCTGTAATATCTGTGCTTGTCAAAGTATCTCTTAGAATTTTTCTTTCCACACCATCATTCAGCAAGCTTCATCTTTTCAGCAACACAGCAACATATGACAAATTGTACATTAATTCAGTTTAAGTTGCATACTATTCTCATCACTTCCAAGTGAATCATTGAAAAATTAATGGATTTAGATCTTTTTACCAAAGCTATTATCTCTGGAGTAGCCAAATGTTTTGGTGTGTAAGACCATGGTACATTGATAACCATATGATTTTTAGCAAACCACCAGCTATCAACAGATTTGATTTGTCTTTACCAAAAGTTGTACCCTTCTGGACTAGTTAGTTCTTCTATCTAATGGTGAACTAATTACCAATAATGGTTTTTCCACAGCCTTTACCACAAGCCATTTTCTTGTGGGCTAGCCAACTCTTCACATTATTGATATGGTGAGTTGATTACCATCCAACTTATTAGCAAGTTGTTAACTAAAAACGGATTTGATATATCTTTACCAGAGCCGTTTGCTCATGGATTAGTCAATCCTTTTGTAACCATGGTGGATTGATAACCTATTGATGTTATCATCACAAAAACCATTTATTCAACCTTTAGTTCAAAATATTTATTACTTAGCAAAAAGGTTTCTTCTAAAATTCATTTAACTGGTTTAGTTCTGCAAACAGTACTTTTGATGAAAGTACTGTCTGATCAGCAGTACTTTGAATAAAAGTACTGATATAGCAAAAAGTATTTATTCAAATAAAATTCATACCAGTTATAGATCATCTTCAGCAATGGTAGTCCAGTTTATAAACAAGTTGATAACCATGCAAGCAGTTTCATTATCCTCTTCTACTTCCAATCCATGCTCTAGCATTCTTCTCATGAGCTCAACTGTGAGAGGGTATCTTCTTTCTGCAAACATGTGTATCATTGTTCCATTTTCCAGCTCTAAAACATGAACTCCAGACTCTTCAAATAATCTCCAGCAAACAATTTCCAAGCTTTCTTGATTCTTCCAGATATCATCAGTGCCTTCTTCTTCAGTTTCCCATATAGTTATGTGATCACCATGTAAAACCAAACCAATCCCTTCTAATGGATTATTTTCAAAGTAAGTTTTCACAACATGATATAAGTAGAATAGGTCTACTCTATCTATAATGTGCAGTAAATCCCATAGCCTTTTGAAAACTTTGAAGCTTTCATCTTCTTTATGAAAAATCATGTAATCTCCATCCTTGGATTTCACAACTTTAAAAACACTAATCTTTGATATGTTCATTTTCATGTCATCATCTTCCTTTGTATAATCAAAATCTACCACTCTGAGATAATTCTTTAATTCATCACTAGTCTCAGATCTTTATTTAACTTTTTCTTTCTTTGAGAATTGAACATCTGTAACTTCAGTTTTCCTTTATCTTTTCAAACTCTTCTTTCTTTCAGATTTAGTCCAGGTAGCTTCTTCTCTAAAGTCTTTAATGCCTGCAACATTCTTCTTATAATCCTCCCTAGCAGCATCATATAATCTTTTCATCTCAAAATAATTAAACTTCTGCAATCCTTTATACCCTTGACTTTTCAGATAAGCCATCATAGCATTTCTGTCTTTAGCTTTATTAAGTCTTGGCATAAATCTAACTGGAATAGGTGATTGTAATGGTTCAGCAGCTTCAGCATTCAATTCCTCATGCAACTTCTGAGCTGCTTCTCTATTCTGAGCTTCTTGAGCTTCCTGATCTTTTCTATCTTTAGCATTTAACACTTCTTGAAGCTTTCTAGCTGCAGCTTCATTCCTAGCAACTTCAATTGCTCTAAGTTCTGCCAAAGTTAGTTTCTTTTTCTTGGTTTCAACCAGAACACCTTTCCCTTTGTCTTTAGAATCAATTGCAGGTTGAGAAGTTCTTTGTTGTTCTTCTTCTTGTACATCTCTAATAGTAACTCCTCCTCTTGGTTGTGACAAATCTCCTAAAATTGTAGCAACTAATTCATCATCACTTGCAGAATGAATAGGTTTTAATGTAGCTTCCTCCTCTTCTTGTATAACAGTTGTAGAAGGACCAGCTTCTTCTTCAAAATTCAATACTCGTGGTGATATTACTTCTTGCCTAGATGTATCTTGAAAAATAGCACTTTGATGTTCAGTACCTAGATCATCAGTACCTTAAACTTGCACTTGTTCTTCTTGTTCCTCAGTATCTGAAATAATCTTTTCTACAGTACCTACAGATTCTTTCTTCTTCGTAACATCTTCTTTCAAATTTTCTTTTTCTGAATTCCTCCCCAAGTTGACAGAAGATGGTTGAGGAATCTTCTTAGATTTCTTATTTGCGCTTTCTTCTTTGATTTAAGCCAGATATGAAATTCTTTAACCAAAGGCCAAACAAAAATTTTTAGCCTTCTAAACTTTTTCTTCAATTTCTTTATCTGCTTAGCTTGAAACTTAGTAGTCTTATTCAACCTAACTAGCTCCCCTTGTCAAAGCATAATTATCCAAAGACAAACCTTCACGAGGTATAGTATAATGATCGTCACCTTGAAGATGTGAATGTGCCTCTGACGAAATAGGAACAGAACGTTGTGGAGATGTAGTAGGTGATCTTTCAATCTCTGCTTGAACCTTAGGGCTTGGAGAAACAGTACCCTGTAAAGATGCAGTACCTTCATGAGAAGCAGTACTTGCAGATGCAGTACCTTGTGTGTCAGCACTTGGTGATGCAGATCTTGGAGAAGCAGAACGCTGAGAGGCAGCACTTTGTGAAGCAGTACCATGTACAGAATCAGTACCTTCACTTTCCTCATCCTCTCCAGCTTCATCACGTACAGCTTGAACAACTTCCATCATTGTAGTAGTCAATGGAATGTCTCCACCTCTGAACAAATCACTTCGCCTAGCCATAAATGTAAATATTTTGGCTTGTTGCACAATGACAGGTAACAAAGCACCAGGTTTTGGAACATCAGCCAATTGCTTGTTTAAGAAAACCTGTACAAACCTTGGGTACATCAACCATGTTGACCTAGATGATATATGTGAAAGTATCCCATCCAAAATAAGCCTTGAAAAATTAAACACTCTGTTGGTAGCTAAACCAACCACTGCAGATGCTATATTTGACCCAAACTACTCCAAAGAAGTACTTTTAGAACTTATGCAATGGAGCAGTACATGAATCAAGAACTTCCATTGAGGACAGAATAATGCTTTCTTGAATGTTTGTTCTGTCAAAGATCCTTCATAGCCAAGATCCCTAAAAGTATCCCAAATCAGTTGCTTGTCAAATCGAATAGCACCATCTTCATCACCAAATAATAAATCTTCTCGAATAGAGGCTTCTTTAATCTTGATAGTCCGTCCAGCAACTGTTGATCGAATATAATATTCATCCTCCTCCATATTATCTCTAGCATTAGCCCAAAATTCTTGAATCCAAGGTTCAATAATATCCGGTTCAACTAAAAGAGCATAACTAATAGGCGACCCAGTAAGATAATCAATGATATCATAAAAAGCCTCATTCGCCTCAGTCTTGTCCAAATTAGCCACCATATTGTGCTTTGAAACAGTTAATCGATTCGCCATTGTTGAAAGAAGTGAGCACAAAGAAAATATTTTATCGAATAATAAAGAGATGGTGATTGTGAGATAAGTATGGAAAAGAGTCTAAGTAATAATATGAGAGGGAAAATCGGGAAGTAGTTATTTATAGGTGGGATTTGAAAAATCACTGCCCAAAATAAAATAACCGTTAGCATAAGTTACCCATCAATATTACCGTTGGAACAGTACTTTAATACGAGAAACAGTACTTTCCACATAAGCAGTACTTTCCAAGCAGTACTTTCAGGAAAAACAGTACTTTGCCAAATTCCTTCATAGAAACTAAGTATAAACAAGTATCCTCCCCTCAAGCAATACACAGGACTATACTAACACCTTATATTCCTCCCCTCTAACATAGCTTAGTAGTTAATCATTCCAATGCTCACGACCAAGTGATTGAATCGTGACACATCAAATCCTTTTGTGAGTAAATCAGCTACATTGTCATCCGTGTGAACCTTAACAACATTGATGAGCCTGTGCTCATAACAATCTCTGATAAAGTGATGCCTAATCTGAATATGCTTTGTCTTGGAATGATACACAGGATTCTTCACAATACAAATTGTAATCTCATTATCAATATTGATAGGAGTATTTTTGAAATTGAACCCATAGTCCAAGAGTTGATTCTACATCCACAAAACTTGTCCACAACAACTTGCAGCAGCTACATGTTGAGCTTCAGTAGATGATGTTGCTGCAATTGTCTGCTTTTTGCATTGCCAGGAGACTAACCTTCTTCCAAGATATTGGCATCCACCAGTTGTTGATCTTCTATCAGAATTATCACCTGCATAGTCACTATCTGAAAAAGCTTCCAAGTGAAAAGGTGACTCTTTAGGATACCACAACCCCAACTTAGGTTGTTGTTTCAAATAACAGAAAATTCTTTTTACTGCATTCATGTGAGAGATCTTTGGTGAGACTTGATATCTTGCACATAGACAAACTGCAAACATGATATCAGGCCTGGATGCAGTAAGATACATAAGAGAGCTAATCATTGATCTATATAACTTGACTTCAACTGGTTGTCCATCTTCATCTTTGCCCAATGAATTGATAGATTTAATAGGGGTAGTAACAGCCTTCATATCATCAAAATTAAACTTCTTAAGTATGTCTGTAACATACTTGTCTTGACTGATAAAAATTCCTTCCTTTGACTGCTTAACCTGAAGTCCTAAAAAGAAAGTTAACTCTCCCAATGAACTCATTTGAAATCCCTTCCGCATCAGCTGCTCAAACTCCTTAACCATGGACTGTTTGGTAGCCCCAAAGATGATATCGTCAACATAGACTTGAACTAACATGATATCCTTCTTGTCTCTCTTGATTAACAAAGTCTTGTCTATAGCTCTCCTCCTGTATCCATGTTGTAATAAGAATGTAGAGAGCCTCTCATACCAAGCTCTAGGTGCCTGATGAAGGCCATAAAGAGCCTTAACCACCTTATAGACTTTGTTTGGATGTTTAGGATCTTCAAAACCTGGAGGCTGTTTCACATACACCTCTTCTGTAATAGTACCATATAGAAAGGCACTCTTGACATCCATCTGGTAGACCTGAAAACCCATGTATGAAACAAAAGCAAGAAATATTCTAATAGCCTCAATCCTTGCTACAGGAGCAAATACTTCATCATAATCAACTCCTTCTTCTTGTCTGTAGCCTTGGGCTACTAACCTTGCCTTGTTTTTAATAACATTGCCTCTTTCATCTCTTTTAACTCTAAAAACCCATGTGGTTCCAATAACTCTCTTCCCATCTGGAAGATCACATAAAACCCAAACTTCTTGAAGTTTAAATTGAAGAAGTTCTTCCTGCATAGCTTCAACCCAGCTTTCTTTAGTCAGAGCTTGAGCAATATTCTTGGGTTCCTCTTGAAAGATGAAACAAGTAAATAAGCAGGTTTGATGGTCCTTATGATTCAGCTTGTTTTGTTTATACACAAAGCTAAGTAAAGCATTGTGACATTTTGTGAAACCCTTAGCTTTGTATCTTGTCATAACTCCAGAAGTAGAAGGACCAATGATTTGATCAGTTGGATGATTCTTATGAATCCGTAAAATAGGAGACTGTGGAACTCCATATGCATCATCCAGATTAGTATAATCAGCACCTTCATTGGAGTCTTTGAAAATACCTTCATCTTCAAGCTCATCATCAGTTTCTTCTAACCCAGGCATGGTAGGATCATCTAAATCATCTAAAGTACTGTCAACAGGTGCAGCAGTACTTTGGTTGAAAGTACTGTCAGAAGTACTGTGAGAGTACTCTGCAGTCTTGTTCTTCTTCTTTGCCTCTTCATAAGCTCTCCTTTGTTCATCAATGTAAGAATGTGCTAAAACATCTTGAAGAAGCATCTGATTAAGTTCCTCTTGAATAGATTGATCCTCAGCAGATAGTGAGGACTGTGGTGTAACAGTACTTTGTTTTGGAGAATCAGTACTTTGCTTAGGAACATCAGTACTTACAGGATCTTTATTAGGAACAGCATCAGGTCTAATATGAACTCCATGAACAACATATTGTATATCTTCTCCATTGTGCAAAGGTTGATTTTCTTCTCTAACAGGAACATAATTCATCGAAGGAGATAAAATCTCAAGATCAAACATCCAATCAAGACCTTTACCTTTCTCATTGTCTTGATCTTCTAAAAACTCAACATGAAGACAATCTTGAATCTTCTTAGTAACTCTGTTGTATACTCGAAAGCCTTTACTGTTAGTACAATAACCCGATAGGTAACCTTCTTCAGACTTGCCATCAAACTTCCCCATATTATCAATGGTGTTCAAAATAGTAAGAGGACATCCAAAAGGCTTCATAAAACGAATGTTGGGTTTATTGCCCATCAGCAATTCATAGGGTGTCTTCATCTGTGGTTTGGTGACAGAGACCCTGTTAAGTACATAGCATACAGTACTTACAGCTTCTGCCCAAAATTGAATAGGGAGATGGGAATCTGCTAGCATTGTCCTTGCTGCTTCAATCAAAGTCCTATTCTTCCTCTCTGCAACACCATTTTGCTGTGGTGTTCTAGCAATACTAAACTCCCTCTTTATGCCTTTATTTGCACAAAAGTCATCCATAGGCTTGTTCTTGAATTCAGTTCCATTGTCACATCTAATACCTCTAACCTTGAGTCTTAATTGGTTTTCAAGTGCTATAATCAGTGTTTGAATAGCATCAAAGGTATCATCTTTAAAGCCCAAAAAGAAAACCCAACTGAATCTACTACAATCATCAGTAACAACCAAATAGTACTTTTTCTTATTTAAACTTGCCACAGAGACAGGTCCAAATAAATCCATATGTAACAGCTCCAATGGTTCTCTAATAGTTCTTTCCTCAAGCTTCTTGCAGGAAGCTTTGTGTTGTTTACCCTTCTTGCATGCCAAACATGATTGATCATTCTTGTAAGTCTTTGAAGGTAAACCTCTAACTAAATTTCCTTTGACCAGTTTGTTAATGTTCTTGAAATTAACATGGCCCAATCTTCTATGCCATTGATGTGCCTCTTTAGATGTTGCTTTAGCCACCAACATGTGGCTCTTCCATAAGAATGTAGACTCTTCATGTCTAAACTATACACATCATTTGTCCTTGGTACTCTAAGTACTACCAAGTCATCATCAACAGGTTTAAATTCAGAAGACAGGATGAGACATTCTGTGTCAGTGAATAACACAGGATGCTTTTTATCACAAATTTGAGAGACTGAGAGCAAGTTGAACTTAAGGTCCTTTACATATCTAACATTCTCAAAGTCAATAAGCCCTGCTTTGATAGTTCCTTTGCCAGTAATCTTTCCTCCATTGGGATCATTCCCAAATGCAACTCTTTCTCCACTAATATTTCTAAAATCAGACAGGATTTCTTTATCCCCAGTCATACTTCCAGAGCAACCACTATCCACTATAAGATGATCTTTAAGCTCCTCTTCTGGGTTGCCCTGCACATAAAGAAAAGAGTTAGAAACTTTTAGGAACCTAAGCCATTACTGACTTGTGTTCCCCTTGTGGAGTTACAAACTCAAATTCTTTGAGTATGTAATTCCCACTATCTTTCAAATGATGATCCAAAATTATCTTTTGATCTTTAACATGTGGATTTTCAAAACTTTCTAGTTTTTCAACATAAATCTTTTTCACCAGATTTTTAGCATTTTCTTGTATCACAAAAACATCTGATTCACTTTTTGTTGAACGTACTGTTTGTCCCTCAGTAGTAAGTTCCCTTTTAACCCATTCAGTTTTAACAGGTGGTTCCTGTGATCTAGATCCCCTACATGAATTGTGATACCTTCTAGGTTGATAGTGAGATCTCCTAGAATTCCTATTCCAAGTAGTGTTATCAGTACCTTGTTTCTGAGCAGTACTTTGGAAAGTACTGTGAGATACTGAAGGTTTTGAAAAAGGTCTTCTCTGAGGTGGGTATCTGTGATCTGGTGTGAAGTTTCTATGATTAATCCTATTTGAATTAGTACAAACTGGTTTGTGCTCTCTAGGTTTTTGATTTGTAGACTTATTCCTTGGAAACTTGCTTAGATATTCTGAGTGTTTATCACAATCTTTGATTAAGTGATTAGGACTATAACACACAAAACACAGTTTTTGACCCATATGACCAAAGTGATTTATTCTATGTCTATGTCCAAAATTATTTTGCCTTTTTGATGACTGATAAAATCTGTTTTGACCAACGTTATCCCCAAAAGGTTTAGCAGTACTGTTTTGAAAAGGTTTTGCAGAAGGTACTGCCTGTTGAGCAGTACTTTGTTTTAAAGGTACTGCTTGATTTTGAACATTATTTTCAACAGTTTCTTTGGGTTTCTCAGACCTAGATTGAGCAACAAGCTTCTTCCTAAACTCTAGACTGTCTACTCCAAAATGAGAAACATCAAGCCTAGAGGGTTGATGACTAATGGGATGAGGAACAGCATGATAACCATTGTCTTTCTTATATTCAGGAGGTGGTTCACTTATTGATCCCTCATTACTAGATGTATCTACATAGTTAATGAGTTCATCATCACTATTGGTTATGTCCTCAAAAACACCATCATCCTGATCACTAGGTTGGTTTTCATCTATGTTACTAAAGTCCATTCCAAATCCTAAGCCTGTTCTAATGTAAGCCCTTCTCTGTTTTTCAACATAAGCAACATGGGACAAGCCAGACTCTCCCCAAGCAGCAAACTTAGCTAACAAATCATCTCTTTCCTTAGTCAATTTCTCAATTTCAGCAATTTTATAGTTTAGTATCCATTCACTAAGTTTTAACTGGTAATCCTGTTGTTCATATTTTTCAGCCCAAGCCATTTCATTATTTTCATGAGTTAATATTTTGGCTTCCATAGACTCTAAAGTGATTTGATAACCTGCTACCTCAGACCTAGCCCTAATACAATTATCTCTTTCAATCACATAATTGTTAAGCAATTTTAGATAAAACTCATAACAGTTTGAGCATACCTCAGAGACAGGAGACTGAGTTGGTGAAGTAGCCACCATAGCAAGAAGAACAGGATCATCTTCACTTTCTTTGCTCCAATCAAATCCTCCAAAGCCATCATCAGATTCCAAAGCAGCATGTTCAGATTCTTCATCAAAAGTAGTGCTCCAGTCCAATGCTTCCACTGTGTCTTCAACTGCATCTTCCACTGCTACCATACAGTAAGTCACCGGTTCATCATCAAATTTTTCACTCCAGTCAACTTCTGATAACTTCTCTTGAGCAACCAAAGCCTTTGTTTCAGTTATTGGAATTTCTTTGAGCTCAAGTTTAGGCTTCTCAGATGTTCTGTTTGCTTGATACTTAGCAAACCTGCACTCCCTTGCAAAGTGACCAGTCTTTTGACAATTGAAGCATTCAATTTGAGATTTGTCAAAAGTTATTCCTTGTTTTGGTTTGAAATCAATACTTTTGCCTGTCTTTTTCATGTACTTTTTGATCCTTGCAGTGATCATAGCAACTTGCCACCTAATATCAATTTCTTCAAGTGCATCTTCTTCAATCTGTGCTAGATCCTCTTCATAAGTGACAGGTAAGCTTGCTTGTTGTGCAAAGAAGGAGCACACAACTTCATCTGAGAGCAAAGTGGTAGATGGTGGGGCCTGCTGAGCATATGAAGGGGGATTGTAAATAGCAGTACTTTGAGGAACAGTACTTTGAGGAGAAGCAGTACTTTTGGAAGTACTGCTCTTCTTTTCAGATGATAGAAAAGCAATACTGTGAGATTTGGAATTGGGTTGACCACTCATCTCATGTTCATACACCTTCAGTTGATGATAGAGATCATCAAAGTCCATAACATCCAATCCTTGTTGTCCTCTGATCATAGTAGCAATCACATGCCATGTAGATGGCAAACTCCTTAGAAACTTCAAATTAGCATCCTCAACTGATACTTCTGCCTTGTATAACTCCAACATGTTGAGGAGATTTTGAAACCTATCATATGCAGCATCAAGACTCTCTCTTTCTCCTACTGTGAAAGTTTCAAACTGTTGCTTTAGCAAATTTCTGTGCATCTTCTTAGAGGCTTCATTCCCTCCAAATCTGGTCTTGAGAGCAGCCCAGAGCTGCTTAGCATCTTTAGCATCTTGAAATTTGAGAAGATGACCATCTGGAATGGCCGACAAGAGAATGTTTAGAGCCTTCTCTTGATTCCTTAGGGTTGCTGCTGGTAAGACTGCCTTTGGTGCTATTTTGTCTAGGAACATTAATGGGATCTGGAACTACTTCATTCCCATTCACAATTACATTCCATAGAGCATGGTCTGTGATGGCAATATACTGCCTCATCTTCATGCACCAGAGATCATATTCTCCCTTCTTGATTATTGGAATTCTGAGTGAGGTGATTGAGGTTGGTGGAACAGCTTCAGTCGACATCTTGAATATAGTTGAAGTAGGGTTTCTTCCTAGTCAGAGTTTCTACACAATCTCTGATACCACTTGTTGGATCGATATACTTTAATCAAACTAACTTAACTAGCTTGTTAAGGTTTAATAACCTCAGATAAATCCTAAGTTATTAACAAAGAAACACTGAACAATCTTTATTAAGTACGCGGAATTTACTTAACAAAGCTAAGAAGAATAACTTTTATTATAAACTCTAAATCTGCTTATTATGCAGATACTCTAATACAACTCTAAGATAATTGAACTTTTCTTTAAAACACTAATTCGTAAACTCTAAAACTCTTTTTCTGGAATCGTACCTCTAATGCCAATCTAGGAGTCCTTTTATAGGCTCAAGGATATCCTAGTCGGTTTACAATTTGTAACCTTGTACGACAAGTAATCTAAACATAGAATACAATTCTTTCCATAAACAAATATAACAGTTCTTTTGTTCTTGCAGTACTTTGACTTCATAGTGCAGTACTTTGACTTTGTCTTTTGCAGTACTTTAACTCTTTGACTTCTTCTAGTACTTTGCAGCTTACAGTACTTTCATATCTTCAGTACTTTCATATCTTCAGCACTTTCATATCCCAACACTTGAAGTTAACCCAGTCAAATTCAAGTTTAGGGGAGGATTGTTAGGAATTATTGTAACAGTATGGTTCCTGCTGATCAGGTTCCTGCTGATAGTTTATTTTGTTTCTACGGATAGAACAGTTTCTGCTGATAGGTTTGTTTCTGCGGATAGTAGTATTCGTATTATTAGTAATCTATCTGGGACTGATCCAACAAAAAGATCGACACGCAAAACCCTCAAATATACGATAAGTGATACCGGGTAAGTGATTACCCGGGTCCTGTCCCAACGAGGTGTGAATTGAGGATGTCGTTTGAGGTTTGTTATTAAAATGCTTGAATTGTTCGGGATTTTTCATTTTTTATTACGTTTTCTACAATTTAAGGAACGAGAAAGTAATTCAGGCTAGGGGAACAAAGTAAATGAAAAATTAACTACTACTAAGCATATGAAACAATAAAATTAAGCTATATTAAGTCCTAGGGTGCTAAAATGCAAAAACGTGAAAACCCGGGCTAATCCCGAGCTCCAATAGTGAAAATTATGCAATTTAAGGCCTACGGATGCAAAAGTAATTTTCCTACGTTCTAAATGACTAAAAATAGTTTTAGGAAAAATCCGGGTATCTTTTCGACTTTTAAATTATTTATTATGATTTAAAAACTAATTTAATCTAATCAATTAATTAAAAATAGTAAAAATTTTTGGAAAATTCTGAAATTTTTTGTAAAAACACTAGACCCTAAGAGGAATTTAGGAAAAATAAGCTAGGGTCAATAGCTTATTTGAATAAGCTGTTTAAAATTAAAATAAGCTAAATGGACTAAATGAGAGAATAAAGGTTAAATAAAAATCAAGGGAACTAACTACCAATTAAAGTCCCTAGGGCAGATGGTAACGTGTGTGGTTTTGTGAGGTGATTGGTCTGTTGGGAGGCCAGGTGTTCGAATCCCTGTGCCTAACCTTTTTGCTATTTATTTATTTTTTTCAATTTTTCTTTTTGAAACTTAAAGAGCGACTCAAAATAGAGCTTTTTTGTAAAAACTTTTTTTTTAACAAAACCTTAAGAATAAGCACTTGGGACTGCTTATTTCTCTCAGATTTGGACAGAACCAATCAACACCCCTTGACAGATTAATCTTGAGCACAAAAAGCAATCAATGAATGTTGAATAAGCACTTAAACAAGCAATCATGAACTAAGTTAAGCTAAATTAAGCAAATGACAAATGAATTGGACATGACTAAATGGAGAATAAGCAGTTGTTGGAGAATCCTAAGCTATAAAGGAAATTAAGCCTAAAAGGGATAATAAGCTATTCTAAAAGTCTAAATAAGCAACCACTAAGCTAATTAATGAGCTATCCAATCCTAAGCTAACTAATGATACTAATGAATTCTAAATAAGCAACTAGGAATCACTTGATAAGCACAAAATAAGTTGAGCAAGGGCTATTGATGCAGGGTAAAACAGCCTAATGGGCTATTTCAAGAGCAAATTAAGCTACTAATAAGCAGTTACTAAAAATTATAAAAATTTCTATCAAGTAGAATACCAACCAAATGAGAAGCATACCAAATTTCAGATTACAAGACCTTATGATAAGCAAATTAAAAATCAAAAAGTCAAGCCAATTGGACAAGATGATGCTGAAACAGAACATAAAAGGGGCATAAGGCAGATTTTGAGGGGAAATTTAGTTAAGCAGGTTGGGAAAAGTTTTGATGGCTAAACAAGCTTGAAAAAGCCCTTGGAACAGCAGCTTAAGCTGCTGTTCTGTGCAAAGTTTTTTTTGACAGAAACTATTTTTTTACTAACCAAAATTGTTCAAAACTTGATAAAATAGATTAAGAATTTTAAAACTAACTTGAAAACCTTAAATGAACTTTGACTTTAAAAGTCAAAGTGGGTACAAATGCAGATTTAGACTTCAAATGGGTTTGAGCCAAACACCCCCTAATAGGGTGATAAAGCTATGAAACTGATTTTTAGAAAACATAACTGAGATTCTATTTTTATTTATTTATTTATTTATTTTGTCAAAAACCAACTTACTACTTAAACTCACTTATAAAAACAGTTTTGATAATGAGATAAGCACTTTTTGAATAAGTGCTTATCTTAGAGCTTGTAGGAATATAAAACAGGAAACAGACTTTAACTACAAAAACTTTTTCATTAACTAAAAACACAAGTACAATTCAGAATTGAAAACTAAAGACTATTTTTAAAATAAAAAGCTACTGCCTTTGAAAGGCTATAATGAGCATCTATTTATACTAATTCTAGGGGTCTTCCAATTTGCTTGAGCTGTGCTAGTTTGCTAAGACAAATGAGGCAAATGAGACAATTTGTGCTTTCTTGGATATCATCTCAGCCATCCATTATAGCTTGGAGCCCAAGGGTGAATCTTAGCCGTCCCCTTTTTTATATCAATTGAGGGTGATTTGGATTGCAAACATGGTAGTTGGCCATGTGGGTTGTGGGGGAGGGATGAGCTTGGTTATCAGTGTTTGAGAGTGATGGGAGAGGAAAAAGACAAGGGATTTGGGGTGAGTGGTTTTGGCGGGTACCTTTGTTTTTGGGGGATTTTATTATGGGTTGGGATAAAGCAGGAAGGGGATGAAGGGTCAAATACATTAAAAGGTTTTTTTTTTTTTTTTTTTTTTTTTTTTTTTTTTTTTTTTTTTAGAAAATGATTAAAGTAAAATTGTATTTTTAAATTTTTTTTTTATTTTTATTTATAAAAAGTCAAAAATTTTAATTAAAATTTGTTTTAAATAAAAATTGGATTTTAGGGGAAAAAGAGTATTTTTGGATTTTTGTCAAAAAGGGTAAAATTGTAATTTAGGTTCGGGTAGAGGGGTAAAATGGTGATTTTAAGTTTGGGTTAGGTTTTTGTGTCTGATTCCCAAGCTCACTCCCAAAAATGTATCCCGGGCTCTGAGAAAATCATCTTCCCGGCTCTGTCCGCAAAGCACTTTTCCATTCCGAGCTCAATTATGTCCGTTTTTGCCCTGTTTTCGATCTTTTGTACCTGAAACACATAAAAACACATTCCAAGGATATCTGCAATATAATTGGTTATATTTCCGTGTTTTTAGACATTTTTTGTGGGTAATTCGGGATTAAAATGATGAGTAAAAGGCCACTCATCATCCCCCCACAATATCAATTGCTAGTCCCTAGCAATCCGATCACATGAAGTAATGAAAGGATCAACAATATCAAGAATACCCCGTTTCGACTTTTTATTTCACTACTAGAAATTTAAACTTGAACGATAATAAATAAAATGCTTGATTATCAAAACATGGCATCACGGAACGGGATTCACACAAAATGGGTGTCTTCGGGGAATTGTAATCGCCATCCTCTTTTTCATACTCTCAAACCAAGCTTAAACTTATTGTGCAAACGTTTTTGTAAAATGCTAACACTACTTATATCAATAATCCATGTAAGTCGAGACTTAACTTTTTACTCCCGCAATTTATAGAAATTAAGTGAGTGAGCTCATTTTCAAAATTTTGACCATTAAAATCGACATTTGTTATGGTTGTTATCCACTT